>JABFAI010000066.1:0-185608 GCA_013266175.1 Fusarium gaditjirri | reverse complement strand
GATGAAACTTAACCTAGCTCCAGTAGAGTCTCCATACGCGGAACCTTGAATACCTTACATTAGCAAGGTCAGATACCTTAGGTACCTTATCTACGAGTTATTGACTGCCTAGAGGTGTAGTACTAAGGTACCTAGGTGGCATAAATAAGACACAGGAATCTACTCCGTATATCCCAAGAAATCAAGTCCGAGCGAATCAAATTATGAAGAGAGATTGAGCATTATGCGCTACTGATCCAACAAGCTGCTTGTTACAAGTCCTTACTGGCAAGTCAATCGGATCAAGGTGTCATCTTGGAGTTCCCTGCCGCAGGGGAGATGAGCTAAGCTAAAATGGGTACCTATTGGGATGGTTAATTGCATGAAAAACGGTTCAATACCCAAGGCAGATGGCACAAGTAAGTACCTGACGGATACTACCTGGTATTCCTTTTAACTTACCAGGTACTACCTATAACCTATGTCCTTTACATGAGATAACAAAAGAATTACTTCTTATTACACTACGCACAGACTCAATATACATGTCACACGGTCCAAAAGAAAAGAGCATCTATTTTCTCTCAGGTTCAAATTAAATAAAGCCAATCGTCTCTCTTTGGCTGTGCTAGTTCAAATTGCGGTCTGGGTCTCTGTGTCTGACCGGACGAGACTAAAAGACAGTACGAAATGAGAGTCAGCCAATCATGTTTCATCTTTAAGACCAGGAGCCTTGCTCGGGCATTTGCTTTGGAGCTTCCAATTCTTCCACTCTTCTCTTTTCACTTTGCACTCATTCTCCCGTTTCAATCTCAATTTGGGTAAAAGGCCCGCCCATACGGATAGACGTCGTGGTCTATCATCGTTCTCCCAACAGCCACCATTATCCGTACGCTGTAACAATCCCCATAAACAGGTTTTCCCCTCAGACTCAGCCCAGGCTACCTAGGTGCCTACAATTATCGATCTCCGCTTCTAAACTGACGGATACCTAAATCGACTTCCATTGGACTTAAACTCAACCGGGCTTAATCTAACCAACCTGAGCTGAGCCTCCACTCCCAATCCCAATTCCATCTCCAATCCGAAACCAACCACTCACTCACTCGCTCTCTTTCTTCTTCACCTTTACTCACCTACCTACCACCTACCATATTCCATCGCTAAACGCCTCCGACCGCCCGATTCTCAGATACTCCAGATTGCTCCTCACGAATCAATCCTTCGCCATTTCGCGTAGCCTTGTTTTTTTTTTATTTAAATTTTTTATTTTTATTTTGCCCCCATATCGCCTCTGCTAATTGACTGCCCTCGTATTCGCCTCTTTGGTTCTCGTCTTCCTCGCGCCCGACCGTTGCTTTTCCTCTTGGCTAAGTTCATAGGCATCAACGCCAGCGCGAGTTCATCGCTCCGTCAACTTTTGTCTATATTATCATCACCAGAATGGTGGTAGTCGCTAGTCGTCCTCGCAGGTAAATGTCATGGATGCGCAGAATGCTGCCCAGTCCGACCAGACGAGGCCTGCTGGCGACTCACCTCAGCGGCCTGACTCAAAACCCGATACTTCAAAGTCGACTCCGCCGCCAGTAAGCCCCAAGCCTTCTGAGTCCGTTGACAAGGAGAAGGAAAAGGAGAAGGAAAAACACAAGGGCGCACGACGGAATGCGAATTCTTCATCTGCTGTCGACCAAGATGCGTTGGAAGACCGCGATTCAGACGCCGAAACCATCGTATTGCCTGGCAAGGACGGCCACTCCCCTTCAAAAGCTCGGAAGGTAAGACAGGAGGACAGAAGCGACGGTGATGCCGATGGTGATAACGATGGCGACGCACTCAAATCTTCAATCAAGGCTGCTGGTTACCGTCCAGAACTTGAAAAGAGTTCATCGTCAATCCACGCTCGCGGTGACCCTGTCAAGAAGAAGCGCATTTCATCGGCCCACATCGAACGCGAGAAACTGTCACGGGGCAAAGATGCGGCTGCTTCCAGTGGCTTGAGCTCTGCACCAGCGTCTCCACCTCATAACCGGCAGCAGCAGCGTCGCCGATTTGCCGATGACACGCATTCATCTTCCGACTCCGAACATTCTCATCCCCGACCCGCCAAGTCTATTAGCGAGAAATTGAAATCGGGTGAAAACACAGCATCACATAAGCGCAAGAGTCTCAAAGTCGAGTCTGACGACGAAGGCGAGAGCCGCAAGGTTAGGCGGCAACGAACAACCAGCGCCAGCATCGATTCAGGTCGCCCGCAGAAGGAGCACAAGCCTCTCTCAGCAAAGTCACACCATGATTCACAGAACCGATCCATCTCACCACAGGCTCGATCTCACCGAAGGAGTGCATCCTCCCAGTTACCTGCCTACTCCTCCAACGGCCTCGGCCACAAGAAGAAGCGACTGCCTCCTCCGTTGCATGCCACTGACTATCACTCCGACGACTCATCAGCAAGCGGCAGTCCTCATCCCCGCAGTTCTAAACTACGTAACCTGGCAACGCCTGCCACCGACACAAATGCCTCCCCTGCAAGGATGGCTCCTCATAAGAAGCATCTCGATGCCCACGGTCAGACGTTACTCGCTCGCGCCTGCGCTCGAGGAGAGTACGAGGGGGCCAAGACACGCCTTACCGAGAGGCCTGAGGATCTGAACGTAGCTGACTACGCGGGAAACACACCTCTTCAGATTGCAGCAATTAATGGATGTGAAGACATCGTCAAACTTCTGATCGACGCTGGATGCAATTTGGATTGTGTCAACTACGACAAGGACACACCACTTCTCGATGCGGTCGACAACGGCCACCTGGGCGTTGTCAAGTTATTACTAGACGCAGGCGTTAATCCTAGAAAGGCCAATGTGAACGGGGAAGAGCCAATCGATCGGGTGAGCGACGAAACAGACAACGCCGAGGAGATTCGAGCCGCACTCATGGCTGCAAGGAAGCGAGCAGGAGACCGGAGGCGCACCTCGGAGGAACACCACTCCCATCAAGATCAAGATACGAGGGACTCACATGCGCCAGATAGCCCACGCCATTCGCCCGCTACAAATTCCGGAACAAGTCGAAGAACAGGAACTGTACGCGCAACAAAGACGAGAAACGATCTATTGTATATGCCCCTTGACGACAAGACACTTCGACAGGCTGCGGGGCGAGGTGATGAGGAAACTGTCGCACGCATCTTGCAGGTAAAGGAGGGATATAATGACCCAGCTGCTATGGTTGCCGCGGCTCGAGGTGGCCATGACTTGGTGATTCAGCTGCTCCTAGGCCTTGGAGGCGCTAATCCCGATCCCCGGCCTATTTTCAACGCCCAGCCCGAATTCGCTACGCCGATACTAGCAGCAATCGGCCAAGAGAACATCAAAGTCATTGAGTTACTTTTGGAACAGGCTGGATTCGATCCCACACGAAGGTACAGAGGAGAAACATACTACGAGATTGCCCGACACCGGGCAGGTCCAAACTGGAAGGACGAAGAGCATATGCTGAAGAACGCGTACGACGAGTTTAAGAGGAGCGGAAAGAAGACAAATTCTCGCCAGGAACAACAAGATGAAGCTTTGCGTGCCCGACGAGCAAAGGAGGAGGCCCGCCAGCATAAGAGGAGCCTCTCTAGTCCCGAACCGAAGAAGAAGTCGACCACCTCCAAGCTTACAAGCCCTAAAGAGAAACGGAGATCCAACTCAATCACGAACCAGGGAGATGAAGGTTCAAAGCGTGGCCCAGGACGACCCCGGAAAGACGATCCCGTCCCGTCTATCAATATCTCAGACCGCGAACAATCCCCGACTATCTCTCAGAAACAGCTCAAAGCCAAACATGCCGATTCAGACGCTGCCGGCGTATCGTCGGAGGGGGAAGCACATAAACCGAGGAGGAAGCTTGTGTCCAAGGGAGAGCTTCGAGGGGAACGAGAACGGCAACGACGCGCTAGTATGGCTTCGAATGCTTCATCTTTTAAAGATCACCCAAGTAGCCCCCATGAGTCGAGGCATGAGGAGTCAGGTGAGAAACACGATAAACACGAAAAGAACAGAGTCGAGAAACTATCCGAAAAGTACCATGATCGCACCAAGGCTCTCAAAAGAGACGAATCCCGGGATCGCTTGTCGATGTCTGGCGACGGGTCGACTAAGAGACATCGCGCGAGCATCACACCTGATCGACCCAGTAATGGCGACAAGGACGACAGCGAGGTCCCACCCAAGCGACGACGACTCGATAGCGAGACAAAGGAGAAACGATCTAAGCAAGCCTTATCATCTGATGAGAGACCTCGAAAATCCAGCAACCTCCAAGACTCTTCCAAATCGTCCTCAAAACCCAGTCAAAAAAAGCACGACGAGGAGAAACGCGATAGGCGTGCCGACTCTCACCGTGCAGACACCGACCGAGCCAGTAGTGTCGAAAAACAGATTCATGTCAAGTCAGAGGAGACTGACGTGGAGATGAAAGACGCCGATTCTATTAAGGCTGTGTCCGAGTCGGAACTGCAAGCAGCTCGAGCTAGGGAAGCAGAACAAGAGAAGCAAAAGCAAGCCGATGAGGAGACCAAGAAAAAGGACGAACTTCGGAAGAAGCATGAAGCACGCAAGAAAGAAGAAGAACGTAAGCGAGCTGAAGCTGAAGCCGCGAGGAAGCGTGAAGAGGAAGAGGAAAAGAAGCGAAAGGAGGAGGCTGCCGAAAAGGAGAGACTCCAAAAGGAACTAGAGGAGCGTGAAGCCGAGCGCAAACGCAAGGAAGAGGAACAGCGTCAGCGACGAGAGGAGGAGAAGAAGCAACGGCGCGAAGCCGAGGAGAAGGCGCGTCGAGAAGAGGCAGAAAAGCAACGCGTCGAAGACGAGCGGAAGAAGAAAGAGGAGGAGGAGCAGAAACAGCGAGAGGAAGAGGAGAGGATGCACCGTGAGCAACTCGAGCGAGAAGCGGCCGAAGAGGCTCGCCGCCAAAGAGAGGAAGAAGAGCGCAAAGAACGTGAGCGACGAGAACGTGCGCACCGTGAGGATATGGAACGCAAACGAGCGGCACGCGAAGCTGAACAGCGACGATTCCGTGAGGAGCAAGAACGCATCCGCCTTGATAAACTGCCTCCCCTCCTACGATGGTTCGATACATGCCCAAACCCTAAGCTTCCTATCCTTGCCGAGAAATTCAAGCGGATTCAAGGCTGCCGATACGATACAATTCGACGCGAAGCCAACGGCACAATCGAGGGTCGTGAGCAGTGGGTGCTCAACACACACGCAGCTCTCCTTCTTGGCGAGAAGGATCTTGATCTCTCTCGATGTAAGTTCATTAATCAAACTTGTTAAGGTAGCCACTGATTATTTCTATAGATACTGCATGGGAACGCGCTCCTGTAACTGAACTAGCAAAGCTGTCTTTATGGCGCGTTGAATGGCGTCTTTACTCTCTTCTCGATGACAAGCTGTGGGATATCGGTCGACAACTCCCCGAATATTACGGTGACGAGGATCCCTCCGAATTAGGTTATGAGGCAAAGCAACGACTAAAAGCAGAAGCTTGGGAGAAGTTCCTCAATATGGACATGTTTTTTGTTAAGGTGAATATCAGCCACTTGAATATGCGAAAGTGCGAAAAGCTAACATGACAACAGGTGTCGGATCTTATGTATACGATCCCTAACATACCACATCTTCGTCATATTCGTCTCGAAGTGGAATATCGGGAACTTCTGGAGACAGAAGCACAAAGCAGGGGATGGGGAACATGTCAGAAGTGGAAACAGGATCCGGATTCTGCTCGGTACAACAGACTTGCTCCACGATGCAAGTACTATCACAATGGCGCTTTCGTTGGCGAGGATAAACCTCAACTCGCACAAACAAGCAGTACACCTTTCCTCGACAAGAAAGTTCCTCGACGCGGACTGGTGCAAGTGTTCCCAGACGACCCAGATTACACTAGAATATGCCTAGAACAAGGTCTAGAGCATCTCATTAACGGCCACCTCAGCCCGCCCCTTGCCAATGGCATTCACTCATCACCAATGAGCCAGAAATCAATGGCATCGGGAGGACCCCCTATGAATGGGATGATGAAAGCTTTGACGCCTGGTTCGACTTCAGAAAGCTTGACGATATCAAATGCTGGGCACGCGACTCTTGTAAACGGTATTAACGGAAACACGAACGGAAACCCAGGCCACTGACAGTTAGTGTCTCCAACAAGCAGCTGAACATACTTTGTTACATTATTGCGCCGAGTTTTCTTTGTTAGCATAATGATCATGGGTGGCGCAGATACAGTGTAGGGCTATGGCATGGATTGTCACTTTTCTCGACAACTGGGGATGGTGGTTGCTAGATGGTAAAGTTTTCCTCATGAGCATTGGATCGGAATACTATACAGGCCTGTTGTACGAAGAGTTGGCCAGCGGTCGGTTGGATGATTGTCTTTGAAAGATTAGCAAATGACGTTGGGGGTTGTGCAAGGTGTATTACGTTGTTGCTGTTATGAATGAAGCATGACTGATAACTTTCTAGAGAAGCAAGGGGAGGGATATTCGGGTACAGTCTTGTCTTGTCCTGTCGGTAGACAGACCTCTGACCACTGCATCTCACAGGCTGTATGCAACAATTAACGAAACTTTTTTAAAACACCAAAAACCATCTTATTACGAGGACAATAGAGTGACTCGTGCCCATTGATTGACTGATTGATTAATTGCATTCCATCAAAACCTAGGCCGTTTATACGGTACTAAAATTGGTTTAGCATTGGATGGATGTATACAATATCTGATTGGCTGTAAGTGAGCCAAACTGGCTGACGTAGGTGTGGAGCAGGTTTTTCTGCCGTGCCCCGCCATTTTCAACTTTCTTTGCAATTTATCACCAAAAGTGCCTTTGCACCACGAATTGGGCCACGAACCCGAGATCTGAGGCCAGATAGCAACCAAATATCGACTCGAGACAGGTTCTGCAACTGCAACCGCAATCATGGCGACTACAGTGGACAAGGTATGTAGCTTTCCCACCAAGACGTTGTCTGGCACGATTTGGCTAACCCCGGTTCCCCCACTAGATCAAAGACATTGAGGCCGAAGTACGTGATATTCTAATCGAACCCTCCCCTAACCGACACTATCGGAGAAGATGATGCCCGAAAAACCACGACGGGAGACTCTTTATCGTATGGATGACCGGGATAAGCTCTAACCTGTGTAACCAGATGGCCAAAACCCAGAAGAACAAGGCGACTTCGTACCATTTGGGTCAGCTCAAGGCCAAGCTGGCCAAGCTCAAGCGGGAACTGTTGACTCCCAGTGGCGGAGGTGGTGGCGGAGGTGCTGGTTTCGATGTGGCCAGAACAGGCGTGGCCAGTATTGGCTTCATCGGCTTCCCTTCGGTGGGCAAGAGTACACTCATGAGCAGACTGACAGGCCAACACTCGGAGGCTGCCGCCTACGAGTTCACCACCTTGACCTCTGTGCCTGGTCAAGTTGTCTATAACGGTTAGTCGCCTGTGATATCCCTTACCACCTCCACTTTGATCAATGGATGCGGTGCGGCGCGGCTATTTTCTTGTTCTCGGCTTGATGCCCAATCTCCAATTCCGCCACCACAACCACTACCACTACCACCTCCATCATCGTCAGAAGGCGGCTCCTTTGTGTATCAAACATTGTGGCTGACATAGACTGCTCCAGGTGCCCCCTTGCAGATTATTGACCTTCCCGGTATCATTGAGGGTGCCAAGGATGGTCGAGGTCGAGGTCGACAAGTCATTGCCGTCGCTAAGACATGCCATCTGATCTTCATTGTACTGGATGTCAATAAGCCTCTGACGGATAAGCGGGTGATTGAGGCGGAACTCGAGGGTTTCGGAATCCGTATTAATAAGGAACCCCCCAATATCACCTTCAGGAAGAAGGACAAGGGTGGCCTCAACATCACTAGCACCGTACCCCTGACACATATCGACCATGGCGAGATTAAGGCTGTCATGAGCGAATATCGCATCAATTCTGCGGACATTACAATCCGGTGTGACGCTACCGTTGATGACCTGATCGACGTTCTCGAGGCAAAGAGCAGAAGGTAAGGCTGAAGTGAAGAAGTGTGACAAACACAGCTACTTTCAAAAGTTGAGATAAGATGAGTTTGCTAACAATCAATCTCATCAGTTATATTCCAGTTGTCTACTGTCTGAACAAGATTGATTCCATTAGCATTGAGGAGCTTGACCTTCTCTATCGGATTCCCAATGCTGTCCCTATCAGTTCTGAGCACGGATGGAACATTGATGAGCTGATGGAGGCCATGTGGGATAAGCTAAACCTTGTCCGCGTGTACACAAAGCCCAAGGGCAAGCAACCAGATTACTCTCAGCCTGTCGTGCTCCGATCTACGCGCTGCACTGTTGAAGATTTCGTAAGTCAGATCAGTTTCATGTGGCGGGTGCCCTTTTAGCCAACCCCTGCGGAGCCTCATGTCCAAAATCCAAATCAGGAATCCTGGATTGCTAACCGAGCTTGCAAATAGTGTAACGCTATTCACCGAAGCATTACGGAAGTGTTCAAAACGGCCATTGTTTATGGCAAGTCAGTCAAGCACCAGCCTCAACGCGTTGGCCTGGCTCACGAACTGTGTGATGAGGATGTTGGTAGGTTACCCCCGGAGTCTCCGACAACGACCCTCTACCCCAGTAGCAGCCTAAAGACGGATTGAGAATGGGAGGGACAAGTAGTTAGGCCGCAGTGAGCTTGATCTGCCCGATGCAGTCGGGATCTTGCTTCGTTGATGAGCCAGGGCTCCCATGATCCCAGTCTCAGTCTGATCAGTTGCACCAAGGCGGCTAGGGTTGCATTGTACCAAGCTCATAGCAACGCTAACCATTGAAACAGTAACCATTGTCAAGCGATGAAGAGAAACCTTGGAGAGATTGAAGGGGATGATCCCGCGGCAATGCTAGAGGCTTGGTGAGCGAGAGACATTGACAGATAGCTTGGACCGCCGCTTCGCATCAGATTGTTACTGCAGCCATGCCACCCACCCACCAGTTTGGGACTCTGGTTTAGCTCTGAGTGGCTGACGGAGAGAGAGAGAGGAGGAAATTTCACGGACCAGGGGAGCACTGAGTTGGATGGGATGCTGATTACTACTACAACAACAATAACGCCAGCAGCAGACATGTTCCAACATGAGCAGGGCTGACAATGGATGCACGGCTACGAGCACGTCTGGTTGACAAGAAGTATCGACTTGGCTCAGGCAGGCACGATAATGATCGGCACAATAGTTTCCGGGGAAAGTCAGAAGTGGCGTGCACACTCACAGGGCAGGCTGATGGGTCTAGAGCAGGGGAGAGAATTTTTTGGGTCAACGGTAGACGATGATGAACAAGGAAGGGCGAGATTTAAGATGAAGATGGCGAGCAAGACGGGAACGGAGTAACTATGGACGTGGATTTTATACCAAAGCCTATGTCCGGTTTAGTTTTCCGGGATGAAAGAAAAAGCAACGTCGTTGGGTATTGCGCAAGCAGAAGTAAGCCCGGCAGTTACTATTGCTGGTTCTTCAGTAAGGAGTCATAATCAATTTGCGGGAAAAATAAAACAAAATAAATGATTCTGGATGATAAAAGTGCAGCCAGTCATCAATCGATGGATGGTTACAACATCTTGGTGCGTTGCAATTCATCCAGGCGGCTGAAATGCATAAAGGCTTGACCGAGCGGAGATATTTCCAAGAACAAACCCGAGCAAGGTTTATGATACCGATTCTCGTAACATGATAGAGCTGAAAGATAATAAGTCACCATTGCTCCTGGGGGCGGCGTGTTTGTGGATTGAGAGATTGAGACTCTGCCGAATTGAAAGCTATAGTTACAGCAGCAACAGGTCAATTGACAGGTATAATAATTGCGGTAACGGTGACATTCAAATGGGCAAAACGCCACCATCTGATGTCAATGAGCAGAAGCAGAGCGGGAATGGGATGCAGTTGGGAGTGGTTCGACCTGCATAACCGAGGGCCTCTTGATCTGCGGCCGGATTGCCCAGCAGAAGCGTGGGATATGCAGCTGCAGCTACAGATGCAGACGCAGACGCAGGGGTTTGAGGCCTACGAATCAGGTTGTGAGTAGATTCTTTCACGGCGCTTAAACTCAAGACGGGAGGAAAAGAGAGAAAGAGTAAGAAGGGTTTGACTTTTAGGGCATTTCCTGTTGTGATCCCTTGACCGTCTTTATTGAGACAACCTAAGGTAGTGAAACAGACCATCAGTTGCCAAGGCGATAGCTAGGCACCTTAGTACCTTAGTAGCTGTACCTGAACCAGCCAAGGTGCCTATAAGGTAGTACCTACGAAGGTACAGAATGATGCTGACCGGAGAGAGAGGTACGGAGTAGCACCAGTGGAATACCTAGGTACCTAGGTACTACGATCATTAATGTACCTACAGTAGAGCATCAAACATGCGCTCCGTTCCGTCCACACCCCAGCTAGCTTACTTTTTACTGACCAAGAGGACTTAGTACTACACCCGACCCTTAGCCTTTCTTGATGGCGGCGGTAAGAGACGATTCGTGAAAGGCGGAGAGCTCAAGCCTCTTTCGCGAGAAAAACGTCCCGAAGCCCGCACCAGGCTTAAACAAGGTTAGCGGGAAGAAAAGGCCAGGGGGGAGTTGAGCAGTAAACCAACAGTCTCTCTTGCTAGGTCATCCCCACAATAGGTAAAGTAGGTTCTTAAGGTACCTTACCTTACTGTGCACACAAGGTGGTGAGGTGGTAAAAAGGTCGCATAATAACATCGTCAACAATAGCAGCAGCAGCAGCAGCAGCAGCAGGTAGAGTGGCTGCAGAACAGGGAAGTCATCTTTTAACCTTTTTTTTTTTTTTATTTTTGTTTTTATTTTTTTTTTTTTATTTATTTTTTAAAGTTTTTTTTTTTATTTGAAAAAATAAAATAAAAAAAAGATGATAATATTCAAGGGTTATGGGCTATGGCCATAGCTACCCCATAAGTGTCTGTGTCGTACAATTTTCATTAAACATAAAAGTTTGGTCTGTCTACCTAAGTAGTAGGTAGCATGCTGAATACAGCCTACTGCGGATATATAACAGGTACCTTATAATTACCTAGGTAGGTACGTCGTTATACGCTACAGCACTGCGCTACGTAAGGCTAAACAAATTACCAGATAAGGTTGAGCCCGCTGTAAAAGCACAACACTAAGTCTAATAGTTACCTGCGGCCTCACTGTGGGTGAAAAGATTATAAGCATCATCAGGTGCAGAACATCTGCAATGTTGATGAGATCTCAATCGAAGCACAAGGGTAAGATGGCGCTCAAGAGTCCACGTCCATCCATCCTCAACATCAACAAGGAACCCCCCTGAGGGAGCATCAATTGACTGACTGACTGAACGACCCCTGCCGGCGCCTGACTAGCAACCTTTGACCAAACACTCTGCGAGGCACAAGATTAATATCAATATCAAAGCAGAGAATTGCAGAGCGATTGGTTGGTTTCGGCCACTTATACGCGCGATTCTACACCGGGCGTTTAGTACATGGCAATGGATGACATGCCAAGTTAGCGCACCGGCATGATGCTTCTGTCATGAGATGAGACGGGGTGAGTATACGTCGTACCTAGGTACTATAACCTAGTAGATCTCTCCCGAGCGGCCGCGATCCTTTCTCGTCATCATCTTCCCACTTGGAAGGCCTCGTTTTTCTCTCTGTGTGTGTTTTGTCTGCTTATGGTCAAGCTTGCCTGCTTCATACAGGGGCACCCGGAGCTCCGAATTCCCTGGTGAGTCCAGATCGACGTGGGCATATGAGGTAGGTAGGTCGTTCCTGCCTTGATTTTTCATTATTCAGGTACCTTTGAAAGTGCCGTCGTTGTGAACTAGGTGCCCAGGACTAAGTAAGGTACCTTACCTTACCTACTTCAATTCCTCATCAGACATCAAGCTCGATATCTCAAGGCAAGATACCTACGCTTCCTATAGTAGGTACTTAGTTACCTACCATTGACCTGGGCTAACTTAAGGTACTAGTAGGTATATACATCAATCCGTTTGGAGCCTCAGGACTTTCATCCTCCTTTCTGTCTACCTGCATCATCGACTGACTTACTCTAGTCTTCCATCGCTCTGAAAGTCAACCCCAAAAGAAACACAACCTCAAAGCAAGCATATGCTAGACACCATCAGATTACATTCGACCTATGTACTAAAGCCCGGTGCCAGGGATCTTGATCAAACTGGCCAACTGGAACAACACCCGGAAGACGGATTGGACCGTCTATGGCGCGCCACAGCTTTTCTCCCCCTCCTTCACTACCTATGCATCTTCCTCTGCCCGCTTCATCATCCATGCATTCATCTGTCCCATCGCATCGCAGCTTTGATCAGGATTAATAGGGACAAGCAAACATTGATTGATACAGTAGAACAGGTATGAACACCTTGCTGCCCAATGGCAAAATACCTGGGGCAAGCTTATAATGGTGCCGCGCCTGCATGTCCATTGATTGAACCCTCCGGAGATTGCGCTAACCGTCCCCATCAGGATCCAGCCAAGATGTTGATCCCTCATCCCGACTCTGTAGCTTGGATACGAAAGTTGAAGAAATGAGAATGCTACTCGAGAAATCACCATCCCTCTTACAGCTTACCATCAGTCGCTCAGAAAAGCAGGACCATGACAAAAGACCACGACATGGACAAGGGAACGTACTCCAATACCATGGATGCTAGACATGGATGCTGATGGGATGGACTAGGGGCGGAATGGTAACTAGCCATGCCATGGGCGGCAGGCGGCGGCTGTCAAACTGGCTCCAGAAAGGGCCGTCCCACTAGCCTGCCTCTGTCCTTGACCTGTCCTGTCCATGCCTTGGGCCTGGCAAGCCCCCAGTTCGACCTTGCTCAGAGTAGCGGTCGATCTTCGTCTTCAATCCACAGTGAAGCCATGGCAAAAGCAACGCAAGGCATCAAAATGCTACTGGGCACAGTACCATGGCACCTTCAGTCCATCAATGTCCTTCAAAATACAGGATAGTATGACATGGCTGGAAACTTTTGACCCACCGACATTCCAGTTGCGGCATCCCGAGCACAATGTCATCATGGTGCCGTGAAAGGTGTGAGAGAGGAAGGGGGTTTAACATTGGTGGTAGCGGTAGTGTTCGTTCGACATGGTTGCTCGTCCGCATAAAGCGAACAAGACACACGAAACCATCAGCGATATGAACTAAACTACAATCGATAAGATCAAACAAAAAGGAGCATCGTGAACGGGATTCATAATTAATATTGCAACTGGTCAGGATCAAATCAACATGCATCTGACATCTTTTTGTCAGCTTCATCACACACCTAATAACTCAGGACGGGAAAGAGAGAAAAAATCAACCTCAGGTGGCCCACGTGCGCCAGTTTGTTACAGTGAGATAGCCAACACGAATTCTCGCTTCTTCCTCCTGGTTTGGACTGGGCTTGCAAGTTTTACATTGTGCCGTATCTCCACGGCCACGATATTTGTCTGCACTAGACCTTGACCCGTAAGCCATGCCGCCCAATGGCTTCGGCCTAAGGGCTTGGGAAGCAAACAGATACAAAAGACAAGGGTGCTTGAATGAAGCTTCGGGGCCCATGCCTCTTCGTTAGCGATGAGGACCCTTAACATCCTGAGGCACTTGTTTTATTACACAAGTTATGGCTGTGCCATCCTGGGACCACGAGGCAAGCAAGGCGAGGCGAGGAGACGCGAGAGGCAAGGGAGAAAGCCATGGCTAGGGCATGAGATGAGGAACAAGGCTGAGCGAATCAAACAACCAAAGCCTTGTTCATCAGTCCCCTCCCTTCTCACTCACCCCATCTCCGCCCCGTCTTCCCTTTGAGACAGTCTGAGCTCCCGGATCTCGCCTTCCGGTCGGGCTTTGACCTTGAAGTGCTCCGTGTATCAGAGTTACATGCTCAGGAAGGCAAGCAGAGTGTGCATCAGTCTATCAGAGAGAAAGAGATGAGGCCGCGGGCTGATCCGCCCGAGGCTGAAGCTGAACGATTGTTGTGTTTCGGGCTAATAAGCTGAATTGGTATCCTCGCTGCCACCCATGCCTCGGTGTCATTTTCACTGTCCATCGATGGAGCAGGCCCCAAAGTTAATGTCAACTCGCTCATGGTCAGCGATAATCATCCTTGGTCATTGGAATTTCCTTTACATCAAGCACAAGGGTTATCATAGACCCCTGCTCTCGAGAGTGGCCGGGCATGCCGTTGCAACTGCATTTCTGCATACTCTGTATCTAATCCGTGCCCCATCAGTCGATCTTACTTTGTGCCATTTCGATTCCTTGTTACCACTGTCCCGTCCCGGACTGAGCAGCATACTAGAACCAGCATGTTAATATTACGATTCGGAGCTTGGGCTCCCAAGCCTGGCCTGACCAGGTTTCGTCTGGGGAGGACCTGTTCTAACAGGTGACCAACCGTCGAAGTGGATTCCTTTCGGGAGAAAGGTCTGACCTATTACAACTCTCTCTCAGCCTTCTCCAGTTTAAACCGAGCCTAGTTAGCCATTTCCCATCAAAGTGCATGGATTTTGGCGCGCCGCGCTTCTAGATTAGACGGAGATGCCCTATGAAAGCTGCAAGTCGATGGTTTTCAGATGGACTATCTCTCTAGCTCGGACGCGACATTTTCTTCCTTCTCCTCTTTACTGTACCCGGCAGTGGACACTGATACGGGACGCCCCATCTTCTGACCTCATCCTCACCGGCTCGGAGCCCTCCCATTGCTCAACCTTCACGAGGGCGTGGCCAATCTTCTACTACGCAACATAGCAGGAGTGGGATAAGAGGGTGAAATGGGCTGACAGGTCTGAAAACAAAACCAGCCCTTTTGGAAAGGTAAAATCAACAGTAAAGGGAGGGGGACACCAGGAGACCCTATTACCTTCAGAGGAACGGCATGACCAGAGAGGACTTCCCTGGTCTTATCCCACGGCCCATTATGCTTTACTCGTTGCTTCTTCCGCTTCCCGCTCCGTTGATCAGAAGCTTGTGTCTATGGGAATTGGTTTGAATGAAAACCCTTTCCTGAGACAGTCTTCACCTATCAGATGGCTGCGGGTCAGGGCTTTTGTGCCTACCGACGTCTTCTTTCAACGGCCGACGATTCTCTTGCTTTTCCAGACCTGGCCAGGATCAACAACAAGAAGAGTTGGCTGAGAGCTCCATAGTACTACACCCTAGCTCACCCGTCTATCCCCGAATCCGAAAGCGTCCATCTCATTACCTCGAAGGTCTGTTGTCTACCATTTCAGGTTCTGAATAATTTGCTGCGCTTGTTGGCGGGCGAGTATGTGTCTGTCTGTGTCTGTGAGCCTCTGTCTTGCCTACACGCGTGAAGTCTCCCGTTGAGCGTTCAACGTCCTGCCGCACACGGTTTGAGCCACTCTCCGTCTTTATCAGCTTCATCCACACCTAAATGCATATGTACACACACTTAGACGGCGTTTTCAGGATTCATTCAGTTGTCTACTCTGTACAGCTTTCTGGCTTTTACCCACTACCCTCCCACACACACACCACTCCTTGATCACTCACAGTTACAAGAGACACCCCTCCCCCCTTGTGAGGAAAACCCCCCACACCCTCGTCGGTATTCCTCGTGCGTTCTGCATATGTATATGGAGAAGGTCGACCTCTGGGGTCTCATCTTTACATATGTAGCAATGTGAATGGCTTTAGGTCTCGCTTGTTTACACTACACTACGCTGCACTACACATCTTGAAAACGATATACTCCTAACGGCCAGGCCTCGTGTTTGAACGTCCGCCTCAAGTTTTGCGGTCCACCATCAAAACTCTGTCTTGAGATTGCCGTCCGGATCGAGCTACTGGCGGTCCTTTCTAGGCATCGTTACGGCTCGCTGCGCTGTGGCTTTCCTCATCCGCCGGCCCACCTCCACCGACTCAATCCGTCCTTGTCTTGCCTTTGTACATTGCCCTGCCGCGTTTATCCTGAGACGGTTCTGCTGTCTCCGCAATCTCCACGAGCTCAACGAGGAAAAAGCAAGTAAAAAAACTCCCGCCGTGTCTCACTTCGGTGTGCGTGCGTGTTGAAAGACAACCCGTTGCCTGTCGGAGAAAGAAAGGGCTCACAAACAAACAACCGGCTTGAGGTTCAGAAGTTGAGGTTAACTTTCTGCGGCCTGACGATTTCTAAACTCCACTGCACCGCCGTTGAGGCTGAATTTGCTGCGGGTTTAAGTGCTTGCGTTGTTTGTGTGCTTCTTAGGCTGTGCAAAAGGTTTGTTGCAATATAATCAACTCTTGTCTAGCAGGGAGCAAATTGCCCTGAGCTGGAACTGGAGGGATCGACGGAAAACGTGGATTAAATTCACTTTTGCACTTTTAGGAACCAATTCGGGCAAGACGATGCATCTCCTCATCGACTGGTGTCAAATGTGAGCAACATCACACCAAGCTTTTTTGTTCCCTCCATCCTCGCTTCCAGCTTCCAGGAACTTAGCACCCACCGTTTCACATCTTGTTCCCCGAGAATTCTTGCAGACGAGACTGTTGGGTCTATCAATATATTAAACGGCTTCAAAGCCTCCTTTTCCTCATCCGGTGCCAGCTAGGCAGCACACACAACAATGAACAACCCCAATGGGACAACTACAATGGGACATGATAGCACCATGGCCCAGAGTAATGGATATGGGAGCGATGCCTGGACAAGCATGAGCCCCTACAGTCAGAGCCCATATAGCGCAAGTCCCTTGACTGAATATCCATCCTTTGGCGCCTTTGTCAGTCATGGACTGCCCTCGGAATCATTAAATCGAATGCCTCCTCCACCGCCGCAAACACACCAGATGATACAGCCATCCCCAACTCCTATGGCTCATCATCAACTCCCCCTTCTGAATACAACCTGGCCAAGCCAGCTGACAAACCCGGCCCCGTCACAGAGTTACTCGGCACCACCATTATCAATGACAACTGCTACCAGCGCACCATCCGTGGAGACCCCTAGATTGCCGACACAGCACGAGAAATCGAGGAAGACCCTTACCACGGAACAGAAGCGAGCCATGTGCCAATTCCATGAAGATAACCCTGGTACCCGACAAGCCGACATTGGAGCCCGATTCGGCGTTGAAAGAAGGTAGGCATTTTGGATCCAAAGTTACCATTCGCCATCGAGAATCTGACAAACTTGACAACAGCACGGTTTCAAAGGTTTTGAGGCATAAAGATCAGTATTTAAAGCGAGACCAAGAGCCAGAAAATGCCGCTGTCAAGCGTGGCAAGGGCAAGCATCCAGATTTCGACCGCACACTCAGCAACTACGTCAGGAGACAGCAACAACGAGGATTTCAGGTTAGCGACGAGGAAATTATGGAGCAGGCTAGGCTTTTTGCTCATGCGAGTGGAAACCAGGAGAGTGTCCTGAACAATTTGAATAGCAGCTGGCTGCAGAAGTTTAAACAAAAGCATGGGATTGGACCAGGCAAGTTGATGCGACGGGCTTCAGAGGCAAACATTCCGGATAGTGCAAGGCTCTCGACACTGGCCTCGAAGTCGAGCGATTTATCGCCTTCGCCAACGGGCCAGCTTTCTCCCCTTTCAGGAAGTCGGAGCGATGAGGAGGCACACGCTGATGGAATAGACTTTGACTTCGGGTATAAGCATCCCGAGTCCCAGTCAACAACTTCACTTTCGAGCGACTTTCGAGATAACACGGCCTCTTCATTCTCAGCTGGCACCATGAGCCCGACTGGAACTTTCACTTTCTCTCCTGACCCCAATGTAGGAGGCTTCCCTATGGATCAACTTCGAGGTACCGACTTCCAGCACAGAGAGAAAAGAAGCAACACATTCCCGTCACTCAACATTGACTACGTGAATCAAGTCTCACCGTCAACGGAACCAATGACTCCTCGCCACCCTCCATCTTCGACCGCACCGTCTTCGGCTTTAGAATCGCCGCAGCATGAACTTCAGGCGCCGTTTAGTATCGATACCAACGTCAATTCACCCCCTCCAATGCTACGCCGCAGCAGCAGCAGCTCAAGTATAAACCGATCCACAGCAGCGACAAGTGCTACTTCATCCACCCCCGTTGATTCATCTCCAGTCTCGCCCTCACAGGAGGATGCCCGCCGGGCTGCACAGACACTCCTGAATTACATCCAGACTGCTGGCACTTTCGATACCAACGATTATATGTCAATCGTTCAGCTGACCAAAAAGCTCAAGATCCACCAGGGTAGACCGTCGATAGGAGGACTGTCTCGAATCCCGGAAGGCGATGTTGAAGCACCTGTCCTCCTGCCGACGAAGATGGAATCGGCTTGAAGTCGGGCCATACTCATAGCATTGACTGTGTGTATCTTTTTCGTACCTATGTCTTATCAATCAAGTCTCTTTTCAAATGGGATTTTCCCGAGGGCATAAGGGAGCTTAGAATATCGTGGTTGGGGCCATTTTGGGTCAGCGTCCTGCTCACGCGGGTAACGGACTATAAGAGCCTTTAAAATCCGATGGCATTGGCTACGGTTTGAAGTGTTTGTTAAGTCTGTTTTGCATTTCCAACCGCAATTTGGCCGACTATTTACAAAAAGACAAAAAAACCTGAAATTAAAACGACAGAATCCCAGGTTAACGGGTGCGATCTCTTTCTTATACTCGATACCACCCTTGGAAAGTTTATTCTGCCGCTCGCGCGAGCCCGAAGAATCATATACAAACAGTCGTCCACACGAAGCTACAATTCAAAACTGCTCGTTTCAAATACGAGGTGCGAAGGAGGAGGCAAGGGATCACAAATAGGTGGAAATGATGGGGTAAAGGACAACCTGGTAGCAGGGAAGGGATACACATCAGGGCGACGATCTCAGCAATAACAGTTTAAGGGGCAACCAACATGATGCATTTGTCAATGTTTGTTTCCTTTTCTAAATGTTCTTTATTTCCCATTTACCTTTTTTTTTTTTTTTCTGGTTGCATTTTAACGGCATTGACGTGGAGGGATTAATTATCTGCGCATACGCTCGTTTCTTTATATTATCATCATTTCTTGTCTATATTCTGTTCAAAGACGAGAAGGTATCTGCTGCGAGGCACGGTATGGCATGGTATGGCATGACACGTCACGGGAAACGAGGTGGTACATGGTTTACAAAGCGCCCTATTGAGGTCGCTATGGTTTTCGGGGCGGCAACGGGAAAGAGACCGAAGAGGCTCTTTAGTTGAAGAAACGAATGCTGGTTTTGGTTGAGCGTAGCCCACAAGCAGCTCGGGGGTGTGCTGGAGATAGTCAAATATCTGGCAGTCGAGGGTATCTCTTCTTTAGTTGAATGGGCGGCATTTTTGATTTAGGAATGTCCTTGCTCTTGACCCTTATCGTTTCATATTGCCGTGATTTCTTTTGACTCTGATTAAGCATTATTACTTGTCAACAAAGGGGTATCATCAATCTAAAAGAGCGTCTAAATATCTTTTCAGCCAAGTCTTTCTTCCCAAAGCTCCGTCACACTTTTCTCCGTCAGTTCAGGCATCAGGCGAGCAAGTAGCAGCTCAAGAATGCTGTACATCAGATGCTTGTTGCAGTAATCATCGTTTAGCACAAGAAGCAGCCTCTCCATTTCATCGACCAGCTCCTCCTCATCTGATAAATCACCCTCGCTCTCCGCACTTCGCCGCCATAAGCGACCACCAAAATAAAGCCTTCCCACACCCTTCGGTAGCAACCCCCAAAGAGACTTAGCGGCTCTACGACGCAGGGCTTGCAGCTCGGTCTCGGAAGATGGTGGGAACAAGGTCGTCTTACCAGGGGCGTTATTGGGAAAGAGGACACCGCGAAGGGTACGCAGAAGAGGGGGCAGATTCGAGGGAGAGAAGAGGGATTTGATGTGATGCGAGAGGAGTCTGTGAGAGAGAGATAGGTTAGCACATATTGGCCTTACTCTGTATTTGAGGTAGTACAACGTGGGGGGTTCAATGATCGGAAGCGTTCTATGCAATAAGGGGCACGTCGAGTGTATGTCGGGCTAGCCGATGTGATGCGATGTAATGCAATGCATGTGAGGGTGAGCAACAAAGCTCAAGGCCAGACGAGGCAGTTATTAGCCTATGGGCTTTCACACTGGGCTGGCGCATAAAGTGGTGTCTCCATGTTGATCCATCCCACATTAGATGGAAATGGACTTGATTGGGACCAGGGAAAGCTCTACAAGGCGAGGCTTGCAAGATGCGGGGGAATGGACGAGGAGGCACGTTCGTCGTCCGTGTCGGTATAGGTCTCCCATGCAGATAGAGATGTGAGATTACACAGCAGGTTTACAATCAGGCCGCGGTTGAGTGTGGGTAGCATATGACCAGTCAGCCATGTTCTCGAACCACTCCTTCATCGTCTAGGATCGTGTAACAGCTCCGCGTGGAGGGTGCAGAAGACTCTGATGGATCCAGCATGTCTCGGGTTCTGAGAATGAGTTGAGGCCGACCGGTCAGACCAGCCCGGTCAAGCCAGACCGCTCCTGGAAGGTTCGCCAATGTTGTGGCCAAGACTGCGGTGAAAATCTTGTGTATGGTTTCTCTTCGGAAATGATAGAGGTAGTCTTATAACGGGTGGCGCGGCACGGAGCGAGAGTCAATTCAAGCTCATTGCTGCATCTTCAAAGAGCGGGTGGTCCCCTTGGAGAAGCTGACATGGGCAGGGCGCGTAATCTTGACATTTCGCTGGATGAAAAGGCCTAGCTTCGTGCACCTTGTCGAGCAATCAGATGTCAACGACAGCGCAATGCCTTTCGATTGGTTGAAAGCCAAATCCCAAGACCCATATCAATCATATCGTGACCACAAGAAACATGACAGGAAAAAAGGTCTTGTCTTGGTTTGATTATCCTCGTGTTGTAATTGTGGGCTGTGGGTTGCGTGGGTGTGCGAAGATAGCGGTATGGAAGAGATTATAGACGGCATGGGCCGCTCCCAAGACAAGGCGGGCCGTTTGACCATGCCTGTGCCGCTGAAGAAATTATTGTTCTGAAAGCTCACTGGAGCTTTAGGAGGTCCAGTGACTTCAAACTCATGCGAGGTAAATACCGTCTGGTGACGGTGTAGGTGTGACGAAGTGGAATATAAACGCTCATATCTTACCTGTCAATAGGGCCATCATGGCCAGCGATTTGTCCAGGTCCGTTGACCGCGCCGTATTGTAAAAGTGATAAAAATCCATCCAGCCAAGGCATGCGTAAGCTGAGCTCAAACAGATTTCCAAGACATGTCCATACTCGGCACGATAGGATCGGCGCCTTGACGGGGCCGAATGACCTCGGCGGAGACTTGTCGTGATCCAGCAAAGCTTCTTTCTCATCTAAGGGCGTGGCCCTAGCAGGAAGAGACGATGCCATCACCAGAGCAGTCGTGACAAACCGGAGCGAGGCAACTACCAGCATCCCAAGCTGAATAACGGCAAGGAACATAGACCTTACAGACCAGCTGCGACGGCCTTTTACATCAACCTTGGGCCCACCGGAATCGCTTTGGGTCTCTGCAACCCCTACCCCTTGGTCATTTCTCTGTCGCAAAACCCTAGCCGTGATACAGATGCCCTCATACAGCATCCATGGCTGAGAGGCCTTATTGGCTATAACGTTACCAATGATAAGTTCCGAAAAGATCTGTTCAACGAGAGACGTGAGGCAAGGGTTTTCGAGGTCTTCTGTGGGCAATAGGATCGCGAGGACGCCCTGAACCAGCAATTGGCGATACAATGCTTCATTCTCTTTCTGGTCGGATATCGTGTCTGGGCAATCTGGGTTGGGGACTGGTGCAAGGTGTGGCAGAGGGCACATGGCGTGGTAGGCCTCTCGAGGGTCGACCTCAACAGGCTGTCTGGCGATAGGGCTATGAGAGATCCGGTAGGCTGGTCACCGTTAGATAGGAACGACATCGCAGAGTTCAAGTCCTCACATGTTATGTGCTTGTCCAGCAAGTCAGGTATCTCATCCAACACCAAGCTTTCCAGATCAACCTTGCGGAACCGCTGTTCCAAGGCCCGCGAACAGTGGGCGATGATGTGCAATATCTCTGACACAAAGTGTTCGTCCGTAGTGATTTTGCTATACCAGCTCTGCACGAAATCTCTCATGACAATAGCGAGCAGGGCGTACAGCTGAAGGTCGACATCGTTGCGACTAGTCAATGGTGGAAGCAGCTCATCGATAGGCACTTGCGAATCGCGGCTCTTCTCCCCCAACTGAGGGGAGCAGAGGGTACGACGTATTAGAAGCGAAGTTGCTCGGTCGGACAAGGGATCGGTAGCATTAGAGCGTAGCGGACGACGAGTAGGTGAGGCCATATCGGCAGAGGTCGGCGACTCGGTATCAAAGGCAACCGATTTGGGGCCTGGGACTGGTGGACGGGCAGGGGGCACGGCCGGAGCCACAGAGGGAGTAGCGGTCATGACCGAAGTGATCGGCGGGTCTCCAGTATCATGACCTGGTCATCAAGCGGGAGGAAGATGGCGATGGCGAGTTTGAGCGATGCTCGATTTCGAGGTTTGGGGTTGAAGTCAAGTTAACATCGGGTCGCAGGGCAGGCCGCATGTGTTGCATGTTAAGCTCCTGGGTCCTGGCTCCTGCCCGCGCACGGCACGGGTTGGCCCGTTACCTGAACCGTGCACTGCAGGCGCGGGGAGGCCGCATGCATGAGATACGCATGCTGTAACTTCTCGAGTAACAGCAATGGGCGGGCATTCCAAGCAGATTAAAGTGGTATAAATTGATTACATACAGTTCAAGCCATAGAATAACCATACATACATACCTACCTACCTACCTTACCTTAAGCTAGGGTAACTTTCAGTGACGGAAACGTCGAAATTCAGTTTTGGGGAGTTGATGTTCTGTTTCTGCTACCGCATGATAACTCGGAGAAAGGAGAAATGCTTCCGGTCCTATGAAATCTACCGACCGGTACCTATACTACAGATTCTGTACATTACTGGTACAACTACCTCCTCGCTTTTATCTTCATAAGACTATATTCAGGCGTCCCTTGTGGCCGTCTCATATCTGCAATTGTACGGTCAGCTAAGCTCGTTTTCAACGATGGATAGACAACAACATACCTCTTACCACGGAATGCCCACACCCCCCAGTTACCGCAGCTGATGTCCTGAGGGTCCATGTCGTTCAGATCCCATCGAAGACTCCTGAAAACGTTCTCTCCAGGCTGCAGAAGAATATCAAACTCGCCCTTCGACTTCTTGTTCACCCACTCGACGTCGCGTTCCATGTCAAACTGGGTATAGCCTGTGCTGATAATGGGAATCTTAGTCTCAAGGAGAAGGGGCAGGGTTTCTTCCCACTCGTGACTGCTTGCAGGATGACCCAGACCAGGGTGGAATAGCACAAAGCAGTCGAAGTAAGGATCATATGGTGCAAAGTGTTGCGTCTGGTGGACTGTGTGGTAGTAATCCACGATTGTACTTATCTTCATCTTGTACCAGACCCGGTCCTCTACCACGGCTCCAAAGGGGTTTGAAGGGGTACGTTCTGGCAACGGGAACTCATCGTCACGGTTGGCCATGCTTTCAGGCCCAACAAAGATGAGGTGTAGTCTGGCTTCGGGGAACATATGTGCCAGCTGAACCCAAGCGGGTCGAGGGAGAGAAGACTCAGCACGAGCTCCCAGAATGAAAATTCTGACAGCTGGTGCCTCGGGTTTGAGCTCACCAACGCCGGTTCCTCGGCCTGACTTGGGAGGATGCAAGTTATATCTCAATGCTGGTATCATCAATCAGTTCAGGGCTATTCTCTGGTCGGTCGTTGCACTAACCGCTGAAACTCTTCAGTCCCTCCGTGGTCATTCGCTCTCCAGCCTTGATACTGTAGGGGCTAAGTTCATGGAGAATACTGCCGATGGTTACGGGATAGGTCAAGAGCCGGGTAATCTGTCTCATCTGACGATCAGAGTTGACAGCATCAAACTCTCGTGTATACATGAAAGTATCCCAATTTGTCATGTTGATAGCCGCATGTTCCATCTGGAGATCTGGGAGGTTGCCTTCTTCGAAAACACGGCCCGAGCGCAAATCATGGTCATCTTCGTTAATCTGTCTAAGAGTGTCGCAAACTTCCAAGTGCTTTTCGTAATCATCCATCCAATGTTCCTCGCAGCAATAAACTGGTAAGCCACAGTCTGGGCATTCAAAGTTGACGTGCTGGGGCGGCTGGGTTCCTTTCGCAGCCTCAGGATCCTCAGGTTTCGGGGCAATGGTGGGAAGCTTCGTTTGCTGGTGGTCGGGGTGAGGGCAGTAGGCATGCTGTCGCATAAAAGCTGCTCGTTGCCGGAACTCTGGTACTGGCGACTTTGAAAACGGATGAAAGAGGTTGTCCTGACTTAGGCGTAATGGTGACAGAGACGTCTTGTTGGTAACAGATGCGGTGGCCTCAGATTTTATCACTGAGGAAGTAGAGAAGCCTCGGTTCTTGGGCGCGGGTGCGGCTCTTTTTTGGTCCTCGATAGTTGAATTTCTTCGGACATGATGGGCTGATATCCTCATCCATGGCTTAGCTACCGCTCCAGAGGCCAATTGCCTCCGAACAGTTGCAGAACATTGCCCACAGATGCTCGAGGCTGCTTTCCTCAGAGTTGGCTCCATCTTATAGACAAAATCAGCAAAATCCCGGACACAATTCAATACCCAGACTTCTTCGGAAGGCCTGATATCGCTGAAGTGGGATAATTCAAAGAGCTCGGGCCACCAACATCTGCGCCGCAAAATAATTCCTCCGAAGCGCGCCAAACTTTTGACATCAAAGCTCGCTTGAGTTTCAAAAGCTCATCAGCTTCGACGCGACACAATCTGACCTGCCTTTGTTCTTGAAGCCGCGCAGGCTCATCTGCGCCTAGCCGCAAACATGGCGACCACGTCGAACATGTTCTTGTACTCGCTGACGGTTCAGCCGCCGACAAATGTCACCCAAGCGGTCCTGGGCCAGTTTGCAGGCACTAGAGAACAGCTTATCATTACTGCTGCTGGCTCGCAGCTCTCCCTACTACGGCCCGATCCATCCCAGGGAAAGGTGATTACCCTCCTATCCCATGATGTCTTTGGCATCATCCGTTCCCTCGCCGCTTTTCGGTTAGCTGGTAGCAATAAGGGTAAGTCAATCCAATACCCCTCTCAGGAAAATCACTTAGTGATGTTCGAAAGCGATGCCACAGACGCGTCGACCACAGCGCTACCGAGTACTTGATGTCCTGTTACAAGAATCCCAAAGCTAACAAATCTGCCAGACTACTTGATCATTGCGTCCGATTCTGGTCGTATCACAATCATTGAGTACCTCCCGGCACAGAACCGCTTTCACCGTTTACATCTCGAGACCTTCGGCAAATCCGGTGTACGGAGAGTCATCCCTGGCGAGTATCTAGCCTGTGACCCTAAGGGCAGAGCATGCTTAATTGCCTCAACTGAGAAGAACAAACTTGTCTACGTTCTCAACCGTAACTCACAAGCCGAGCTCACAATCTCGTCACCGCTTGAGGCCCACAAACCTGGTATCCTGGTCATCTCCATGGTTGCGCTTGACGTCGGCTACTCGAATCCAGTGTTTGCCGCTCTCGAGATTGACTACTCCGAGATTGACCAAGACTCGACTGGCCAAGCAATGGAAGAGTTGGAAACTCAGTTGGTCTATTACGAGCTTGATTTGGGTCTCAACCACGTTGTGCGCAAGTGGTCAGACCCTGTTGACCCAACAGCCTCAATTCTGTTCCAGGTCCCTGGTGGAAATGATGGGCCTAGTGGTGTGCTCGTGTGCGGTGAGGAAAACATCACATATCGACACTCGAATCAGGAAGCGTTCCGTATTGCCATCCCTCGTCGACGCGGCGCCACTGAAGATCCAAACCGCAAGCGCACCATCGTGTCTGGTATCATGCACAAGCTGAAAGGTAGTGCAGGCGCATTTTTCTTCCTCCTTCAAACAGACGACGGTGATCTCTTCAAACTCTCTATCGATATGATTGAGGATGAGGAAGGCAACCCCACTGGAGAAGTCAAAAGACTCAAGATCAAGTATTTTGACACAGTTCCGGTCGCCTCAAGTCTCTGTATTTTGAAGAGCGGTTTCCTCTACGTTGCTTCTCAGTTTGGCAATTACTCATTCTACCAATTTGAAAAGCTCGGTGATGACGATGAGGAGCTGGAGTTCTACAGTGATGACTTCCCCGCGGATCCCAGGGCTTCTTACGAACCGGTTTACTTCCACCCTCGGCCAACTGAAAACTTGGCCCTGGTTGAGAGCATCCCTGCCATGAATCCCCTCCTAGATTGCAAGGTTGCAAACCTCACTGGAGAAGATGCACCTCAAATCTATACCATTTGTGGTAATGGCCCCCGAAGTAGCTTCAGGATGCTCAAACATGGTTTGGAAGTCAACGAGATTGTTGCCTCTGAACTGCCTGGAATTCCTTCTGCTGTTTGGACGTTGAAGCTGAATCGCTCAGAACAGTATGATGCTTACATCGTACTATCATTTACCAACGGTACGCTAGTCCTCAGTATTGGCGAGACTGTTGAGGAAGTCAGTGACTCCGGTTTTCTCACAAGCGTTCCAACGCTGGCGGCCCAGCTCCTTGGTGATGATGGGCTGATCCAGGTTCATCCCAAGGGCATTCGACACGTGCGAAATGGTCATGTCAATGAGTGGGCCGCCCCGCAACATCGCTCTATTGTTGCTGCTACAGCCAATGCTCATCAGGTTGCTGTCGCTCTCAGCTCTGGTGAGATCGTCTACTTCGAGATGGATGCAGACGGCTCACTGGCTGAGTATGATGAAAAGAAGGAGATGTTTGGTACCGTCACTTGCCTGAGTCTGGGTGACGTTCCCGAGGGACGAGTAAGAAGTTCATTCTTAGCAGTCGGTTGTGACGATTGCACTGTCCGCATTCTAAGCCTGGATCCAGAGTCGACTTTGGAAAATAAGTCAGTTCAGGCTCTTACAGCCGCCCCAACATCCCTGGCAATCATCGCAATGGATGACTCCTCGTCGGGCGGTTCCACCCTCTATCTCCACATCGGTCTACACTCCGGTGTCTATCTCAGAACGGTTCTTGACGAAGTCACTGGTGAGTTGACAGACACGCGCCAAAAGTTCCTCGGACCCAAGGAAGTCCGACTTTTCCAGGTCACGGTTCAAGGCAAGACATGCGTGCTGGGTCTAAGCTCCAGGCCTTGGCTTGGTTACGCAGACCCGATCACAAAAGGTTTTGTAGTGACGCCCCTAAACTACGTTGACCTTGAGTGGGGTTGGAATTTCAGTAGTGAGCAGTGCGAAGAAGGCATTGTTGGTATCCAAGGTCAATCATTACGGTACGTTGTTAACATTCTTTTTTCTTACTCCCGATATTCAATTGCATATGATGAGAAAACGGGATCCTATGCTTTAAGCAATGAGGCCTATTACGCATTTTTTCCAATTGTTCCTACTGAAGCAACACACTCCAACAATGTTCCTATGGCATTATAAAGCGAGGCGGGCGCTAACGTGGGCAGAATTTTTAATATCGATCGGCTTGGCGATACACTCATCCAAAAATCAATTCCTTTGACTTATACCCCGAAGAAACTTGTAAAGCACCCTGACCAGCCTCTCTTCTACACTATCGAGGCAGACAACAACACTTTACCGCCTGAGTTACGTGCACAACTTTTGGCAGACCCCAAAATCGTCAACGGTGATTCTAGAGTGCTCCCACCTGAAGATTTTGGCTATCCCAAAGGTACACGTCGATGGGCATCTTGCATTAATGTGATAGATCCACTATCTGAGGAAGGACAGGTTGTGCAAACAATTGATCTGGAGAACAATGAAGCAGCTGTCAGTGCAGCCATCGTGTCTTTTTCAAGCCAAGATAACGAGAGTTTTTTGGTAGTTGGTACCGGCAAAGACATGGTGGTCAATCCTCGCAGCTACAGCGAAGGATATCTACACATTTACCGATTTCAAGATGGAGGGCGGGAACTTGAGTTCATTCACAAAACCAAAATTGAAGAACCACCTCTAGCTCTTTTGGCTTTTCAAGGAAGAGTGGCTGTTGCAGTTGGAACACAATTGCGTATATATGATCTCGGCATGAGACAGATGCTCCGCAAATCTCAAGCCGAAGTAGCAGCGCAGCAGATCGTGTCGCTGAACACCCAGGGCAGTCGAATTATTGTTGGTGATGTTCAACAGGGCGTAACGTACGTGGTATACAAGCCAGCGTCGAACAAACTCATTCCCTTCGTTGATGATACCATCGCAAGGTGGACCACATGCACAACCATGGTAGATTACGAGTCGGTGGCCGGTGGTGACAAGTTCGGAAATATGTTCATTGTCCGCTGCCCCGAAAAGGCCAGTGAAGAGGCTGATGAGGAACAAACGGGCTTGCATCTTATTAATGCGCGAGAATATCTTCACGGTACACCTCACAGAGTGAGTCTGATGTGCCATTTCTATACACAGGACATACCAACCAGTATCACCAAAACGAGTCTGGTAGTTGGTGGGCAGGAAGTTTTGCTATGGAGTGGTATCATGGGCACTATCGGAGTTTTCATACCATTTATCAGTCGTGAAGATGCGGACTTCTTCCAGAATCTCGAACAACACCTAAGGACCGAGGACCCCCCGCTCGCCGGACGAGATCATCTTATGTATCGCGGTTATTATGCTCCCGTCAAGGGAGTCATTGATGGCGACCTATGCGAGCGATACAACCTCTTGCCCAACGACAAGAAGCTTATGATTGCAGGCGAATTGGACCGATCAGTTAGAGAGATCGAGCGAAAGATTTCTGTAGGTTGTCCTTGGCGCAACATTTATAATCTCGCATTGTGCTAACCAAAGTTCAGGATATTCGTACACGGTCTGCATTCTGATGAAGGAAAAGTGGTATCTTTAGTATATCCTATGAAGCCATTGTACAAAACTCGAAGTGTTTGGGTTGTTGGCGGCGTTAACGTACAGGGCTACAAGTCCCTGTCTTGGTGGAAGATAGGTAATCAACGAACTGAAGCGTGTGTTGAGAACCGCAACGCGGTACGAACCATGAATCTAATATTCAATCCAAAGCTCGATCAGAGTCCTCTCCAAAACGGGCCACGGTTCTTATATTTGTCGGCCTTCCTACTTTTGCCAGAGGCTGGGTTTTCTTGCTCCCATTTTTCATCGTCCAAATATGCTGCAACAGCGTTCTCAAGATCGTAGCTAGATTGTTCCAAGTACAGCACAGCAATGTCATAGTCGGAGACTTTGCAGGATGTCATGAAGCGGCGAATCTTGCCCTTCCTCAGCTCCTCATCTTCGCCCTCGATAGGCCGTGGTGAGAGACTAATTCCGCCCTTGTAATACTCGCCAGGAATCAACACTGTTCGTCTTCCGAGAAGCAAGTGGTCGCTCGTGATGTTATTACTTCGTCGCAGAGCATGAGTGGGCACGCCGTATCGAAGAGATAAGGAGCTGACGCTGTCATGGCGATGGTCAAGGAAATGCAGGATATCCGGAGCATCTTCTTTTACAACACCTTGCGCTAACGCTGCCTTCTCATCGTCAATATTCGGCGTAGGTGCGGCCGCTGAGTACGGTGGCGGCGCGCCGGATATATGTGTAGTCCTTGAACTGGACGATGGCAGCGATGTATAAGCCGGCGGTTCCCTCAACCCTTGCGGCAGAGAAGTCGGTCCTGTCGAAACCTGACAGTATGGACAATAGTCGGCAAATCGCTCGTTCTTCTACCAAGCAAGAGTATCAGCTTCAGCTTGAATAACGAAAGATTGTTCAGATAGATGACGAACATGAATACATTTGCCACAGATGATTCTCGCACAGCATGCGACCCGACGGTCTTGCGGAAGAGATAGTTTCTCTTTCGTGTACGCTGGCACTGAGGAGAGGATAGTTGCACACGTCGAGCAAGACTCCATGATATCGCGAATATTGAAGATCAGTTTGTTTGGTAAAGGTTTAAGAAATAGATTCGTATCTAAGGATTCTATAGTAGAGGTCCATTTGAAGGTTGCACACCTATCCTGGGCTCCCATGATTGTCATGGCTGTCCAATCACGTCATGAGTACGCTAGTGACTTGGAAAGACGCCAATGGGTGGGTGGTTGCATATCAATATCATCCAATATCCACACGACCACAAAAGAATCCAATGTTATCTTATCATAACCAGGAATACATAGATGAAACAATGAACTATATTTTACTTGCTCGATTTTGAACTTCTCTGTTGTTATTGGCTTCGTTCAAGTTTTTATACCTCCATATTCATATTGTCTGATTCAAGTGTGACCTTGAATCTAAGGTGTCTTTGCTGAGCCTCTCACCTTCGTCGCCATCCTTGGTCAAGACTCGCTAACGTCAACCTTTCAACTTACCAGGTCCACCATTCCCAACGGCGTGCAGCATCTACACGTGTTCAGCCTATACTTCGCATAAACCATTTTATGTCAAGTCTATAAGAGTACCCAACATGAGCAAACCATTGGCCTTCGGCCTCAACCTCAGCAAGAAGCCAGGCGCGTCGAAGCCCCCTCCGCCAAAGCGAAGACCTCTGTTTGGCGACAATGACGATTCGGACAACGAAGGCGCAGGCGGGGAGGGCAACGCTGAAGAAATTGGAGAGTTCGATGGCCTTGTTCCCGCTCAAAAGTCAAAAACAAATCTTACCAAATCAAGCAAATCGAGGAGCGGCCCTCCGACTCAACCCCCGAAGCTCAAATCCAAGGGCCAGCCAAACATAATGTTTGGGGATCTCTCCAGCTCGCTGATATCACGAAGAAACGCCGAGGCTGCCGCAGAAGTCGATGCTAGCGTCTACGAGTATGATTCTGTTTACGATTCTCTCAAACCAAAAAAACAGGCTACAAAGGAGGATCAAGATAAACGACCGAAATATATGAAAAACATCCTGCTGGCAGCCGACGTACGGAAGCGCGACGCACTGATTGCAGAAGAGAAGAAAATTGCCCGCGAGCGAGAGGCCGAAGGTGAAGAATTCGCCGACAAGGAAAAGTTTGTCACAGAAGCGTATCGGAAGCAACAGGAAGAGAACAAGAGGCTTGAAAAGGAAGAGAGGAGACGGGAAGAGGAAGAGGCTAAGAAGAACAAGAGTGGTGGCATGTCTGCCTTCTACAGAAAACTCCTTGACAAAGATGAGCAAAGGCATTCGGATGCTGTCAGGGCGGCTGAGGAAAAGGCTAAGCACGGCGCACCTGAGGAGGAAAATGCAGATGACGACAAGCAAGAGAAGGAGAAGACAGAGGCCGATATCGCCAAGGAACTCAACGAGAAGGGCGCCGCAGTTGCCATCAACGAAGACGGTCAAGTAGTCGACAAGCGCCAGCTTCTCAGGGGTGGCTTAAACGTTGGCGCAAAGAAGAAAGAATCAGTCCAACGCGAAGCGGAACGACAAGCCGAGCGGCCGCGGAAGGATGTCACAAATCAGCAGTTTGGAAAAAAGCAAGCTCAACGAGAACGACAGTCACGCATGATCGAAGAGCAACTCGAGCAGTCAATGAAGCGATCACGGGATGAAGAAGCGGCACAAAAGGAAGAAGTTGAGCGAGCATCCAAGAGCCGGAAGACAGAAGGCGAGATCTCAAGTGCGAAGGAACGATACCTGGCTCGAAAACGAGCGGCCGAAGAAGCGAAGAAGGCTGCTGGGGGAGCTTAGATACCCAAAATCGGGAACGAAGAAGGTTGTATACATCAACATGGCATGGCATGGCTTTTGACACATCATCCCAGTCATATCTCCTCCGGTTCGTCTATTGCCTTGTTCTATCCTTGATCGGTTCTTCGTACATGATAATATTTCCACGTGGGCATCATCTGACCCATGTTGTCACAATATGTTACAATCTTGCGCTTTCATAAATATTGTCGCAAGCCGTTGGTTTTTGATTTTTGAGAATCTTCGCCTCTTCAATTCTGCAAGCTAGCAGACTCTTGCCTTAATCGGGCAATGTAGGCTGCGTTGACCATGTTCCAAGCGGCCATGTACTTCTCCATGCAGCTAGTCATGCAAGTCGTCTCGCCGCTCGATAGGGATGTTCCGGGCTTGGGGACGCACTTCTCAAAGCAGGTCTCTTGGAGTTTCTGTCATGAACCATTGTTAGTCTCGGGGAGGAGGTAAGCGAATGCGAAATAGGCGTACCTCAATGAGAGTGCGGGCGTTAACCAAATTGGCCTCCTGCTGGACCTGCTTGATGACAGCAGCCTTGACTTGTGTGGAATCCATGGTTGCGATGTTTGTTTGACAGTCGTGACGTTGTCTGTAAAGGTTGGGCGCCTGTCTATTGCAAAAACATAGCGGGCTGGAAAAACCATCGGTCCGGGGCAAGGTGGACACGTCTTTACAGCTTCACCTGATTGAAATCAAACCCAGGAGCTTTTAGAAGTCAAAGAAGTTGGTTTTGGTTCTAGGTTCGGGAGCTAATAGTCGTTTCACAATCTCCCACTGACCCTCATATTGCTAGGGTTTCTCGCGAAGTCTTTGTATTTCTCATGATCTCGTATTGTGATAGATATCAATATACAGACATAACTTGTTTGCAACCTGGACGTTAACCAATAATGTTACCATTCATCACTAACAGAAAGAATTTTTCAGGTGTTGATGGCCTTATTTGTAGTCAAGGCCTGTTTTCTGGACTGTGAGACACCCTGTGTTTTCCCTTCGTGATACCACATTGATATCCACAATGTTGACCTGCTTAATTATGAGTCTGATATAGACTCCCGCTGGCCTTGAAACCTAAAATCCAGTTAAGGCGTCGGAAGTAGTGCTGATCTCCAGGATTCTGGACCTGTTATTCCCGGTGCTGACCATAGCGTGGGGCTTCCCAATACACCAACGTCGTGGTTCATTTCTTCCTTGCCTTCCAGTGAACAGAAACTGCATCACTTGACGCTGAGGGAGGCCTTGAAACTTTCACCCTTGACCAGTGCCTGAAGTGGTCAACTTTCTCCAATGAGCCATCCGGGGATGTTTGAGTCGGAATTTCGCCAGTCACGGGTGCTTTCGAATTCTCGCTTGCATGAGAAACCGAAAAATGTGTGCTCCTATCAAATCCGGGAGATAAACTCATCTCGTCCCTCCGGTTCCCTCAACTTCATTACGATATCCCATCCTCCGTACACCTTATCCTAGCGCGGGCCCCCGATCCCGTTGCCATCCTCATCGAAATATACCTTTTTGTTATCCGCTATGGTCTAACCGCTACTGCTAGGATGGATGTGACTAGGGAAGGGAATAGACCGTCATCCCTAACACCGCGCAGAATGCAGAACGCAGAACGCCTGTAAAACCCTCAAATGCCTGAGGCTCGTTACTGCCCCCGAGCAGTGAGACTTGAGCCAGCTCTTGGAGAAACGGTCTCCGGCGGACGGTGCCATTGTTATAAAAACGGCTACACGAGAGTGTCGGATAAAGAATATGGAGACATGGATGTATTGCCAGATAAGAAGTAAGTTGCAAATAACAGTATTTCGAGGACCTCAACGCATGTTCCAGTTCAATAAATGTTAATAAACCTGGGTCACGCCTCTGCGGCTTCATCAAGGCTCAAGATCTAGAAATATCCAATGAACGACAGGTCATTTCCTGCGCGAAACGTACAAAGAACGGCTGTCTTCAACCCAGTGTCCTGCAGAAGTATCTGCCACATTTACTATCAAACTTGGACCGCCAATCGGATTCACGACTTCAAACCTTTCTTGCATGTTGGTGTAAGGACCTATTGCTTCCTCGACTCCGTCCAAGAAGCCAGGCCACACATTATTCGCCGCCTGCTGGCATCAGTCCGAGTCGAGTTAAACACGATGTTAGACTCAAGATTTCCGTTCACTGTCATTCACTGCCCAACGCCATCGCACATGACTACGGTCCTCATACCCATGGCTTCCATCTCAGCAATTGTTAGTTTGCATGGCCTACCATATCTACAGAAGAGTTTTTAACAGCACGGGCGAGTGTCTATTGTATCGTTGCCGATGCAACTACCTATGGGTCTGTTTCGTCTAGCTTTGTCGCATCTGACGGCAAATACACACAAGAAGGGCGTTCGGCGGAACTTGACGTCTGTACTTTCTTGGCTAACAGCTAAATCTACTGGACATCTTATTTGAAGAGCTCAAAATCAAATTGCAACTCTCGGGGCCCTGCCTTACATGCTTCCAGGTACAATTAAGTCGACCTTACCAATGTCTCCTGTCGCTCCTGGGTAAAACTCCCCAGCCCAATATGGACAAGGTTGTGGTTTTCTTCTTCAAGACCAAGCATAAAGCCCAGAACTCAATGAAAAAAGAGATGTTGCAAGACTAAAAGTCAAGCGTGAGGTTTCAAAAAACTGTTCACATGGATAGCCTGAAGCCCGAAGGATACAACAGACAGACCCTTGGCAGAAGAAGCTACTCAAGACTACCAAGCAAGAGAAGCAAAGCCCATAGTTTCAAAAATTGGGATACTTGAGAATGGTCCCCCCTGGTTTGACCCAGGGTAAATCACATTCATCAAAGAGATGAGAAGAAGAAGAAGAAGAAGAAGAAGAAGAAGAAAACATCAGCGGACGGCAGACGAGGATTTTAAAGTGCCCCAGTTTCTACCACTGATCTGGCAGGCAGCTGGGGGTTCCTTCCCTCGCTCTGCTATTGATCTCTTGCGGGCAGCTGGTGGACAGGTTCCTTCCCTTTCAACGCCGGTCCTCGGACTCTCTCCATGAAATCGGAAGGAACTTGGTCGCCAGCTACCTAGGTACCTAGGTACGTATCATACCGGCGAGCTTCAGCTTGGGTAAGTACGAGGTAGGTATCTTCCAATCGTGCGAGATGGCAAGGCCGCCAACTTAAGTATTGCCAGAGTGTGATGGGATGCTCTTTCCGTTGCATCCCCTTCCTTGTGGATGACCAGCATACAGCCTTGTTTGGCCCCCGCCTTGATCTACCTGTTATGGCTCAGTTATTGCGGGTATATAAATCAAATTAACAACATCGAAGGCACCTTCGGGCCGGTGGCACATTCTAATAAAGAGATGATACTTGAGAAATACACCTTTTTTAACAGGGTCGTTGTTCGAACCCACCTAAAAACAACAGTGTTTTCCTTTACTTTTTTTATTATCTTTTTTTAGGCGTTTCGCCCTCCTCTTCATTTTAAAGGAACATATTAGTAGAAAAGCTGCAGACTAGGTAGAGTTGAAGAGCTAGGGAAGCCAATTTTTAGGCGAAGTCCCAATATCGAGAATGGGTCAGTCAGAACATCCCACGGAACCAACACCATCACCAAGATAACTACCTACTAAGGTAGGTAAGTAGGGAAGAATAGGATATGTGCGTGAGATTACCGCCGTTGGTTTTCATAAGCGTATATCACAGCAAGTCCTACTTGATTAAGATGAAGTTGCATAACTTAATATGAAAATGACTTCCTTAAAGAGTCTACCAGGCCCTTCGAAAATGTGTCTCAGCATAATGCATACCGTGGTGGTAGAGGTGCCAGAGAATGGTTCCAAGCCTGTACTCGTCAATCAACAAATCTACCCCGTGCTTGAACCTCACGAAGCCCTCGTCAAAGTTGCAACTATGGCACAGAACCCAACAGATGATCAATATTTTCTTAATTGTGAATTCTAATACTGGAGCTTTGCAGCCCAGACATCCGACGTAAATCTCTTGGGCAACGGCGCTGTACTTGGTTGTGACTTCACATGCGCAGTCGAGCGTCTTGGTAAACAAGTTTCCAAGATAGCAAAAGGCGATATGATTGGTGGTCTTCTTTGGGTTGGCGAGCTGAACATCACCAGGCTCTCATGTTACCACCAATATGATATGACTAGGTGAAGTCAAAGGTAGGTGCGTTTAGTAAATACTCCGAATACCCAAGAACACTTCACTCCGAGAGGCTGCCACTGTACCGCTAGCATCTTTGACGGCTTAGCTTTCCTTGTTTTCAAAAAATTGGTCTTAATCTTGACTGTGTAGAATCGGACACTATTGTCTTGTTGGGATGGAAGTTGTAAGTGATCTACCTACTCAAGCTTGGAGCGAAGCGTTGACACGAATCAGCGAGCGTTGGACAACGCCATTCAGATTGCAGCACGATTGTCACAACTTGCAGTCCTCACAGTTTGACATTGTCAGGTCACTTGGAGCAACTCATGTGCTCGATTACAACGATTCTAGTGTGTTGAAATCGATCAAGGATACCGCACCTGGCTTGCGATACTTGTTCGACACCATTGGCAACAGAATGTCTTCCGCAACTGCATATCAAGCCATTGCTGATGAGACTAGCAGCACTCACTACTGTCAGGCCTGATAAAAGCTTCACTGAAAATATGACGAAGCAGACCAAAGTCACATCTATGCTTGTCTGGATCATTTTCACCAGAGTTATCAAGTACAAGAAGACCCATTTCTGTAATTACCTTGATTGCACCGGTGGCTAAGACTGACAGCGTTACAGGCAAGCTAGGGCGAACACAAGCTTGGTAATGAATTCAACGATTAGCTAGCTCCCTGTGTGGGTTGAGGAGGACAAGATCAAGCTTAACAGAACAAGAGTTATCCCTGGTGGGCTGGACACTGTTGTGCAAGGGTTTCATAAATTTTTATAACTCGTATATAAATCCGATTTCATTTTGATTCTCGGCAATTAATAAGTTCCTCATGACGCTACAGTAAAGGTAATCATGATCATTAGCAAATAAATGGTTCACAGAGGCTGAGGTCGTGAAGTAAAGCAACACATGTGAAAGAAAATGTGGCTATTGTGGCTTTAGAGTTTCATCAAGGGTCAATGGAAGTGGCAGGGGAAAGTACCTGCAGTGGGGAGCACTCACCTACAATCGTTTCGGCCACGGGCAGAGTCCAAGGGAAGAGGACACTTGTGCTAGCTCCTATCTCGATTGGCATTCCCCTACATTTATCCGCAACGTCACAACGACTTTGACAACGACCACTGTGGTCAATTTCTATCTACCCCAGCATCGCACCTCACGACTTTGTTGCCACATTCTAGAGCGGTTCGCGCCTATATCGAGCCAGCTTGAATTGGCCCTTTACAAGACAAAGAGCAGGGAGTAGACGCCATCATAATATAGCTTCATCATGCGGTTGCCCTCACTGTCGGCGGTGCTTCTTGGTGCGCTCGCTTGGACTGCCCGCGCTGATGATCTTGATGACAACATCAGGAGTATTTCGGTATTCGCTTCTGCCTCTTCTGGCTGATCTTTTTGAGCTTCTTTGCTAACGTTCTTCACTCTCTAGCTCAGGACACATTCCTTGACGCAGGTTAGTCGCGGCGCACGCGAGCAGACTTCCACAGATCGACAGATTAATTAACTCTTTTTACTCGAACAGCCCTACCTCGACTCGGATATGCAAAGCCGCTGGTACGACTTTGGCGGAGATACCATTATTCGAACCGATTCGTACGCATCCTCAATTCGCTGACAAGGATGTTCTTGGACTTGAGTTGACTTGTTATAGGTACATCCGACTTACTTCGGATCGTCCATCGCAGTCAGGGTGGATGTACTCACGAGTTCCCCTCACTGCGACAAACTGGCAGGTTGAGGTTGAATTCAAGATCTCGGGCAAGAACCAGCTCTATGGAGACGGTTTTGCTATGTGGATTACTCGCCAGCGTGCGCAACAGGGTACTGTCTTTGGAGGGCCCGACAACTTCGAAGGCCTCGGAGTTTTCATCGATACTTACAAGAACAACCGTCCTGGCGTTGTCTTCCCCTATGTCATGGCCATGTATGGCGATGGTAAGACCTCTTACGACAAATCCAATGATGGAAAGCACACCGAGCTCGCTGGCTGCTCTGCGCGTGGTATTCGACACGCGAGCGTCCCTACCAAGATGCGCCTCACCTACTTCCAGGACAAACAACTCAAGCTAGAGCTCCAGTACAAGGTTGAGGATGAGTGGCAGACATGCTTCGACCTCGAGGAGCCCCCGGCCATTCCTAACATTGCCTATGTCGGTTTCACGGCCGAGACTGGTGAGCTCAGCGACAACCACGATATCATCTCCGTGTCGGCCAAGAACCTTTACACTCAGCCTGGTACCAGCAACACTGGTAAGTCATCTGGCACTAAGAACAAGGGACGCAAGGGTACCGGTAAGACCACCAACGGAAACAAGCAGGGCGGTAGCTGGACATGGTTCTTTACCAAGGTCATCCTGTTCATCATTGTTGCTGGCGGTGCTTATGTTGGCTACACTGCCTACCGAGCCAAGGCCAAGTCCCACAGGTTCTAGGCTGTATAGCCGAGTATGAATGGGGCCAGCCCCTGAAAGGACGGAAGCAAGTTGATGAGATAAAAAGTCTCCGCTTAGACAGCATCATTCAGATTTCATTGGATCTTTTGTATCTGTGTATTGAGTAAGGAAGAAGCAATGAGAAGGGTACAAGCCGGTGAGCATTGTGACATACATTTGATACGAAAACAATTTTTTTTTTTGGTTATGTTATGACATTTGTTTCACTGATCAAATATTCTTGCTTTCAAAACCTGCGTTTGGAACTTGACATTGAGGTAGAGTTGTGGGTGGAGGGGCACCTTGCGTTGAGAGATGCTGCCGTTTGGTATTGTAAACCATGTTGGGACACTTCGTCTGTAGACGAATAGAGACGAACCGTTGCTTCTTGCTGCAAAAGAATACACCTCCACAGCCATTGATCAGTTACAAAGTGAGTTCAAATTAACTTTCCTGGGAATTGTCGATGGTTTCTGAAGATGGCAAGCTCCAGGGTAATTATTTTTCTTTTGGACAGGCAATGGCCGCAATGCACACAAAGGTAAGGATAGATTCAATGCTAATGGACATGAGTCAGGTGCAGTATCACGACTTATTGAATTCGCTGCTCTTGTTGAGGATAGTTGATCAGATTTGAACATATTTGGACCACTAGGATAGGTGAGAGATGTTGAGCGGCCAAGTAACAATTATAAGTGTTATCTTTAATTTGTCCTTATAGTGGTTTGAGTAGTACTAATTCATACCTAATATCAAGTTAGCCAAGTATGAAGTAAAGAGCAACCAACTGGAGTCCATATAGAAGACACGGCCTATTTAGTAGGTGTAATTATCACAAAAGCGAACTCAGATATTAGGTACTATACCTAGGGAAACCTGCATTCCCGACTTTGATTTTGTGACAAGCACAGTCGACAGCGTAACATCAGATCGATCTATGGAAATGATCTAGATTCCAAACCCCCGAATTATTAGTGATCAGACTTAGCACAGCTGGAAGTATGGCATTCCACTGCTTTCAGGTACCCTGGAAATTCATATCGTCTAATCACTACACGTTCCAGCGGGCGCACTAATCCTGGGACGGGACCTTGATTGAGTTGTAACTGATCTCAAGAAAGCTTTTGTGAGTCGGTGTTGGTCTAGTTGATCATCCACTCATACAAAAGCCCTCTATCCCTCTGCACCATCTTCTCTAGTACTAATCTAACCCACTAGGTAGGTACTAACCAGATAGCCTCCACCTAACACATGGAAGCTCCCGTTCGCTCACGGATCATCAACCCCCGCCAAAGACTCGCGATAGTCCACCTTTCTCTCTGGAATTAGCGACGCCAAGCATCGAATCTCGTCCAATGTCAAAATAGTAGTTCCATCAGCTCCGTGCCTCACAGTACTCCATTATGCTGTGTTATTCTTCTTTTCGCTATAGCTCCTGATGCCAGCATTTGAAACACCCAATAACCGAGCGGATCCTACTTGTGTCTTTTTGTCTTTGCTGAGCAATCGAGAAGCTCTATCCCTTCCATTCAATCCGACCTAGTGAGATCCTTCTCATACAGGGCGCCAACCCTCTCAACAGTCTCGCCTCTTCCTCACTCAGTTCGTCTTGTGTGGATCTACTCAGTCTACTCTGGTTCCTTTCATCTCATTTGAATTTGATCTTCTTTATATTTCGTGTCCATCTCCATCATCGTAGTCGTCGTCGTCAACATCCATCAATCGTACCTCATATTGCCTGACTCAATTGTCACTCCTCGTGTACTATCCGGTGTTTTGCACGTTACCATACGTCTCACCGAGTACTCGCTGCCCTTTGTCGTCGGTGTTTCCACTTTCACCTCAGTCTCTACTTGAACATCGACATCATCGCATTGCTCTCTATGCTCTGACCCAGTCCGTGCCATCCTCGCTATACTCACGGATGCTACGAGCTACTATATCCTAGACTTGCAGATCAGTCTACCAATTGCCGCTAAAGAGATCTCGTCTTGACAAGTTAGCGCCTCGTTTTGGACACGAACGGACACAAAGCACCGCCCGTAAGTAAGCTCACAAGAGCGAAGAAACCCACAGAAACAACAACTCGCGACATCATCTGTGCCTATCAGTCAGTATCAGCTCCCCCTTGTGTGCAGTCGTTGATCCGATCATAAAAGAGGGGCAACTTTCGTTGTGGTCGAAGCTCCAACTACTCTACATCATCACCAGCCTGCTTAAACCTTGTATTGTTACTAGCTAGCTTGAGGTGCCTTGTCCTGGCTTGCCCTGCCCTCACAATCATCCATATCCCATCCCATTGTCTTGTGCAAAGGGTTTGATCACTCACAATTAGACGGGCTCAGTTTTGGCTTGGCTGTTTAAACGGCGAAAAACCAAAACCAAAACCAAAACCATCGTCCAATGTACGAAAATTCTCAAACGAGGGATCTTTGGCTATTCGTATCCTATCCCTCCCTCCACCTTTGCCAGCCACCAGAGAGAGCCAAGGAATAGTATCAGCCATCCAATTGCCGGCCTCGGGTGGAATGCGCCAAGAGTCCAAATCCTTTGTTCATTTACGAAACCAAAGAAAAAAAAACAAAACAAAGCCCAGGGTCTCACCACCGAGCATTGTCTTTATTCTCCCTGTCCTATCCATGCATGCTTGTTAAGCCCATAGCACTGGATACCGTTGTTTGCCTAACATCTGAGTGAGCTGAAAGAGAGCTCCCCCACAGAAAGACAGGCCGATCTTGAACAGACCAGACCAGACCAGACCAGACCGAGACCAGCACGTCACGTCAGTCTCCAGCCTCTCCCCACTATTATTACGTTGCTGTACCTGAACTTGAAAAGAGCTGCAATTGCAAGGTTAGCTCGGGCTAGTCGGTTGCACCAGGCGAGCTCACTGACCTCTTGCTGGTCCCAGAGAAGCAAACGTGCTCAAATCCTCCCAACCTTGCTGTCTCATCCATCTGTCCCTCTCTACAGTATTACCTATCTGAATCTGTTGTCCCGCTGTCAATCAATCGCAGAGCTCTCAGTAAGGCACAATTCAACCGGATATCCCACAATTGGATCCATCCACATCTACCACAAGCCCACCACAAACCAAGCTGAGAAGCTGAGCTGGGTAAACTGACCTGTTCCGTTCCGTTCGATCGATCTGCAGAGAGTGTTTCCTCATCTTTGGGTCCATTCTACCGCAAGCACCACCATTCCTATACACTACCTACCTACCTTACCTATCTCATCCCCCCCCTCCCCGCTTCTCTTGCAATTCTCTCCCCCTCTCTCTCTGTCGTCACACTATTACTACCCTATGCCTTCACTGGGGTTTCTCAAGAAAAAGCGGACCAGAGAGGGCAACTCTGACCCTTCTGCCTCAAGTCCAACCAGTCCAGTTACTCCTACCACTTCCAGGTCCAAGTCTATCTCTAAAGCTTTTCACCTACCTCGAACAAGCAGGCAATCTACCTCAGCCCCAAGTGTGCAACCAACCAACGGCCAGAACCAGCAACAGCAGCAGCAGCAGCCCGACCAGATTCAGGAAGGTGCCGTGTTTCAATCGAATCAATCCTCTGCGCCGAATGAGCAGACGACAGGAGCTACGGACGGACAGCAACAAGAAGATATGAGCGCAATTAACCTCCATCAACCCTCATACGGTGCGGGCAGTCCTAGGAATCACGATCACCAGAACCTACCCAGTATCAACAACCTCATCAACCCGCCCCAGCAACAGCAGCAGCACAATGCCCAGGGCAATTCCTACAACAACGGCCAGACCAACCCGCAGTACCTAGCCGCCACGATAGATAGCCATCGACCGCAGACCGTCAGTCCCGGAACTGATCCCGCAGCCCTTCAACAACAGCAGCAGCAGGCTCTGCCGCAGCCAAGTATGCCTCCGCAACAGCAACAGTCGCAGGTACAGCCACAACACCAGCAGCCACCCCGGCAGTTCCAACAACAGCAGAATCAGACCCAGAATCAAGCGCAACAGCAACAACAGTACCAACACCAGCCGCACCACCAACAGAACGCTAGCACTGGTTCAGTCATGCGCGTAACAAAGGGAAAATACTCGTTGGGTGACTTCGATATCTTGAGGACGCTTGGAACTGGTAGCTTCGGCCGAGTACATTTAGTCCAATCGAAGCACAACCAGCGTTTCTATGCGGTCAAGGTGCTCAAGAAGGCCCAGGTGGTCAAGATGAAGCAAGTCGAACATACCAATGACGAACGCCGCATGCTAGCCGACGTTAAGCACCCTTTCCTTATTACCCTCTGGGGCACGTTCCAGGACACGAAGAACCTCTATATGGTGATGGATTTCGTTGAAGGTGGGGAGCTGTTTTCGCTTCTGAGGAAGTCGGGAGTAAGTCTTATATGATTTTCGCCAAAAAAACTCAATCGACCTGACTAACACGTTGCAGCGGTTCCCTAACCCCGTTGCCAAATTCTACGCCGCGGAGGTTACTTTGGCTTTGGAATACCTCCATTCAAAGAACATTATTTACCGTGATCTCAAGCCAGAAAATTTGCTACTCGATCGACATGGCCACCTTAAGATCACAGATTTCGGCTTCGCGAAGCGTGTGCCTGACAAGACATGGACTCTGTGTGGTACGCCGGATTACCTCGCTCCTGAAGTGGTCTCTAACAAAGGCTACAACAAGTCTGTGGATTGGTGAGTTCTTGCAACTGGTGATGGAAGAGGAAGAGACTAACATGTTTGGCCTTCTAGGTGGTCCTTGGGTATCCTGATATACGAAATGCTTTGCGGCTACACACCCTTCTGGGATAGTGGATCTCCAATGAAGATCTACGAAAACATTCTCAAGGGCAAAGTTAAATATCCGGCATACGTCAACGCGGACGCTCAAAACCTTCTTGAGCGTCTGATCACAGCCGACCTCACAAAGCGATTAGGTAACCTCTACGGAGGCCCAGATGACGTGAAGACCCATCCTTGGTTCGCTGAAGTCACCTGGGATCGATTAGCCAGGAAGGACATTGACGCACCTTACACACCACCAGTCAAGGCAGGCGCCGGAGACGCGAGCCAATTCGATCGTTACCCCGAGGATCCCGAGAAGTACGGGGTGGTTACGGCACCAGATGAGTGAGCGATGATTTGCAATCTCCATTAATTAGCCAAGCTAACTCTTCGCAGATACGGTCACATGTTTACGGAGTTTTAAGAAAGTGTTTGAGAGCGAGTAATGGATGCACTTGTATGATTAGGTCGGAAACAAACCTCTCTTGGTGCAGTCAACTTTGGGTGGGCGTTCATGCTGGTGCGGTCTACTCTTGGATATGAGATGCTGGAACTGTGCTATTTGTCGTTGGTTCGTGCTTCACACAATTGCCGGAATGGGGCGATGAAAAAGAAGGCTCGGGGGAATCTCTGGTTGGAGAGTTGGTTGGCTGTTGGTTAACAAGCTCAGGTTGGAAAGCCAGTGGAGGTGAACATATCCTATGCAAGTAGCCCAGGCCACAGAATAGCCTTGAACGAATATCCGTACTATGGTATCCTTATACCCAGGTACCCAGAATATGTCTAGTTCGTTTCGGGGACCAATTGATGAATATGTGCAATTCCCTTAATATCTGTAGTCTATCAACGCTGCTATGACGTTTTCCTTCTCAATTCAGCTTCATCTTCCTTCGCTGTGATTGAATAGCTCCAGCAAGTTTTATTTCTCCACTCGAGAACGGGCTCGGGTTTGGGTTCCTCTTTTTAGTGGCGCTAAGTAATAATAAAGCTGGGGTTGGGATTTTTGGAGCGGCCGCCATCAATCTCCCAAGGGACGAACCGTTATGAAAAAAGGCGCTCGCTCGTCTTTTCTACCTTTTGTACACGATTAATAAAAAACGTCGGGGCTGGGATTATAAGGTAATACTCGCTTTGACAAGACAAGCAGAGGCCTTCCCCCTCCTTTCAATCAACTCGATTGATCATTGTCAATGCCTTTGTTTCGACAGGCCAGAACCGATGTCCAATTCTTAGTCCAATGTCACTCTGTCTGACATTTGATTCAGCCTCATGCGATCCCCAATCCCTGCCATATCGTTATACCTACTGGCCTAGTACCTTGGTAGCCATAAACTCACCGATTCTTCTACTTCTACGTTTTCTTCTCTCTTTAACAAGTCGTGCATTCACCTCTCGATCTAGTCCCCCCCAAAAGCCCACCGCCAAGCTTTGACTAGCGACCTGCAAGGACCAAAACTGACAGCGAATCTGGTGGAAGTGGCTTTTTTAGGATATGTGAGAGATCTACCTATTTCAATCAACTGAAAAACACCCGCCACCCAGCATCTGAGCCCGGGCTCTTGCATCGCGGTCGCAATGGAAGACTATTTGTTTCGACATTACGTTGATCAGTGTCGCGTTGTCAAAGAAGATACCAGCTATATACAGGTCTTCAATTACTCTGTATGTCTCGAATGGGCTTTATATCAAGAACAATGCTTGCTAATACGCTCACTAGGATCCGTTCTATGATGTCTGCGAGGAGCACCCCTTGCCCGATGATGAATTTGACAACTTTCTTCATCAAAGGGTAAGTCAATGTTTTTAACTGCAAAGCATCTCAAATCGTAGAACTCAATTGACAAGGACAGGGTGCCTTTGCGCCGCCAGATCATCTGAGGTCTGGTACTAAGCTTCTCAGTGGTGTACGAATAATGTGAGATTCAAAGACGCAGAACATCGAGGTAGAGTCTGCTAACACCGCCGCTAAGAGTTCAAAAGAACGCCAAGCATCCCGATACGTTTCTCCCAAAGGTCATCTCACTTCCGCCGGATAGATACAGTTCCATGGTCCGTACCTTGAACTTGCCACATCGAGGAATCGAAACGACCTCAGTAGTTGGTCCTTTTTTCTGGTCTGCTCACGACCAGGATGAAGACGAGCCCCATTTGCGTGAGTTTATCCCCCTCCGCCCCGGACTCCTGAACTTCCTCACCTGACTTCTTAACAGAAATTGTCCACCGTAAGTCGGATGTTCTCAAGAAAGGGAGAACACGAGGCTGGGAGATGCTTCTCTCACATTCCCTCAAGACCGGGGTCACCACCGGCTTCATCAAAGGCACTCCCAGTTCAGAAGTTGAAAAGTCCTTGACTCATCTCAAAGCATGTGCTAACCAAGTTGGACATCCCATGTTACTGCCCATCATCATCCTCACGTATGATCTATCCCCCGAAAATGACGAGAAGCAACGAAAGGCTCGGCACTGGCTTCGCCGTCTCGAAAATGCCGTGAGTTTGCGCAATGAAGTTGAGGAGCAGGAACAGTACTTTCAAAACGGATTTATCGATATCGATGGTCTAAGTCGTGATCTGGTTGAGTGCCATGGCAATGTCATGTGGAAACGACCTCAAGCATATGAAGCACTAGTCAAAGAGATGGAAAAAGCCATGGAAACCTTTCGTTTCGCTTGGATGACACTGGCTCCTGCGGCCGAGGAGCAAGTTGAAGCTGAAAGAAAGCACCGCAAGGAAATTCAAAAATTGCATCGAAGTATGGCATCTCGCTTGGACTTTTACAAAGTCAAGCTCAAAGGCTTGGAAAATTATATTCATACAACTCTCGAGAGACTCAAGGTTCAGCGGGAAGCGGTCAGTCACCCTCAAACTCATCACAGGATGTTACTGATTCTTAGATAGCTCTATAACATCATGTCACAGCGTGAAGCGAGGCTGAATCTTGAAATTGCAGGAGAGCAGAGGCGAATAGCCCATGCTAGTAAGCGAGACAGTACGGCTATGAAGACACTGTCGCTCATGGGTGCTCTATTTTTGCCCGGAACATATCTCGCATCCGTATTCAGCATGACGTTCTTTGACTTTGGAAAAGGTTTGCTTTAGTTCTCCGTTATCTATTGGCGTTACTAATCTGCCGACGCAGATGCCGACCCTGTCATCTCTGTTGAACTTTGGGTATACTTTGCCATAACGGTTCCCGTAACCGCGCTGATAGTCGGAGCCTGGACGTTTATTGACAAGCGTCGCCAAGAGCAGCACAAAAAGGACGACGCAGACCTGGAGAAGAACATCGACAAGATGGAAAAGGAGATCATGTTCGCCCTTAGGAAGCGGACAATGAGCAAAGCCAATACCTGGAACACTGTCAGCCCACCCCCGAAGCCATGAGGAAGAGGAAGGCAAGCTATTGCTTGACATTTTGAGGATAATATGGAAATTCTTGGCGACCACGCGATTTACGACTCATGAACACAATTACGCCATTTGTGACGATATGGACGACTTCACTTCATAGATAAACCCAATTTGACGAACGCGATGCATTAGATAAATATTTGCGCATATAAATACGATATGTTGAAAACATGAGCGTTTTATAACAGTATCAATAGCTGCCTCCATGAGACTCAGGTCGCATCTACTCCATTTCCTCATGTCTGAATTACAATGAGAAATGACTCGCACATGAACACGTCAATGAAACCCTAATTAGTCCTTCAACTCCACGACGGTTTACCCATACCGACTCTAGGAAGGAAGATAAAACAGTGAAAACCCATAATTGAAATCAGACAGTTCTTGCTTTTCCCCAAAAGACCTTGCGCCGTCCATGTATAGGAATGGTGTAGTTAGATACGAATCTGGCCTTCGCTAGAACCACCAAACCATCTACGGAAATCAGGTCCCGAGCTTGATGATCTAGCACCTGCAGTATCATCGTCGCCACCCATCCACTTTGGCTTCTTGATATCGTTAAACCATTTAGGGGCCTCGATACCATCCATAGTGTTTTTCATACGGTGACCGATGATGGTAAAGAGGTTATCGTCTTCCGGCGGCTCGTCGTTCCAGTTTGCTCCATAGCGATGTTCTGGGCCACGGCGGGCATTCGCAGCTGAAGCTCGGGCTGGGGGCCGAGCAGGTGAAGAAGCGGCGCCATGGGCGGATGGTATAGACAAAATTGGAGCAGATCTACCACCAACTGTTCCGGCAGCCCCTATTCTAGCAAGTGCATCTTCTCTGCGATGAAAGAGGGTGTTTCCACCTAGTTCACGAGTGATGAGATCTCGGCCTTCTCGCCAGGAGCCAGTACCATAAGTGGTGCCATTCTCCTCTTCGTCGTCCATTACATCCATACCGACAAAGATTCGCCTGACTCGACCGTAAATGCCAAAAAGAGTGGCGAAGACAGGGAATAGTACGACTACAGGAAACAGGTCGTCAAAATAACGACCCAGCGGCGTAAAGTCGATAAGCTGACCGAGAAAGTGATAAAAGACAGTCTTGTTGTATACCTGACTCGAAAGGAAGGTGATAAAGTTGTAAGAGATAGGAATAGTCAGCTTGGCCACCTGCATCGCATACCAAAAGGCGGACTCATGAGCTGTGTTTCGTCGAACAAGGGCTCGACCTCGCCAGACTTTGACCTCGGTCATTGAAATAAGTGCCGCTGCACACATGTAGCAGATCCAGAATGACGAGATGGCCTGTCCGGCGAAGCCGACCTCGGGTTTATCGCCAACCCAATGATGAACCACAGTTAATCTGATGATAGAAAGCTTGGGGAATGCAAACTTGACGACCTCAGACCAGACGATACAAGCCGACGCCGCTGCCAAGAATAAACCGAGAAGGACTTGAGCATAAGGCAAGATTTGGTAATAGTAGAGGTATCGAGTATATGGTGTCAGGATGGCGGTCTTCTCCCAAAAGGTTGCATGAGGTGACACTTCGCCAAAGTCGAGCTTTTTCGATGCTGCCGAATCCAGGATCGCTTGTGTTTCGGCAGCTTCTTGAACCAGGTCACTCCAAGCGTTGACATATCGAGATCGAGCGTGTCTGGCGCGCACATACTTCCTGGTGAGATCGGCGAGATACTTCTCGGTGATGACATGCGGGATAATGTTGTTATCGGAGCTGGAACCAAATCGGGTGCCTCGGGGTTGCGACTCGGGAAGATTGGCCATTTCTTGCAGTTCTTCGATCCAGTCCCGGTATGTGTTTGCGCTTCCTGTCTTGCGTCGACCAAGCTCCGCAACCTGAACCTCAATATCCTCAAGTTTGGTAATTGAGTCCTCCATCTCTTCGTAAACCTTGGGCGCCTTGCTCTGGAGTCGTCGTAGTCGTCCGCTGATGCTTGCGCCACGCATGAGTCGTCGAGGTATCGATACTAAGCCGTGACCCATGAGATAGATGGCGAGAATTAACCCCCAACAGTATGCGAGAGCCATAATAGTACCCTTAATAACGTCGACCTTGAAGGAGAAGCCGGAGGAGATGACATAGTAAATGAGCCCGACGAAACCAAAACCTAAGACGATGGCGTGAAACTGGGCATTGCTACGAACCGAGTACATGAACTTGTCGTATGGTTCTCGGTACCCAGAGTCGGAGTATTCGGCAAGGATTGGAAGAATAAACCTGTACATACTGGTAAGCCTCAACCGCGATGCAGTACACCAAATCATCATACCATGTCAATGCAAATGTCAACCAATATGAAATGCGCCATGAAACAAGTATGACTCGCTCAGGGAGCCATATCCCCCTTGAGTCTTCATCCCCAGTAACTGCGCTCGAGGCTAGATCGACCGGAACGAGGATCACGACAATGGTTGGTAGCCATAAGGCGAAGAAGATGGGAATGAGATAAAAGGCTGGTGTCGTTCGTAGCGGGAGATAATATCGTAAAATAAGGAGAACGACGAGTGATATGACAACTAAAGCGATGCACGAGAAGATGGCAGAGCCAACCGGCGACGAACTGCTTGTTATGTGTAACATTGTAAAGAGTTGAAGCGCATGGCGCACAAATTTGTAAGGATAAGGTTGAAGCGAAAGTCCAGGTTCTAAAGATGGTTTGGTTTGATTGACTGAGACTTGAGTGACATGCGATAGCCAGGGGTACACGGACCGCTCGGACTTAGCCTGAAGGTTCGTATTGGCCGAATCCTACGTCATTTCTCCTATAAGGCACACACATGGCTTTGGCGTACTCTGTAGATTGGCCTGGAAAATTGGGCGCGAAGTGTTGGCGCATTCTTGGCCCCAGACACATTTAATTGAATCGCGTAAAGTCGCGTTTCGGCGGACCCTTCACCCAGACAACGACAACCATTCACAACTCGAGCGCATCGCGACCTGGATTCCATCTTTTTAGGACTTCGTTGCACCAGATCGCATTGTGTTTCTGGCGGACGATTTACTCTTACTTTTGTAAGAGCAAGCAGAAAAAATGGCAAACGTCGAAGAGTGTAAGTCTGGGGACTGTCACAGCTTAATTTGCCTAATACTGACATTTATCGAAGGGCTTACCAACGCCAACGAGGCGATTCATATCAGCCTGGTGTCTCCCTCCGAATCTGGCCTTCAACATCTTGCTACATTCAACCCTCGACACACATACTCGATTTTTGGCGAGGAAGAACAGATCTTTGGCTACAAAGATCTCAAGGTCAGCCTGCGGTTTCGCGCTAACGATATGCGACCGCACTTGAAGACATCCTACAGCAAGAAATTCAAGATTGTTGGAGGACCTGAGCCTACGGATGTGGCAGCTATTCTCAAGGAAGGCAATCATTTGCCTAAGAGTATGTAACTCTTCCTTGAACGCGCAACAAAAAATACTAACAGCACCCAGTCGCTTTTGCCACAGCAAGCGATTTCGAAGAGAGCTCCAAGCTAATGGGCGATAACTGGGCACCGCCCGGAACCCTTCATGCGACCTTCGATAGTCCTGATGGCGAGTACGAAATCTGGCGCGGAAATCTCGCCGACCCAGCCATCAAGCAACTCAACAGCCGCCTGCAGATATTTGTTCCTCTTTTCATCGAAGGTGGTACTTACATCGGCCAAGATCCCGAGATGGACTCAACAGAACTTGATCTCTCTGACGCCGATCGATGGACATTCTTTGCCCTCTACCAGAAGCGAAAGGCGGCGGACAGGACCTCGTATGTGTTTGTAGGCTACTCAACTATCTATCGATTTTACTATTTCCAGCCGCCCACTCCCCCAGCATCGCCTCGAAGCGATGAGTGGGAGCTACCAAATGGTGAGGTGGACCTCGCCGAATTACCCTCACGAACAAGACTATCTCAATTCGTTATTTTACCCCCTTTCCAGGGCAAGGGCAACGGAGCACGACTCTACAAGGCCATCTTCGAGCACTACCACAAGATTCCACAGACGTATGAGTTCACTGTGGAGGACCCAAACGAAGCCTTCGATGACCTGCGAGACATCTGCGATTTGCAATTCCTCCGCACGATGCCCGAGTTTAAGGACCTGCGACTTGATACAAAAGTTGCCATTCCTAAGAAGGGAACTCTGCCAAAACTGATTGTTGGCAGTGACAAGCTTGAGACGATTCGACTTCAGGCTAAGATTGCACCTCGCCAGTTTGGTCGAGTTCTGGAAATGCATCTCATGTCTCAACTTCCCAAATCAGTACGACCAACAATGGACATTGATGGAGGCAAGCTAGAAGCTACGCAAGCCGACAAACACCAGGGTAAGGTCTGGAGTCTAATTGTTAAACAGCGACTGTACCGTCACAACAAAGATGTTCTATCTCAAATCGAACCACATGAGCGCGTTGACAAACTCGATGACACTCTGCAGGGTGTTGGACTGGAGTATGCGCGTATCCTGGCTGCCTTGGAACGCTCAGCGAAGCACTCTCAAAGCCAATTAATACCGAATGGCAAGCGAAAGCTGGGTACAGGGGGCAGTGAGCAGGATACTGGTAGCAAGAAAGCTCGCGTTGAGGATTCATAGATGCTTATGTATTTTAATTCTTTGAGGCTTAACCGAATGAACAGTTTGCCTGGGTGTTGGGAACCATGGACGGAGAAAAATGTATGATCTTCTGTATAAATCACACCATGACACCTATATCCGGTGTACTTAATCTATGCTGTGCTATGCCATGCAAACAAACAAGCCGGTTATCTTAACAGAGGCGAAAATAATTAACCCCCGAAGGTCTGCAGCTAGAACTGTCAAGTACTATCGAGTCTTGTGTAAGATAAAGGAAGACACTAGGATTCTGTATTCTTTCCCGTGCTATGTCCTCGACCTCTTTGGACTCTGGTTTTAGTGATTGAAAGTCCGAGACTACCTTGGGGTATGAGATAGGCAGGGAACATGACTATAATGTTTGGCAGGACTTCCTGGGAAGTTCTGACCGATCATTGTGGCCATGATCCACTTATTCGTAACGTGCACCGGGAAACCTGGTGCCATTAACACCGTCAGCCCCCTTTCCAATCTGACCGGCCACAACAGCGGCCTCACGTACCGCTCTCGAGACGGAGCCACGGACTTTGCCCTCCTCAAGAACTAAAACACCGCCAATAGTGCAGCCACCAGATGTACAAACCTTCTCCCGGAGAAGAGCGGGATGCTCGCCATTTTGGACAAGGCCAGCAGTACCCCTCATAGATTGAGTAGCCATGCGCTGAGCATCGGCACGGGGAATGCCCATAGCAACAGCGCCATCGATGGCAGCTTCTAGCACCAGGGCGAAGAAAGCGGGACCTGAAGCACACAGAGCTGTCGAGGCATCCATATGTCGTGTGGGAAGGTAGACAACGTCACCAATGCGCCTGAAGATCCAGGTAACGAGGCTCTCGGTTGCATGGTCGAGGGGAGAACTAGGAGAAGCGATAACAGTCATCGATTCACGGATCACGGCAGCTGTGTTGCACATGGCCCGGACAATGCGGCATCGACCATCCTCCTCTGGATCCTTAGAGGGGACAGCGCCGTGGAGAGCGACTTCGATGTCCTCTACTGTGATACCAGCACAAACGCTGATAAGAAGTTTGCCGTGCAGAGCTTTTGAAATGCCAGGCTCGCTAAGGATCTCTTTAACCATCCATGGCTTGCAAGTTAGCAGAACAACCTCAGCCTGCTGAACGGCACCAATGTTGTCGTTGTGCACAACCTTGAGAATGGAGGAATGCTCCCAGAGAGCGCCCTTGACACGCTTAGCGCCCGCAGCAGTAGCAACGCTGGCAACGAAGCGTGAAGGTAGTCGTTCAGGCACCTCGTCGCCAGGTGTTGAGGTTCCTGATCTGGGGAGGGACTGGAGGGGCTTAGGTCCTTGCATCTCAGCGAGTGAGTTTAAGATACCACTGAGGATAGCAACTCCCATGGTTCCTTGGATTTGTTAGAAGATGAAAACTGCGCAATAGAATACCCGCAGAAATATATAGCATCGTCCTCAAAAAGAACGACGATCCGCGTCTGGTGCCAAGGGTATTTCTGTCAACTTACCACAACCAAGAACAGCCATTGTGAGGTCTGTACTGCCGTTTGAGCCATAAGGCGTGAGAGCCATTGTGTTGGGAGACATGATGTTTGCAGTAAATAGAAGGAAAAAAAAAAACCACTTGTTATTCAAAAGTTTTATATGGAGGGGAAAACTTTGATACAGAGGAGATGCTACCTGAGTCAAGGACAGGGCCCAGGTGGTTTAGTGGAGGAAGCAATGGGGGAAAACGAAATTGAAAATAAGAAAGATACAAAAGCTGGGGAAATGGAGGAAGAGAGCCTATTTATGTGGAAAAATTCTACTTACAAACAAATGCTACCTGTTTACTGAGAAGCAAATGCGCGCAAAATATTGAACTTTACCAGGTAACGTAAAGTAAAGTGCTTTTGCTGCCCAATGCGCATCCTGGCCACACAGTCAAGACGAAGCAAAAACGGAGTAGGTCAAAAATAAGGGGTAAGTTTGAGACTCACGCCCGTTGATATTTCTATGTACAAACTCTCCAAACGGGTGCTATTCACCGAGAAAAGGGACGAAGCAAAATTGCCGACAGGTAAAGTCTCACCATGTCAGGAGATGAAGACCGTCAGTGCCCTCCCGTTGGGTTCCGACTTCTTCCAGACAAGACCAAAGCCTGGCCTGGACCGTGTAAGTGAGCCCCTGTGAAGTGAGGTAATTCATGAACTAGACCCCCCTGAGCATGCTTCAGGGCTTCACCAGAAGACCTTCACACGCGACAGGTCTTCACCGGAATCCTCTTATGGTTAGACTCATGCGATACACCTTCGGCTTGTCCGGGCCGGATCGATTCTTTTTTGTGTGAAGGAGGGATGAAGCTGGAAGAGAAAAAGAAATAATGCGGGACGGTGAGACCTGGTTATTCCCGCCGGTTTCAAGATGTCAAATTCATTCCTCAGCACGGCCACAACGTGGCACAGCTCCTCTCCCTCGCAGACCCACTATCAACCTCATCAGCAAATTACCTATCTGGGCTTCTCGCCTACCACCCAATTCAGCTAAACAATTTACATACCTTATACCAAAGCCTTTTGGTGTTCTTTCTCCCTGTCTTTGGCTGTAATACTCTTAAGCCGTGGTTGGTGTCTTAAGTTTTCCGACTTTCCGATAGTATATCGCTTTGAGGATTTCCACTCTGCACAACCAACTCACAGCGTCCTCAATATGGCCGACCCATTTGAAGTGCGAATGCGCTTCACCTCACAGCTTCAACATCTCAATGCGTCGGTTACATCTGCTCAGAAAGCAGCGCAATATGCGCTTAGATTCAGAGATATGGACGAGGACTTGCATTCGTGCATCCTGGAACAGCTTGAACGAGTAAGTCGGACCATTTTATCTCAATGGAGTCAGCGTTGACACAAGACAGCAGAACAATATGAACATTCGTGCCAATATCATGTACTTTATCGAGCACTTCCTAGATATGGCGCAACGTGACGGACACCCCGACTATATTCGAATGATGCAACGGGACATTATCCGTGTCGTCGATGCTGTTGCCCCGGATGATGGGTCAGGTGCTGCCAACGTCAAAGTGGTCCGAAAGGTGAGTTGATCCCCGCATCATGGCGCAACACCGGATTTGTTCTGGAACCTGTGACTCACATGCCGGTGCAGGTCTTGCAGGGTCTTCAAGGTAAAGGGTACCTGGAGTCGCAAGCAGTCAGTCAGATCGAAGATGTCATCAAAGAACGTGAAACGAATGTCGAAGACCTAGGCCTAGCTTCGCCAAATGGAGATGTCGAGATGACAGACATGCCCCCTTCACAAACCATACCTAAGCCAGGTCGACGGAGCACGTCACACCAGCTTGACAAACGTCAAATTGAGCAACGAATCGAGGAGGACCGCGAGCGCCACAAGCGTGAGCGCGAAAGCATTTGGGCAGTCCCCAAAGCCGAGAACGCTGAGATGGACAGACTGTGGGAGGAAACGAGCGACTTTGGAGAAGACGACGACCGTCTGCTCACCGAAGAGCTGGATGACTTTCAAAAAGAGATGGAGATACAGTCTAATTGCCAGCATCATCATGGAGCAGCGAATGGGAACCGTCACTAAATGGAACCGAATCATCTTGCATTGTTGTGGGTATTTGTCGGCGTTCGGTTCTGGGCTCGAATTGGGATTGAGAGAAAAGTATTGATACCCGTCGTTTTCGGCATGGCTGGCTAGGGTAGTGATGTTTCAGATCGACCTGCCTTAAGAATTGAGGTCACATGTAGGTGAACAATCCATTTGTTCAATATGATATCATAATTAAAAAGAACCCAATTGCTGAATGAGCCTTTCTAAGGGTACATATTGTTAGATACTAGTACAGATGTTTTTACACATGCAATCCAGCCATCTATCGTGCCAAGTCGCCAGTCGTTGTGCCCTAGAGATCCAACCATTTTACTCCATAACCACAGTGGCGCCCAGCTCCTTCATGGCGGCGATAATCTTCTCAGCATCTTCTTTCGGAACGTTCTCCTTCATCATCTTCGGCGCACTTTCGACGAACTTCTTGCTATCCACCAAGCTCAGACCGAGCATGTTCTTGATCTCCTTGATAACTTTGGCCTTGGATGGGGCATCGAACCCTTGCAACTTTAGGGTGAAGAGTGTCTTCTCGGCAGCAGCAGGAGCAGCCTCCTCAGCTTCTTCAGCGGCGGCAGGAGCAGCAGCAGGAGCAGCAGCAGCAGCAAACCCCCCTATGGGCATATCGGGAATGTTGAGCTTGGTCTATTGAAAGGTTCCAGTTAGCAATTATACGGCGACAACACAACCCCTCCAAGGTTCCATTGAAGCCCGTTTATTGCCCTCACTAACCTTGAGGCTTGAAACAAGGTCAGCAGTCTCCAAGAGAGTAAGCTGGCTGATCTGATCGACAATGGCTTCGATCTTGGGGTTGGCGGGAGCGGCATCGGTCGAGTTCCATCTCCTCGAGGCGGCTGGGATTCGGACGAACTGTGTGGGTGCCCGGGCAGCGCGAGCGGATCGGAGGTGGCGAGCACAGCTCTGGGCGGCGTACCGACAAGACATGGCCATTTTCGTGATTGCGGTTGGCTGTGGGTTGCTCAATTCGAAGAGTCGTCGCGTTCGGCGTCTGAGGAAGCGTCTTGAAGTTTTTCGAGTTGTCTTGGTGGTTTGGCGGGCTAGCGGCTGTATCACGTGTATAATTGGGTCTTCACTTACATCGAACCATTACCACCTTGAATTGAAGCATTCTATCCGAGTATGCGCATTGTTGAAATCTGCATGGATTGAGTCATGGAAGGAGTAAATATTTAAAATCGTTAAGTATATAGGTTCAAACGATATGATGTGGTTGATGAAACGTTATTGATTGACCCAGCCTCGTAGGCAAAGGGCGTTAGCATTCCGGTGAATGATATAGACGAGATAGGTATCTAGGCGAGAGGATCGACGGAATTATATTTCGATAAATTACGGCCAACCTCGCAAAGCTGCAAGGCAAATGTTCTCAAGTCACCAAGTTTTACTCACCGTAAACATAACAAGAATAATCGACGTTCAAGCGGATTGACTAGAGAATGAAGTGCAAATTCAATCCACATATGACAGGTTCAGAACCAAAACAGATTAGCGTACTGACCCTTTAGTGGCTGATAAGATAACGAAAAAAAAGTTCAAGACAGCAGTTCCCAGGTTTAGCTTGGAAGTACCACAAACCATCGACAGCCGAAATTTCGTCAACAGAGAGCGCAATCATGGCAATGATTGATGTCTCGCGGCAGAGGAGGTCGCTCCTTGCGGATGCGACTGTGTTGGAACATCTGCCCGCAGAAATACTGGCCATTATCCAAGACCAGTCCTCGACGAAACTGCTAGATGCTGTTGCAGAGGCGGCTCTTTGCCCGGCACTTACAGAGCGTATCTTTGCGCATTTCGAGCATGTTTTCCCAGATATTTGTGCTCGATGGATTCTCAACCCCGGAAATGGACAACGACGCATACGGATATACTCAGCGTTAGCCCGAATTCTACCCTTTGCTCCTTACCTTTCAACATTTATTGAATTCGCCTCCTCTACTCCCGAACAAATGACGAATTCACCCTCTCTCCGACTCCCATCCTTACGTTTAGACCAAAATGCCATGGAACAAGATGGAGAGATCCTCCTACAGCGCCTACTTGTTGTTTGGAGGTTAATCACTTTCGATTCGCGCAGTTTCGGCCCATTGACATCCGCTGCCTTGATGCAGACCTTGTTTAAGCATGAAAGCAGAGCTGTGCGCTATCTTGCGACTCGAATCTTTATCCAACTCCTCCATGGGTCGGATTGGAAGCTTGAATCTCTTATCCAGGAACATATTGGCAAGAGTGAGGCTATCCTCGCAGACTTCGATGGTCGATCGATCGATTATGGATTCCTTTCGCTGTACGAACAGTCCAGAGTGAAGTCTTTCCTGGCCCTACGCGAAGAAGTGCAGGCCGCCCACGAAACCGCAGCAGATGATTCTCCGCTCGCGCAGACCCTCACTCCTTATGTTGTGTGTTATGGCAACGTTATCCTGCCCAGACCCCTAGGTCCGACCGGAGAACCCTCCAACCTTGTCCTCACCCCCACGACCGTCTCAAATTTGGAGCGACTAGCGACCATGCTCCGTGAATCTGACCCAGTAATGTTATATGGTCTCCCCGGTGTTGGAAAGACGGCTCTTGTTCACGAAATCGCCAAGCAGCTCGGCATGTATTCTAACATGGTCACATTGCACCTCAATGAACAAACGGACGCGAAAATGCTTATTGGACTATACTCGACTGACTCGAAGCCCGGTAGCTTTCAATGGAGGCCTGGCGTGTTGACAACAGCCGTGAAGGAAGGTCGATGGGTATTGGTGGAAGACCTTGATCGGGCGCCGACTGAGGTCCTCAGCACGCTGCTACCCCTGATCGAAAGAAAGGAACTCCTCATCCCAAGCCGAGGCGAAAGAATACGAGCAGCCAGCAATTTCCGACTTTTTGCAACTGTGCGAACGTCTAGGGGAATGAATGGCCGAGAGAATCTGCCAAGTCTGGTTGGCATTCGTTTCTGGCAAACTCTGAGTACACAGGCCCTCGCAGCGTCTGAACTCGAGGATGTTGTGGCTCAGACGTACCCCATCTTGCGAAAGTTTATTCCTAGCATTTTGGCAGTGTATGCTCGTTTGTGTCGTCTTGGTTCCACCCCTGGCGCTTTGGCTCGAGGCCGGAATGTTATGGACCGTCAAGTGACATTGCGAGATCTGCTCAAATGGTGCCGAAGGTTGCGCGAATGCTTGGTCGCTGCTGGGTCAAAGACGGGAGAAGAGCCAATCACCAAGACAACGAGCGATCAGATGTTCTTGGAAGCTGTTGATTGCTTTGTCGGAAGTTGTCCTGATCCTGAAATTGGCAAACAGCTCATTATTGCGATTGCTGAGGAGATGCAATTACCCAAGGAATTAGCAGAGCACTACTTCACTACACACATACCAAATCTGAACGAGAGTGACAACCAGTTCAGCATTGGGCGTGCTGTGTTACGGAAGAAGAAACAATCGAATCGAGTCCAGAAATCCAAACGACCCTTCGCTAGCACAGCGCACGCCAAGAAACTGTTGGAACAGATTGCCGTAGCTGTCAAGCTAAATGAACCAGTCCTTCTTGTCGGAGAGACTGGTATCGGTAAAACAACTGTTGTACAGCAATTGGCTGAGTCTTTGGGCCATAAGCTCATTGCTGTCAACTTGTCTCAGCAAAGTGAAGTCGGCGATCTTCTTGGTGGCTTCAAGCCAGTCAATACTCGGACGTTGGCGATGCCCCTGAAGGAAGAGTTTGAAGACCTTTTCTCGGCAACAGGTATTTCCGCGTCAAAGAATCAGAAGTATCTTGAACAAGTTGGCAAGTGTTTTGCCAAGGGGCAGTGGTCAAGAGTGTCAAAGCTGTGGAAGGAAGCTCCCAAAATGTTCAACAAGATCGTCAAGGAGCTCGAAAGAGTTCAAACTGAACAAGCGGAGACCAGGAATGGCGACGAGCAACCGACAAAACGTCGGAAAACTCAGTCAAAGCTCCAGGCCTTGCTCGATCTACGTTCAAGATGGGATATGTTTGCCCGTAATCTTGAGCAGTTTGACGTACAGATCTGTGGAGGTTCTGGCAGTTTTGCTTTCTCTTTCATGGAGGGAAATTTAGTCAAGGCTGTGCGTAACGGTGACTGGGTTCTTCTTGATGAGATAAATCTCGCGTCGCCTGACACGCTTGAGAGCATCGCGGATCTGTTGACCGGACCTGACGAAAGACCATCCATTTTACTCTCCGAAACTGGCGAGATTGAGAAAATTGAAGCACATCCAAACTTCCGCATTTTCGGTGCGATGAATCCTGCAACCGATGTTGGAAAACGCGACCTCCCAGTGGGCATTCGCTCCAGATTTACTGAAGTCTATGTTTCCAGCCCTGATAAAGACCTCAAGGATCTTCTCACAATCATCAAGACATACTTGGGAAGCAGCAACAGCAAGAATGATCAAGCGGCAGATGATATTGCCCGTCTATACATCAACACCAAACGACTAGCTGAGGAGAAACGGCTAGTCGATGGCGCGAACGAAGTACCTCATTTCAGCCTTCGAACCCTCACACGAGTTCTTAGCTATGTGGACACCATCGCCCCATATTATGGTGTTCGAAGAGCTTTGTATGAGGGGTTTTCGATGGGCTTCCTTACCCTCCTTGACCGAGAGTCCGAAAAGATGCTTGTTCCCCTAATATCCCACCACCTTTTCGAGAAGCATGGGAACCCCCAGTCTTTACTTTCGCAGGCACCTAAACACCCAAATGACGGAAAGCAATATGTCCGGTTCAAGAATAAGGACAGAGACAGACAATACTGGCTGTTCCAGGGCAGCGAAACCCCTATCGAGCGGGAAGACTATATCATTACTCCTTACGTTGAACGCAACCTCCTGAATCTTGTCCGAGCCACTTCTACAAGACGTTTCCCCATTTTGATTCAAGGCCCCACTTCTGCCGGAAAGACGAGTATGATTGAGTACCTGGCAAATTTCACCGGTAACAAGTTCGTGCGAATCAACAACCACGAGCACACCGATCTTCAAGAATACCTGGGCACCTACATCTCAGGTTCTGATGGGAAACTCCGTTTTCAAGAAGGCATTCTTGTTCAAGCAATGCGCCAAGGTCACTGGATCGTACTTGATGAACTGAATTTAGCACCGACGGATGTCCTTGAGGCCTTGAATCGTCTTTTGGATGACAACCGTGAACTTCTGATTCCCGAAACACAAGAAATCGTCAAACCTCACGAGAACTTCATCCTGTTTGCTACCCAAAACCCTCCTGGTCTTTACGGTGGAAGAAAGGTGCTCTCAAGAGCGTTCCGTAACCGATTCTTGGAATTACACTTCGATGATATTCCCGAAGACGAGTTGGAGTTTATCCTTCAGCAACGAAGCCGCAATACCTCTCCTCCGGATTGCCGAAGGATTGTTAACGTCTATAAGGAGCTCTCCAGGCTTCGTCAAACCAGTCGATTATTCGAGCAAAAGGACAGTTTTGCGACACTTCGTGATTTGTTTCGCTGGGCATTGCGAGAAGCTGATACCCGCGAGGAGATTGCTGCTCATGGATTTATGCTATTGGCCGAAAGAGTCCGGAATGAAGAGGAGCGAATCGCAGTTAAGGAGGTCATTGAAAAGGTCTTCAAAGTGAAGATTAACCCCCAAGACCTGTATTCCGCTACAGTGGCCCCAGAACTAAAGCAATTCACCAGCAAACCCAACGGTCAAGGCGTGGTATGGACGCATGCGATGCGCCGACTTTATGTCCTTGTCTCTCGGGCGTTGCGCAACAATGAACCCGTCCTTCTAGTTGGTGAGACAGGATGTGGAAAGACGACAGTTGTTCAATTACTTGCGGAGGCATTGAAGAAAGAGCTTCATATTGTCAACGCTCACCAGAATACTGAGACTGGTGATTTGATTGGTTCACAAAGACCTGTCCGTAATCGTGGGGCTATTATCGATGCTTTGGATGTGGATGTGAAGTCGGTTTTGCAAAGCCTCGGATTGGATGTCTCTGGCTCCGTAGAAGATCGTCTTGGTCGATACAAAGCACTGGATCTTTCAGCCAGCAGCGACATTTCTCAGGAGGTGAAAGAACGTATCACTGCACATGAGACGCGAAGCAAGGCTCTGTTCGAATGGGCGGACGGAAGCTTGGTTGAGGCTATGCGAGAAGGCCATTTCTTCCTCCTGGATGAGATTTCCTTAGCCGATGACTCAGTATTAGAGCGTCTGAACTCTGTGCTCGAGCCCTCGAGGACACTTCTTTTGGCCGAGAAGGGAATCGACAACTCTTTTGTTGTCGGAGCAGATGGCTTCCAGTTCTTCGCTACGATGAATCCTGGCGGTGACTTCGGAAAGAAGGAACTGTCACCCGCGCTGCGAAACCGATTCACTGAGATTTGGGTTCCAGCTTTGTCTCAGACCGATGACATCTATGATATTGTTAAGACAAAGCTTCACGGCAACTCTAAGCAACTGGTCGAAATTGTGGTCAAATTCGCTGCTTGGTTCGGCGATACCTTCAGATCTATGGCTTCAGCACCATTCTCCGTCAGAGAAATTCTCGTGTGGGTACAATTCATTAATACCTTTCAGTCTGATGAACCTATTGTTTCATTGGTTCACGGTGCCTCTACAATCTTTATTGACAGCATCGGTGCGAACCCTTCTGCTCTTCTAGCCACGGATCCCAAGTCTCTTGGTCACCAGCGACAGAGGTGTCTAGACAAGCTAAGCGAACTCATCGGCAAGGATGTGTCTGGCGTTTACGAGACTCACCCGGAGCTCTCCATGGATGATTGTTCTCTGACAATTGGGCACTTCAGCATACCCCGTGCTTCCACAGGTGTCGCTGATCCTGGTTTTGCTTTCCATGCGCCCACCACTCGTCTAAACGCTATGCGAGTCCTTCGTGCACTGCAAATGCAGAAACCAATTCTTCTCGAAGGTAGCCCTGGTGTAGGAAAGACGACTCTGGTTGCCGCCCTTTCTCAGGCATGTGGGCAGCCATTGACCAGAATCAATTTGTCTGACCAGACCGATTTGATGGACTTATTTGGGACAGACGTTCCAGTCGAAGGAGCTGAGGCTGGTAATTTCGCTTGGAGAGATGCGCCGTTCCTGCAGGCTATGCAGAAGGGTGAATGGGTACTCTTGGACGAAATGAACCTTGCTTCTCAGTCTGTTCTAGAAGGGTTAAATGCATGTCTCGATCATCGAGGTGAAGTTTACATCTCCGAGCTAGACCAAGTCTTCAAACGTCATCCAGACTTTCGCCTGTTTGCAGCCCAAAACCCTCACCATCAAGGCGGCGGCCGAAAGGGACTGCCCGCCTCCTTCGTCAATCGTTTTATCGTTGTGTACGCCGATGTTTTCTCGGACGATGATCTGAACTTGATCGCAGCCCACAACCACCCCAAGATCTCTCCATCAGTGATCAGCCAGCTTATCCAATTTGTTTCTCAGCTGGATCACAAGCTTGCAGTTGAGAAGTCATTCGGAGCTCAAGGGAGCCCCTGGGAATTCAACTTACGCGATGTGCTTCGCTGGTTAAAACTTCTAGACTCGTCTGACCCACTGCTTCAGAACGCTAACGCTGATGACTTTCTCAATATTATTGTGCGGCAACGTTTTAGAACAGAGCAAGATCGTGAGGAGGTCAACGACCTCTTTACCCTTATCTCTGGGTCTTTGCCACGACAACATAGCTTGTATCATGATATCAACCCAATGTTTGGACAAGTCGGTTTGGCACTACTTGACAGACACCCTCATTCACAGCCAGAACGACTTCCCAATATTGATATTGTCCCTCGGCTGTCTGAACTTGAGTCGATCATGATTTGCGTCAAACAGAATATTCCCTGTATCTTGAGCAGTCCGTCAGGCTATGGTAAATCTGTTCTTCTGGAACATGTCTCGGCTTTGGCCGGAAAGTCACTTGTGGTCTTTCCAATGAACGCTGACATCGATACGATGGATCTTGTCGGCGGCTTCGAGCAGGCGGACCCTCTCCGGGAGGTCAACGCAACACTCCGGGCCCTACAGTGGGATCTTCAGAATACTATTATGTCGGCCGTACCTGACGAAATACCTACCGAAGCCCTTCATCTACTTCATTTGCTCGATGGATTTATAGGCGACGTTGACTCCCTTCCGCCGATCACCACCTATGTTGAACACATACTTGGCAGTGTACCTGCAGACTCTGAGGTGGCAACTGCATTGTCGAAGGCGCTCAGCTCCCTCCAGCATTCTTTAGTGCTAGAGAATCCCCGTTTTGAATGGTTGGATGGTGTTATCGTCAAGGCCCTACAGTTAGGTCAATGGTTGGTTCTTGATAACGCGAATATGTGTAACGCCTCAGTACTGGATCGATTGAATTCTCTTCTTGAACCGAATGGATTTTTGAGTATCAATGAGCATTGCGGACCCGGTGGAGAGCCAAGAGTCGTACGCCCTCATCCAGACTTCAGGATCTTCTTGACGATGGACCCACGCTACGGCGAACTCTCTCGCGCAATGAGAAACCGCGCTGTTGAAATTCACATTCACACACCACCACCAGCTCTTGACCCGTCTTACCACCGCGTTGTGAGTGTGGAGAGTAACCTTCAAAGATACAACATTTCTCGCCAGATTTCCGATACTGTTTCTAACACTGGGGGATCTGTTGAGGTCATCGAGCGGGCGCTTGAGACACTGTCGATTACTGATCTGGCTGTTCTGCCTCGGTTTACGGGCACTCCATCCAACCATGACATACACAGCAGGACATTAAGCTCAGCTGTGACCGAACTGCTCCGTTTCCTGAACTCAAGTAATGGGTCCGATGGTGTCAATGGGATTTCTCATCTGTATATGTCTTTGCCCATTGCTGAGGGACTCAAACCTGCGCAGCCATTGCATCCTCTGAACAACTTCCCTATCACCCAGCTTTTATCTGCACCAGACCAAGCACGATGGCTTGGCGCATGCTTGGGGTTTTATCACGAACTCAATCGTCTGCAGATTTTTATTGAGGACCAGCGATGTCAGGCTCAGGTCAATAAGTTGACTGCTCTCAACCGACTCCAAAGATCACTGATGAGTAACCGCGTAGCCGCTGTGTCCAAGGATGCCACCGTTAAGCTAGGCTCCTTCTTGCTGTCTGCAATCAACACGGCAAAGGCATGGCTCGGCTTCAAATTTGAGTCTTTCGAAACATGGATGGAGCGAGTCCGCATTGCGAGGGGCATTGTGTGCTATCTCAAGAGGACCGTCCGTCTTGGTATTGAAATCGACTTTGACGAAGCAAAATTTCAAGCACACCTTGCTCAAGGTGCAAACTTCCTTCAAAAACATTTGGATGCATCCATTGGGTCTCGAGAAAAAGAATTCGTGTCTCTGCTCATCGAGCGGCTGGGCAAAGACTTTACTGCTGGTTTCAAGTTATCGACTGGTCTAAGCATGGAGTTGCTTTGGCACATTTTCAGACCCACTTCTTTGCCTACAAAGATGATCCTGGATCGCACAATAGAACTCGAGAAACTAGGCTCAAGATTCGATAAGTTGCGGTGGAAGGCTGGAGCATCGATCCCTGATCTCACAAAAGCTATGGCTACTTTGGAAAAGGCTTCTGGAATTCTCCGTGAGGATGCTCCTGATGTCGACAGCCTCCTACACGACCTTGCTACTGAAATTCAGTCTCTGGAGAGTCGAATCGGGGCCGACGAGGTTGAACGTAAGCCTTTCATGATGGAAGAGTTTGAAGCACTCCGCCAGGTTTCAATGCTCAAATCTCTGCCCTCAGGTGACACAGAGCTACAAGTGTTGTCCGATATACCTACACAGGCAGGAATGATGCTGGCCAGCTCTAATCTCCAAGCCGCGCTTCTTCAATCGATGGAGAGCTTGGTCTACCAAAACAAATTCTCTTGGGATGGCAAATTTGTTACTTGTCTTTGGTATAAGCTACAAAACCTAGGATCCGTCAATCTTGGCTCATTGGCTCTTCTTGAAGCCGAGCTTCCAATCGTCGGCCGACAGATCATGAAACTGAGTGCGGATGTGGTGGCAAACCCTTTGACACGGCTCAACAATGTTCTGTCTCAGCTTGTCCTCGAAGTTTTCAGCGCCCATAATCAGAGTCTCAAGCATGCTGTTATCGAGGCCGCCCAGCTGGCTTCCCAAGACCTTGCCCTCAGCTCCCGTGCTTTCGATGATCTGGCGCCCCGGATCGAGACAGATCACTTCCGCGAAATTGCAGTCGAGCATCTCATCCCAGCTCTTAAGGCTCTTACAACTTTACAATACGACATTCAACGAGAGGCCCAACTCTCAGCCTTTGCATGGATTCACTTCAGCATCGGGACCGTCAAGCTGTACGTTCCGGATCGCGTTTTTGATCCACAGAACCGGCCCATGATGGAGCGCGAATTCCTTCAAGAGATGCATGCCGCCCTCGATATGGAAACAGACTCGCTGAGGACATTCGAGAAGCTTTTTACTGGACAAGACACGAATGAGCGAATTCGATTGCTCGAAGCAGAGTCTGCGGCCTTGGGGCCCCTTCCCGAAGAGGCACGCCCTATCTACAGACCAGATCAATCAGAGTTGAACCGCCTCCACGCTGAGTTCTCAAACGTTCTAAAGGCAGTTACAGGTCCTACATTGTCCGCGGCACTTCAAATTCTCGACAAAGACCCGACCCGAGCAACCGAGGAGTTGCAGCTTATCAGGGAAAATGTTCTCAGACTCTTGGATCGACTTTCTACTCGTTTTGAGGCATATCAAGACATGACCCGGCCTACGTCAAACCTGCTTCGCTGCCTCATGATAGGGCTCTCCCTTTGTGACGCTGCTTCAGCCCTTAGCCTGGCACCTGCTTCTTACCAGCTTCTTGAAGTCATTCCTTTCTTTGGTGGCAGTATGTGGAATCAAACGGATGGCCAATTCTCGTCCAGGACATTTGAGTTTCTCAACTACATGTCAGTAGTTGCTAGCATTGAAGGCATCGACAATATTGAACCACAAGCCCGCGAGATGGTGTTCAGAAGCTTTCACAGCTTGTTTGACGAATGGACTAAGCGACTTGAAGCAGACCGCAAAGAACAAACCGCCAAGGGGAGCCTGTATCGCTTTCGAGGTTCCCTAGAAGATGAGGAGCAAGTTGATGTGGAGGAGTTCAATGAGCTGTTTCCGACTTTCGATGATGACGAAGCTGCGAATGTCCCAGCCAGCAAAAAGCAGGATGAAGTCCGAGATCAGTCCCTTCGAGTGGCCGAAATCCACAAGAGTCTCTTTCTCAACCCACCGCAATTTACTGTGGCTTTAAAGGGTGCTTGTAAATCTGTGGGAGATAGGATTACTTCAGAAACTATCGACCACAAGAACATCGACCGTGGTCTGGCGAACAAAATGTTGGCCGGAACCATGTTTTTCCTGAATGACAAGCTTGATTCTCTCATATCATCCACTATGGACAAATCCTACAACTTCTACACAGACGCCAACGTTCCTGAAGCCCGCCAGCTCGTTATCCTCATGCACAAAATCAAGTCTCGGTTCCGGGAGCTTCAAATGGTCGACGAAATCGGACATATGCAACCCTTGGCTGATGTCATCCATGCTTGCGAACAGGTCCTCGAACTTGTCCATACTGAACCTTTGGCCAAGATTCTGCCCAAGGTTGAATACCTCCACAGCCACGTATACGAATGGCAATTCGGCGGCTGGGCTAGCAAAGTTTATGGTGTTCTTAATCTCCACAACCTGCTTACGGATACGGTCATCCGCTGGCGACGATTGGAACTCTCAACTTGGGCCAATCTCTTTGATATGGAACAGAAAAAGTGTCAAGATGACGCTTATTCTTGGTGGTTCGTTGCTTATCAAGTTGTCATCGCTGTGCCTCTGTCTTTGGTTGAGGCCCCCAACGAGTTGAAGGAGTATGCTTCTTCTCTCATCTCAAGTTTGGAGATGTACTTCTCGACAGCAATAGTTGGGCAGTATGGAGCTCGGTTGGCATTGCTGCGTCAACTTCAAAGCCATCTCAAGCTTTTGACTGAAGATTACCCAGTACTTCAACGTATTTTGCATGCGCTGTCCAATTTCATCCAATACTATTCCCGCTACGAGAAGATTATGGATGAAACTATCTACAAAGGACGCCTTCCCATCGAGAAGAAGATGAAGGACGTACTGCTGATGGCTAGCTGGAAAGACACAAATATCAATGCACTTCGGGAAAGTGCCCGCAAGTCTCACCAGAAACTTTTCCGAATCATCAGAAAGTTCCGCGGTGTTCTTGGTCAGGAAGCAAAACAAATCATTGAACAAGGTTTACCTGATCAAGACGTCAATCACACAAATTACGTAGGAGATAAATCTCCCATTACGGATGTTTCTGCGGATGTGTTTTCTAAGCTTAACAACGCTCTGCCAGGGTGGACCGATGGCCACAAGCGACTTGCTAATGTCTCTAAAACTGTCTCTGTGATGCGAAAGATCTCACATAATCCAGAAATGATAAGCCAGATACCTCAAATTGTTGATGACTACGTCTCTAGCCTGAGCGAGTCAATGACGGAACTTCGCAAAGAAACACCCCCATTTTTGACCGATGAGAACAAGGACCAAGTCAAGCACTTGAAGGCAAGAAAGAGGAAACTATTTGCAGATACCTTGCGCGATCTTCGGCAAATGGGTTTCAAGCACAACCTAGGACAGGACAAGCTTGCGGAGCAAGCATCACTATCAGTTGTGTTGTCGTCAATGCAGCCTGTGCAACTTCCTTCGACCAATGCTACCGAAGCCATGGACTATCACTTGCACAAGATTCTCGATCTAGCCCCCAAGGTCAGGGCTGCTTCTCGAGATCATTCTGAGGATCTTACCAGTGCCGAAGTAGCGCGAAGTGCTGGATTTGTTGAAGGAATGCTCAACCTTTTACTGGCTCAGAGATATTCGATCACATCTGGTGCCTCCTCCTTATCACTTCTTGAACAATCCACAATACAATTTAACCGCCTCGGGCTTTCTCATGAGCATGGGCTTCTCATTCGTAAGACAGCAGTCTCCGACTGGAAACGCCTCGTCCCTTGGCTTGTTCAGATTCTCCAGCATGCCATTCATTTGATCGAAATCCACGAGAAGCTGGGAGAAATGAAGCACACTGCCGTTATAGAACAGCTGAAGTCGTGGCATGGGCGATTCGAGTCTATCCATACTTTGAATGTTGGGTTCGGTCAGCTTCCAGATGGTGTGTCTTACGAAGCAATTGCTCGTGCTGAGGCGAATTTCTCTAGCGAATTGGCTAGTTTCCGCGCCAACCTCGAAGAGTTGAATACAGAGCAGCCGGAACTCTCTTTCATTCTTATCCAGATTGTTGGCTGGACCAAGATTACAAAAGAAGCCGCACCTGGTCTTACATCCGAAGACATTGAAATAACCACTTTTGCAAATGCTATCTCGACACTTTGCGACAAAATCCTGGTCGCAATTGAGAGCGTAAAGAAGGCCGCAAAGGGAATTAATCACAAAGAGGACGAACTTGCTTGGCTCACCACTCACGCCGACGGCTTCATAAATCTCTTTACCAAGCTCCGTACTGCCGAGATCGAGAGGAGTGTGGCCAGCTGTATCAAGATGTTGAAGCAGATTCATCTCGAAGAACCGAATCTCAGCCAAGCGGCCATGAGTCTCATGACGATCGCATGTCCTGTCCTGAATGAGTATGTTAATCTCGCTAAGCAGACCTTTATGCAAGTTGTCGACATCCACAGCGCCATAGCACATATGTCCTATAGCATGACCAAGACGTTCACTCAAATTTCCTCTCAAGGGTTCTGTACACCACAAGAAAAGTCTGATGAAACCTCTGGTGAATCTGGTAAAGTGGAGTCTGGAACTGGTCTTGGTGACGGTGAAGGGGCCGAAGACATCAGCAAGGACATCCAGCCTGATGAGGACTTATCTGAGCTTGCCCAAGAAGCCAATAAGGAGGAGAATGGCGAAATGGAAGATGAAAAAGATGCGGTGGATATGGCCGATGAGGAGCTTGAAGGAGACATGGGCAGTGTCAATGGAGTCGATGATGATGATGAGGGTTCGAAGAATGGAGATGAAGAGGAGGAGGAGAATGATATGGATGAAGAAGCTGGCGAGGTCGATGACCTAGATCCCACTGCCGTTGACGAGAAGATGTGGGATGGGGAGGACGAAGAAAAGGCTGACAAAGACCAGCAGGGTGAGAAGGCCAAGGGCCAGAAGAAGGACGATGAGCAGATGGCAGCAGATGAAGACGCAAAGAAACAAGAGGGCGAGGAGCAGCCAGATGTTGATGACTCTGGTGAACAAGACGCAGAGGAAGAGGCTGGTGCAGAAGAAGAAGAAGTCAAAACCCAGGAGGAAATGAACAAGCAAGATCAAACCGCCCAAGAGAATGATACACTGGCGCTCCCTGAGGATATGGAGTTGGATCTTGATGATGATCACGAGTCGGCGTCAGATAGCGATGACTTGGATGGTCTTTCGGATATCGAAGAGGAGAAGAAGGAGGGAGAGGACCAGGAGATGAGCAATGAGGAGGAAGATGGATCAGATGACGCTGCGGCCCAAGCGCAGCTTCAAGAAGAGGCCGGAGAAGAGGCCGAAATCCAGGAAGATGAAGAGATGCCAGAAGAAAAGGCTGGCGGTAAGGATGAAGTCGACGAGGAGGCTAAAAGTGAGGAAGACGAAGAGGGCAAGGAGCAGGAGGATGCTACAGATCAGAATCAACCACCTCAAGATAACGCTACCGCCGATACCGACAACGCTGCCCCAAGCGATATCAAGAGTTCCGGCCAGGATCAGAATTCTGACTCGATGGATGTCGACGATAACTTCCAAAGCAATGCTGCCCAGCAGGAGGATGGCGAGATGGGGGAGGGAGCCGCGGATCAGGACACAAGCGCAGGGAACAAAGGGTCAACTTCTCAGTCAAAGGAGATAATGGATAGGGTAGAACAGGAACAGGAAAAGGCGGATCCGGCACGCAGTGATCCTTTTAAGAAGCTCGGCGATGCACTCGAACGCTGGCATCGACAGCAGGAAGACATCAAGGACGCTGAGTCTTCAGACACCAATGAACAAAACGCACCACAAGACCAAGGCGCCGATCAAGGCCATAAGGAATTCCAGCACTTACAGGACGATGAGACTGCTACAGAGACCCAAGCCATGGGAACTGCGGATGAGGAGCAAGTACAAGCCATCGACGAGTCTATGGCCATCGATGAGGAGAGGCAAGATCCTACAAGCCGCCTCATGGACAATGATAAAGAAGAGACCGAGCAGGACACTGATAAGATGGACACTACTGATTCGGGAGAGGCGCCGGATGCCAGTACGCAAGATGCAGACAATGACCAGGACGAAACGCGCTCAGGTGTCAAGACACGTCAAGGCAACTATGACCGTGAGTTCAGTCCTTCAGACCAGGACGCGCAATTGGATGAACAGGAAGATGAGGTCGAGATACAGGAGACATCGACTCAACTCTCTTCAACTCACATCTCGGATGAAGAACGGCCGCTCCGAGATTTTGGCGCGTCGATGCAACAGTGGACTGAATTCCAGACCAAAACACATTCACTCTCTCTGGCTTTGACATCCCAACTGCGACTTATCCTAACCCCTTCACAATCGACCAAACTCTCGGGAGCTTTCCGTACAGGAAAACGACTCAACATCAAACGCATCATCCCATACATTGCCTCGAGCTATAAGCGAGATAAGATCTGGATGCGACGCAGCATCCCGACCAAACGTACTTACCAGATACTTCTTTGTGTGGATGATAGTAAGAGTATGGGCGAAACATCATCAGGTACTCTGGCCATGGAGTCTCTCGTCATGGTATCACGATCTCTTACCATGCTTGAAGCTGGCCAGGTTGGCGTCATGGGCTTTGGAAGTGATGTTTTCACAGCCCATGGTTTAACCGAGCCTTTTGCAGCAGATGCTGGAGCCAAGGTGTTGCAGAAGTTCAACTTTTCCCAAGATCGTACCGATATTGCACTTCTCATCCAACGAACTATTGAAACTTTCAGACTTGCACGGCAACAGGGCAGCGGCAACTCGGATCTCTGGCAATTGGCACTGATTCTCTCTGACGGTCTCACGCCTTCATCAGCCCACGAGGGCATCCGTCGAATGCTGCGAGAGGCGATGGAGGAGCGCATCATGATTGTGTTTATCATCATGGATGATACGGGCAAGAAGAAGGGTGACAGCGTACTTGAGCTGAAGGAGGCCAAGTTTGTTCGGGACGGCGGAGAAAGCAAAGTCGTCATCGAAAGATATTTGGACACGTTCCCATTCCAGTACTACCTAATCGTTCATCATCTTGAAGAGCTGCCAAGCGCCCTGGCTGGCCTCTTACGAACATGGTTTGCTGAAGTCAACGCCTAGGAGAAACGGTTTCTCTTTCTAGGTTAGGGGATGGCAAAGGTTGGCGATAGATGGTTGCATATACTGGCGTTTACAGAGTGTAAATAATTCTCTATAGAACAAGGGCAAGCAGTATTTAGACTAGGTTGTGGACAAAATTGCTTCACTTTAAAGACATTAGCTTGATTCAATTATTCAAACAAGTCATATCTTACCTAACATCCAATCGTGAATTGAATGGATCTGATGAGAGACAATTAATATCATTGTCAATGACTCTCCATGGTTTTGGCATGGATGGACGCCACTGTCCACTACGAGGTAAGGTAAGGTAAGGTAAGGTACTTAGGTAATATCGTGATTTACGACTCATTCAGACCAGCAGAATAAGCGACATAAATATTTGGTCATCTACATAGGTCTTTATCATGTCCAACTGGTCAATTATTTCCGACTAGGCGCATAGGAATCCCGGCTTTTTTGCAACCCACCTGCTAAGGTAGGGTCCAGCGGGTCAAACTGCTAATGCATACAGCAGTCGATCACCCCCACTTTCCACTACCGTTCCCCCGCGCTGCGGCTAACTTCTATCCCGTCTCCCATCCCTCACCTCAGCCACCTCTTCGAATTCAATCACCTCCAAATGTCTCAGATCTAGACTTTTTTTTTTGTTTTGTTTTGGAATTGAGATCATAACCGTAAGCGCTGGAACTTAATCTGTACGTTTTTCTTTCCCCTTCGTTTTCTTGACTTGATGAGTCTTCGATTTTAGCCTTTCGACCTCGTTATGCAAGTTCTCTCGACTGTCATTTCTCGACGTGGGTTATCTCGGTTGGCTATAGGTTCGCGGGCTGCGGCAGCAGGTATCAGAAGCTCAGCGACGTCGATATCGGTTAGCACATCTCTACAAGGCACTGCCGTGACTCGTCCTCCTCCGGGCTCTACGTTGCACCAGATTCGCACCATGTCTTCACCACCACAGAATGAGCTGCGGTTCAGTAAGTAGCACTATGATATGATATGGGTCACATACATAATACAAGGAAGAGAGATGCTGACTTGCGGCGGCCAGAGAACCCAAGGATCTTGTGTGTATCATTACTTTCGATCTGACAGAAACACCTAATTAAGAGTGGTATAGCGTTTGCGATATTCAAGAAAAGTTTCGCCATGTTATCCACGAATTCGATAGCATGTATGGATATCCAAGTTTATTGATGCCACTCAGCTAATCAACTTCAGCGTCCTCACCACCCAAAAGCTCCTGAAATTCGCAAATACTCTCTCCGTTCCCGTCGTAACCACGACCCAAACCTCAGCCAAGCTTGGTCCCACGGTTTCAGCTCTCGCGCAGCTCCTCCCCTCGTCACCACACGACAAGACACGCTTCTCCATGTCCATTCCCTCCATCACCGCCGATCTACCTCAGGGCTCCGAAGTCGCTCTTGTTGGTATTGAGTCGCATATCTGCATTACCCAGACAGCGCTCGATTTGCGCGATGCAGGACACAAGGTATATGTCATTGCTGATGGAGTATCGAGCTGTAATCCTCGCGAAGTCGACATTGCCCTCGATCGATTGCGTGCCGAGCCTGGAATCACGGTCACTTCGAGCGAGAGCTGGATGTATGAATGCGTGGGAGATTCGCAACATCCTGCTTTCAAGGGACTGATTGGTGTTGTCAAGGAGTCAATTGCAGACACCAGAAAGGTTTGGCAAGCCTTGCCTCCTGGATCCAAGATCTAAGTGCAGTGACATACTTATTTAATGATAGATTAGACATCCATTTGCATAGTACAAACATCATTGCTGTTAATTTCTGTTCTTTTCTTTTCTAGCAGAGCATCGAATCGCCTTTGCCCCTATTTGTTTTCTTATTTTCTGTCTGGTATCGTTTTATTACATCAAGTCGCAATCGGTGTTATCAATCATGTTGATGAAACCCCAATGGGTCAGTGTGATTCTGCGATTATTCGAGTCTGCCCATTTATGGTCTCCATAGACTAGAGAATTAACTTCAAGGGGCCTGAAAGTCTACAAAGTTGATAAAGAAAGGGATGACTAATGGCAAGCCATCCAAACCCATTACTCTGAGCCCGCGGTTGTTTTGGGTTTGGGCGTTGGTGTCATCCATGAGAACGCTGAAGCAACTCCGACAGGGTTGGCAGACCTAGGCAGGGAATTGTTGCTGTTGGCGTTTGCGCTGCGACCATCACGACTTGGAGGTGGAAGCGACTGTGAGTGCGATTGCGCTTTGTGTTCGCTGCTCATACTCACCGCACGCTTAGCCTCCCATCTATTGGCAGGAGTGCCACCGTTCTCCCCAACGCTAACTTGACTCTTGCGTCGACCATCTCCCGGACCTTTGGACAAAGAGGCATCATAAGAAGAAACTGTCTTTGAGGCCGACTTCTGAGGTTTCAGAACTTTCATGTTGCGGCCTCGACCGGCAGGTTGATATCCACTCAATGAACCATCTCTATGCGGGCCGTCCACTCCATTCCCTGATCCATGGCGCCATGATCCCCAAATGCCTGAAAGGGGTTCTCGCCTGGAAGTCTCGGCGGCAGAATGCTCAGCAGAACGCTGCTTGGGACCTAATTGGTCTCCGTTGGTGAGTCCACGAGACCTTCTCTCACTCTCCGCACCGGATACACTGCCTCTGGAGCTGGTTCGCTTATTAAGAACTGCCTCACTTGCCATCGGCGACATTTCGCTTCGAGACTCATAATCCTGCTGAGGAGCCTCCATGTCAGGGATACTCTCCTGGCTAGCCTGGCTGAAATCTCCAGAGACGAAAGGAGCAGCGTTTGCATTCAACTTGGGCTTCTCTGGGATCATGTTGGTGGTGCAAATATTCCGAAACACGCTTTCATCCTCTGGTCGGACAAACGGGACCTGAAGTCGCTCTCGCTCGTCGCCACGAAGGGTCATGGTATTCTGGGAAAACAGAATATCTGCGGAATGAGCTCTGAGAACATCGCTGCCCAAGTAGATTCGAATGGCTTTGCGATCTACGGCCGGAATAGGCTGCTCTGTCACTCCAGGGACCTCGAAAAAGACAGTGATTGAAGGGACGGGCCCATAAGGACTACTAGAGCGACTACCATGATGTGTCACCACAGCCTCTGCAAAGTAGACATTCAACCTAACGCGATATGCACCGTCAACCTCGCGATGGATCTGATCTACAAGATCCAACTCTCTGAGTAGAGAATACTCAACCGTGGACTTTTGCGAGCCACTGCAAACGTCGGCGTACAGGAGTGTTGAGTGGCCAAAGTTAGGAGTTAACCAACATCGAACTATCGAAGGGACTGTACCGAGGACATAAAATGCCGCAGGGGGTCCAGGAATGTCGAATGAATCATCGTCGTCGTCGCCAACAGCAAAGTTGTTTTCAAGGCCCAAGCTGCTAGCCCGACCAGAAGCAATGGAGTGGTGAGAGTGAACTGAATGTCCAGCAGAACTATGTCGTCCATCCGACTTGTGAGATAATGAGCGCTCCATCATAAGACCACTTCCAGGGCGAGCAGGACCAAAATCTCCCGAGTGACGATTACTTGGGCCTCCCCAACTGGATCCGTGCAGGGCGCTTTCGTCGAATCGAACACTATTAGCCCGCGAAGCAGCGCCTCGGCGAACCGGTTCCTCTTCTGCTGGTCCAAGATGAAGAGACCCTAGAAGCTCCTCGCCTTGCTCATCCAAGTCATCAAACATGTCATTGTGTGGGATGGAAACAGGTCCTAGAATTTGTAAGGGAGTGATCAGAATGTCAACGGGCTGAAAACTCACCTGTTTGAGGTGTGCCACTCAAGATACCTGGAAAGGGAGAGTTCCAGACAGATTTCAACGCAGCATCATCCGCCTGTTTCTTTTCCAATCGAAGAAGCCGTTCAGCATGATTGCTCTGTGTATATTGTACTTGCTTCACTTCCATCTGCAGACTGTACAGATCTTCGCGAGAAACTGGAAATCTGGGATCCATCCCCAGAGTAGGTCTGATTAGACAATAAGGCGCCAATTATGAGGGTAGAGAAAGCCGATTAACTCCAGTTCGCGGGCAAGTGGTTCGACTAACAAGGATAGGGAGAGGGAAATCGAGAGACGAGTGGGAGGTTGGAGGCGCTAGGAGGCAAGGGCAGAACAGACGATGGCTTCAATCGTACTGCATGAGCTTTGATCCAGCACAAAATTTCGACAAAACAACTAATACTTCCGACCTCGATCCCCAGTTAAGATTTAGTTCACGAGGTCCTCCCTCCCCGCCGCATCGCCTAGTGTAGACCGCAGGGCCCTCGACAAGCAGAGTGCGATCTCAAGAATCGCCTGGTCGTGGTGAGTAGTAAATAGAGCGACTGGCAAGTAGCTTGGCGTATGTCTTCTAATAAATGATCGATTGAAAAGCGCCAGCTCGAGAGTGTGCGACTTAAGAATCGTGATAGCTGTGGACGTGACGATCGGCAAGGCGTGCTGGTGTATTGGTGAGCGTTGCGAGGCAACCTCCTGATGGGAGAAATTATCGTATTTGACGAGGGCTAAGAATATAGGCGCCACAGTTGATGGGAGATGGAAGGTAGAGAAATTTACAGATTTGACGTAGGCCGGTCCTGATAGAACGATAGGGGTCGGAGTTTAGGTGTAAATGGATGGCGTAAAGCGGGCAAGAGGTTGAAAGCAGCTGGGATCGTGTGGGCTTTTACGGAGGGGTAACGGTCGATATCGTGTGCTCGTAAGTTTGGGGGCAATCTTGGAGGCGTATTCGAGGTCGTAGAGGTACGTCAGGAGTTGGTAATAGGGCAATTATCAAAGGGTGAAGTCCGAAATGATCTTCAGATGGAACTGGTGTAGATTGAATTCGAGAAACGGAGTTGAAGTCTGGGACGCTAACGTGGCGGTTCTTCTAGCGCCTGTGGCGTGTTGAAGTAACCACCCACTGTAAGCATTAAACATCAGGGGGCCTAGCCACTAAAGGGAAACGATCGAACCTAGGTTGCCTCGAACTATCATGACCATGGAATACTGGCTTCAGGGAGCAACAGCACTTCTGGCCCTGAACCAAGGTGCTAGAAATATTAGTACCTAGGTACCTACTTGTCCAAGGTAGAGGCCTACCTTACCGACTAGATTATACTATACCTAGGACTCTTTGTCATTTATGATAATAGATTCCAAGTTTTCTAATATCCCCCAGACTTGGTTCCTTTCAACTACCTACTGAGGTATTCACCCGAGGAAGGCAGATAAGGGACCTTAGGTAAGTTGCACCCAGTCGAATAGCACAGCATGTATCAATCTGTTGAATGTCCACAGTCAGGATTCTCACATCTCACATAAGTGACCTCTGGAATGTAGCACGCATATACATACCGTTTCTTGGGGCAGAGGAGCTAGAAGGGTTATATTTCTGCAAGTCAGGTAGTGGGGTGAAATTGTCTTGGCATACCTGAAGTCACACTCCCATGGCTGGAACAATTAGGTCAAGACACCAAGAAACTCTGCACAACGCGTATATTTTGACATATTGTATTCAACCAGTGCTTCTGATGTCGAATGTCATAATCTGCGTCCCATCTAATCGCCAGTGTTCAGATTGGGCTTGAGCTCGAGCAGTTCTCGCCAATCTGGGATCACAAATCCCTTGCGATCATCGTCCGCGAGGCCGTGCCACTCCTTGCCAATAAATGGCTTGAGGCTCTCATAGAATACCCGATAACCAGATCCGCTCATATGGAGCCCATCGTGAAGGAGGGTATCCAGGCCACCCTGCTTACCGTTCTCGGGGTCGCCCAACCATGGCCCACCAGGGGTGTAATCGTCAGGAGTAAGGGAGATGGCCTTGTCCATCTGGGCCTTCCAGAGGTCGACCAGAACAACCCCAGCATTCTCTCGCGCGACCTCACGAGCCACCTCGGAGTAGGCAGCACTAATAGCCGACTTGCGAACTGCTCCTTGGTGGCCATTCTCGATGGATCGTGGGGTCGTCTTGATCTCATCCAGGGGAGGGGGGGTCACCAGCAAAATCTGGGGTTTGTGAGCAGCGATGCGCGGGTGGCTGATGATCTTGGTGAGGTTTTCCTTGTACCGATCTATAGGAACGTGCTGCTTGGTAATAGCACCAGGAAGCACAGCATCATTTGCGCCAAACAGGAGAACCTGTTCGTTTTTAGCCACACATTCTTCGATTTATTTGGCGGTACCGTACCAGATAGTCCATCTTGGGTGATGAGGCTGTACGCTCCGGGAAGATCTCAGGAAGATATCTCAGAGCGATGTCGGTGTTGAATCCCGAGTACCCCCGGTTTACGATATCCAAACGTCGAATGAAATCTGTATTCAAGTCAGGCGGTTTCCTATGTGGTCACTTATGTTGGATTCTCACCAGACTGGAGAGCAGCTTGGAAAGAGAAACCGTCTTGGATATCTGAGCATTGTTGGAACAAAGAGTCTCCGAAGAGGACAACCTGAGGAACTGTCGACTGTGATGTGTGAGCCTTTTCTCTTTGGCGTTGACTGTAAGTTGAGCGTTGCTTACAGCCATATTGGGACGCGGTAAATGTATTTGGATTTCGTTGAAGCTCTCGTCGTCACGGGAAAACGTCAGATTTAAGTTCTATCAGATAGGAGGACTTGAGACCCTAACAGCCTCAATTGTGCGGTTAAATAGACCAGAAACCCGCGGCTTTAATGTTTGTTTCTAACGGGCTCTGTCCCACCTGTTTCTCATGTACTCCTCTTCGCATTGTGGGGGTTTCGAACCAATAACGTAGTGTCTTTCTAAGTCGAACAAGTCATATTGGACTGAGACGTGCGTTATCTTTTTTGTCTATCGATGAACGAGATTTGGGAAGTCTCTGTCAGCGGAATAGACATCTTTCAAAGCATCATTTCTCTTTATCATTTCGTGAACAGGACTTTCATTATTCACTTCCTAGTAAAGGTCTTAGTGAGATGAGCCCCCCATAGACAATGTACTTGACAACTATCACAAGATAGCCTAACGAGGTGCTGTAAAGACTCAATCGGAACTACTTGGTAACTTTTAGGCCTTCAATGATTTATAGGTTACCTCCAGGATAGAATCTGATATCATGTCAAGGGGAGGCAGGAAAACTCAGGACCTGTTTTCTAAGTGATGAAAAGACTGAGGTAAGTTTAGTACTATCTTAGCAGGCGCTTAGACCAGTATATTTCGGTAACCCGATTTGTATCGGAAGTTTTCTTTCTCCCTGAAGCATACAGGAAAGGAGCCCGTAGTTGGCCTCTCATAATATGCCAATTGTTGATCCTAGCCTGGTTGTTGAGTCAATGTTCTTTTGGCCGTAAGGCTGGTTAGATGGCGGGGCCCAGATATGGCTCCAACTCTACTCCGTAGTACAGGGAGCTATGGGGCCAACTCCGCCGAGAGTTAGTCTATTGGGCTTTTCAAGAAAATTGTGATAATCGTGGTGATCGTGATTGTAATGTGCATATACCCGTAGAAAGTCAAGGTAGAAATACTGAGATTCCTTGTTTGTCCTCTATGTCCCAAAGTGAGTTAGTACGTGGGTGGCTGTGGAACCCGCGAGTTTCTTATCGATAACAAAGTTCTTTTTGTAGTCGTCAAAATATTTTCAGACCTGCTGCACTCTGATGCTATCACTGACCATCTCATCAACATCCTCACGCCATCTACCGCCCAGAGCCTGAGTCGCGGCCCTTTAAATCATGGCGACTGCTCTCGCTGCTCAATTGGCGCAGGTGGCTGCTAATTCGAAGTCTACTCTCAACGTCAAGGCGCAAAAGGCTGCTCATTCCAAGTCGTTGATATGGGAACCTCGAGTCGCTGCTACTCAGAGCTATCAAACTCTTTATACAACCTGCTTCCAGGGCTTTGAGGAGCTCTGCCAACTCGATGCTCGATTCGCGCCCTTCCAGTCTACCATCTTCAGCGAGGAGAGTCAGAACCAGGATCGTACCCAGCTCACAGCTTCTGAAAATGAGGAACTGGACCGCCGGGTTGAAGCCTTCCTGCGCCTCGTGGGCAGTCGGCTTAGGCTGATGCCTGCGATCAAGTCTATTGAGTGGCTCATACGAAGATTCAGGTAAGGCAATGTATTCTGCGATTGGTGCGGGAAAGCAGACTGACGTCGCGAAGAATTCATGAGGAAAACACCCAGGCCCTGCTGCTCACTTTCCTGCCTTACCATTCCATACCAGCCTTCGCTACCCTCCTTTCGATTCTGCCGAGCAAGATCCCTCACGATTTCCGCTTCCTCGACCCTTACATTCGCTCCGTCACATCGCCTCCCCGACATGTCTTGGTCCGCGAGGCTATTCAGCACCCTTCATTTCTGACTCTCATATCCGAGTACACCCTCGAATCATGTCGGATGCAGTACAACTATCCCGCATTGGTCTCGTTCTGGGCCGGCATCATGACAGAGGCCGTTAGCGGTATCCTAGACAAGACGAGATCGGGCCGAGCTGCAGTTCAGAGCGAGAACGACCAGGCTTTGCTTCATCGACTGGGACCTGTCTTTGCTGAGTCCTTGGTCATGAAGAAAGTCCCTAGTATTCAGATTGCTTCATATATGGCGATCGCAGTGTTTGTCGCCAAGGGCAATCTTGAGGATAACGCTGTCACTGCATTCATGGACCAGACGGTTTATGGTTGGACTAACGATACGGTGCGGCCTGCTCTTGTTTGTCTGGCTATCTTGGCGCAATACCGTTCTGCGAAGCAAATGAGCAGCAAGACCACAAAAGCGCTTATGAAGGTCACAGATATTGGAAAGCTACTTGTAGAGATCGGCCAAGAGCGGCGGGTGGACAAATTAGCAAATGGTCTCTGTCTTGCATTGATAGAGAGACTTACCAAGAAGGGCGACGCTCGAGGTTTGGCGACTATCATCACCATTCTCAGCAGCTCCGTCCTCAAGGACAAACAAATTGCTGTAATTTTCAAGTCTCTTATCTTGACTGCGCATCGACTTGGCGATGATAATGACCAGGACGGCGCACTTCGACGGGAACTCGGTTCAGCACTGATTGCTCTGTCTCAGAGCACCGGTAAATCTGGCAACACCATCCAGTCGGTTATTGAAGAGGTCAAGTTCGATATTGAGGAGCTTGAGATGAAGCTCGATCTTTCATTCCGCTCTCGACGACTCCCCGACTCGATCAAAGACGATACGGAGATGGCTAATGGCAGCAATGAAAAGAAGGCACCTCAGGATTTGGGCTTGTTGCTCGAGGAACTTTCCAGCCGGTCCGAATCGCTCTCAACTTGTCTCGTACCTCAACCCGGCGAGATCTTTGACGAATTTAGTCATATATTCTTTTCTGTTGTTTCTGAGAGCTCGCAAAATGCGAGCCTGCTTTCCGAATTCGACCTCAACCCCAAGCTTCACCGACAGACAGCTTTCAAGGACTGCACGTACTTCAGTTTCTTCATTCGCATCTGGAGCGGTCCCTACCCAGCCCTAGCCCGTGTTGCAGCTCTGGACATGGCTAAGAAAAGGTTAAAAGTTGGTGACGCCGGAAAAGCCGATCTCCAGGCTCTTCTTCCTTACTGTATCTCAGCACTCAGCGATCCTTCGAAGCGCGTCCGTCAAGCCGCGGCCGATCTGATCACTGTCCTTACTGGTCTCTACACTCCTCCGGTTCCCTCTACGGGACTCGACCTCTGGGGTCAACAGAGCCTTTACGGAAACTCTAAAGAAATAATGTCTCTACCATCTGATGTTGTCGCCAAGGTTCTGCATCTTCAGATTCTTCCTACCGTTGAGGAGTGTGTCATGGACCCTGAACATATCACTGCCGTTCTTCGTATCGCAATCGAGCAAGGCAAATACCAGTCCAAGCCGAACCCTGCATTGGATAAGAAGGACCATTTGTCTCAACCTGGAAGACTGTCTTTCCTTCAGTTTCTCGCCTCACACATCGTCAACACGCCATTGGTTCTGATAAAGAGTAGGTTGCTGAAGACTGTCAACGAAGTTCGAGGCGTCAGCACCACAACAAGAACGCAACTTTTACTCCCTGTTTTGCAATGGTGGGCAAGTCTAAGCGAGGATGAGGCAGCTAAGCTCTGCAGCGCAGAACGTCTAGAAAAGTCAGATATGGACAACTGTTTTGTTGATGTTGTAGTGCCAAATGACGTCGCAGGCTTAGAATTCTTCCTGGAATTCCTCAGAAATCCAAACCAAAGAGAAAAGGCTGATCTTATTCGTGCTACTTTCACTCGCATGAAGAAGATGTGGTCTTCAATGAAGCCTAATGTCAAGTCAACAGCTGCTGATCAGTTGCTGGAAATCTCCCAGGAATCAGCAGTCTCAACTGACAGCAAATCAGTTGTTTCTGCAGAGGCGGCTGACTTTTTGAGGAACGTGCGACTCACCACCGATATTCTTCATGATTTCCTTCAGTCGATACAGACTGGAACCAAGATGGTGACTGAGCCTCCACCTAACAAGCGCCGCCGAACTAGCTCTTCTGGAGCCGACCGTGGTCTCATCACTCATGTCACTCCCGAACTCAGCCAGTCGCTGCGAAAGGTCACATTCGTTCTGCAGCTAGTCGAGAACTCGGACCCGGTTGATCATCCCGAGCTCTTGGATGGCCTGTTTACTGCCCTCTCTGAACTCCAGCACTTTAGAACAGTGGTCGGATCTGAGCTGGGCTACCTACAGAATCTCATTCTTCGAAGCCTCTTGGCAATGATGCCAGCTTACCAGGCGAATAAGAAGCTCACAATTGACAGCTCTGGCGGGTACGGAGACTTGCTTGTCAACTGCATCCAAAGATCTTCGAGTCCCGTTGTTCAGAATGCTGCCCTTCTCCTGATTGCCAGTCTGGCCACTACCGCACCGAACTTGGTCCTGCATAGTGTCATGCCCATCTTCACTTTCATGGGTACCTCGGTGCTTCGCCAAAGCGACGACTACTCTGCCCATGTTGTGTCTCAGACTATCAAGGAAGTGATTCCTCCGCTAATCGACTCTTTGCGTCAGGGGCAGAAGAGCCCTATCGCTGGTGCCTCTGATATTCTTGTCAGCTTCACAACCGCATACGAGCACATCCCCGCTCACCGACGACAGGGGCTGTTTGTTGCCCTTGTCGAGACTCTTGGTCCACAAGACTTCCTCCACGCTCTTATCAGTATGCTGGTTGATCGATATGGTGCGAGTGACGCTCTACTGCAATTCATTATCGAGTTATTGAATCACTTCAGCATCCCAACACAGCTCGAATCACTCGTCAAGCAGCTCGACCTTATTGCTGATCTGTTCAAGGCAAAGCCTGGCATCTCTCTCGTCCTCCTCGGTGTCACTGATGAGACTGATGACAAAAATAAGGACGTCGAAGCCATTGCACTCCGACAACTATCGGCTTTCCCTAGCTTCTTAGCTAACAAGAAACTCAGAGCGCAGATTGGAGGTTTGATGGAGAAGGATGATATGGAGGCATCAAGATTGAGGGAGCTCTATGCCACACTTCTTGAGAACATCCTTGTTCTAGCTGACACGGTCAAGGCGAATAAGACTCTCCATGGCCGCTGCGGACAGGCTCTCTCCAATCATCTCAACTTATTGTCCATTGGAGAGTTTATCAAGGCTGTTGAGAACCTGCTTGATAGACCTGACATGGGACTACGGCAAAAGGTTCTACGTGCTCTTGAGGTTCGGGTGGAACAGGAGAGCAACACCGACCCAGCATCGAGGACTGTCTTGCTTGCCTTCCTTCCGCAGCTTACGGCCGGTATCAGAGAGTCAACCGATATGCGATACAAGCACACCGCTGTCACATGCGTTGACAAGATTGCCGAAAAGTATGGAAAGAAGGATATTGAGGCTGTTGTGGCAGCAGCTACAACAATTGCTGGCGAGCACTGCTTGGGGCAATCTGAGGAGCGCCTCCGGGTTATGGCTCTCCTGTGCCTTACCTCGCTCGTGGATGTACTGCAAGATGCCATCGTACCCGTTCTACCGAGCGCAATCCCGCAGGCTGTCAAGTACCTGGGCGAAAGCTTGAGGGAGGATACTCGCGATGAGGAACTTCATGTTGCTTGTTACGGATTCGTCAGCGCTCTGGCTCAGCACCTTCCCTACATGCTTTCAACATATGTCGATCGCATTCTGGAAGTCTCCAATAGATCGGCCGAGATCGAATTGGATGATGATACAAAGGAAAGTCGTGTCGATTGTCTTCACTTCCTGGCCAAGCAACTTGAGGCGAAGGAGATCTTCTCAGCTTTGGACCGAAACTGGGATAGTGCCAGAAGTGTCGGCTTCTCCGTAAGTTTTGATAATCACTATGTGTATGAAAGCTACTAACTTTTGCAGGCTGTTGCTGAATATCTCGATGTTCTCGGCTTAGCCATTGACAAGCACTCCAAGTCTGGCATTTCCAAGAATGCCACGTTACTATCGAGCATCCTCACAAAGGTCTTTGATCTGCGAAGACAGGAGCGCGCTAAGGGCGAAATTGGTGAGCAAGATCTTTTGAGGCTCAGCGCTCTTGACGCCAGCACCAACGACAAGGCGTTGAAGATGATCTACAAGCTCAACGATGCGGCATTCCGACCTGTCTTTGTTCAGCTCATGGAGTGGTCAAGCTCTGGATTGTCGAAGAGCGACGGAGTGGGACGCTCGCTACGTCAATACAGCGTCTATGGATTCCTTGAGGCATTCTTTGGCACCCTTAAATCGATCGTTACCAACTACGCTACATACATTGTCGAGGATGCAGTCAGGATCTTGAATTCGGTGGATCTGAAGAGCCCGGAGGAGAGACAACTCTGGTCAAGGGTACTACGGACCCTGGCCAACTGCTTCGAGCACGACCAGGATGACTTCTGGCAGGCTCCGGCCCACTTCAGCGCCGTTGGACCGGTCCTGATGGAGCAGTTCTCACATGCTGGTACGGTGGAGGTGACGGAAGAGCTCATCCCAACAACAGTGGAGCTGGCCTCGGCGGCGGATTCACAGGCTCACCAGAAGGAGCTCAACTCTGCCCTTCTGAAGCACCTGCGATCTGAGTCTGCGGCAGTGAGACTTGCCGCGGTCAAGTGTGAGCAGGCACTGACAGATCGTCTCGGCGAGGAGTGGCTGTCTATGCTGCACGAGATGCTGCCTCGCATTAGTGAGTTGCAGGAGGACGATGATGAGGTAGTTGAACGGGAGACACACCGATGGATAGTCAAGATTGAGGGGGTGTTAGGAGAGAGCTTGGATGCCATGTTACAATAGACAAAGGGAGAGAAACAATTAACAGTATGAGGCGGAGGAAGGGAGGGAGGGCTGGAGTTGGCTTTGGGGAACCTGGGAATAAGCATGCCATGAAGTAGAAGGTTTACACTAGCATGAGCTGTCAGTGGTTTAGTTACTATCTATGTATGTAAAATGGAGATGCTTGGTTTGTTAGCATTACCATGAGGCTGGAATGCTATCTATGTGTGACATGTGAGAAAAGGTACAAGTCGTATAGGTAGGGGTATATTCGGAGCGTGCTGTGTAGCAAGGGCATGTGAGTCAGCCTGGTAGAAGATATTTCTACGGTATTGGACAGCCGGGTCTTGGATATCACAGATTGATTCCGGAGACACGGATCAGTCCGTGACCGTGAGCGGAAAACTTTCAAGGTGAGTAAGAAGATGAAAAGGGCGGCTCCGGTGAATTATCGTTTGCGGAGTGCTCACCAGCAGAACCGGGGGGGGCAAGGCGCAAGTACCGACTACAGGGAGCCCCTCGCAGTTGATCTCCCAGAAGGGGGGTATCGGGTACAAGTCAGGCTAGCTAGTAGCTATGACGCCAAGTAAAACGCTACGTACCTATGTAGGTAGCTGAAAGATACAGGTAGTGACGATGAATTGATGTAGATACCTTGGTCTTCGTAGCTACCTACTTGAAGAGCACCAACGCCCGCTTAGTCACGGCTTTTACAACGCACTCACTAAGTCACAATCAACATTTTTTGAATACTCACTCATCAGCCCTCTATCTCGGTTCTTCTTACATTTCTTTCTAGTGGAGGCGGCTAGAGAAACGACCCTGCCAAAGCACCCACTTACACGGCGAGACTTGCGGTACCGCATACCCACGGTTTATGTATTCTGTTCTTTATACTGTTTACAAACAAATCTCTATCGTCAAGAACTCATTGGCTAGCGTTTTAGTGATACCGCGGATTTTCTAGGCCATGATCGGACTTGGTCTGGGGCGTAGGGGGACAGAACAGCGCTTGTTGGTGAAGTTGGGAAGAGCCACTTGCAAGAGATTGGCCAGCACAGTGACTCAAGAAGGTGAGTGCGGTAACTTGTTATGGAAGTCAATTGGCTTGTGCTTTTGCCTCTGCGCCTTAAGAGACTTGGATAGCCTCAAGAGGACCTCATCTCGTGTCACCACACTAACTAACATGAGCTTTCTCTCAGGACCAAAAGAGCGCATCGTCGTTCTAGGCTCAGGCTGGGCTGGATATGCCCTCGCAAAGACAATATCGCCCTCTCAAGCCTCTCGGATTCTCATCTCTCCTCGCTCACACTTCGTCTTCACTCCCCTCATCGCCTCAACCGCTGTCGGCACTCTCGAGTTTCGAGCTGCTGTCGAGCCGTGTCGTAAACTCGGTCTTACAGAGTTCCATCAGGCTTGGGCTTCTGATGTTGACTTCCGCAACAAGACCATCACCGTTGAAGCTAACCAACATGATGGAGTCACGGCTCGCTCGGGCAAGGATCTGTTAAAGGGCCTCGAGTTCCAGGTCCCGTACGATAAGCTTGTAGTGGCTGTTGGGTGCTACAGTCAGACTTTTGGCGTGGAGGGTGTCAAGGAGCATGCGTGTTTTCTGAGAGATGCTACAGATGCTCGAACAGTACGTCTAAAAGTGCTGCAGAAGTTCGAGCAGGCTTCTCTGCCTAGCACAAGCGCAGCTCAGAGGAAACGATTGCTTCATTTTGCTGTTGTGGGTGGTGGTCCTACAGGTATCGAATACGCAGCTGAGCTTCACGATCTTATACACGAAGACTTGGCCAAGCTGTATCCCGAATTGATGCCTCACGTTGCCATCACCATCTATGACATCGCACCAAAGGTTCTCCCTATGTTTGATCGCAATCTGGCCGCATACGCCACAAACATCTTCAGCCGTGCAGGCATCAAAGTCAAGACGGAGCATCACCTCCAGGGCATTCGACGAGACGACGATGTTCTTCTCATGCGTATCAAGGAAGAACCTGAAGAAGTCGCAGCAGGCGTTGTCGTCTGGAGCACGGGTCTCATGCAGAACCCTCTGGTCGGCAAGCTAGTTGGACGAGAGGTGGAGGGCATGGGAAAGATCGCAAAGAACTGCAAAACAGGCGGCTTTGCTGTTGACTCTCACCTTCGAGTCCAGGTTGAAGCCCAAGACTCCAACGGCAAGCAAATCACAAAGACACTCCCGGACGTCTATGCAATTGGTGACTGCGCCAATATCCAAGGCGAATCACTTCCTGCCACTGCACAAGTAGCAAGTCAACAAGCTACATATCTCGGCAAGAGATTCAACGCTGGGACGTCTTCTCAGGGGCCTCCAACTGCTCCGTTTCACTTCCGCAACTGGGGTACAATGGCATACCTTGGAGGTTGGAGGGCTATTCATCAGAAGGGCACTGACGAGCTCAAAGGTCGAGCGGCGTGGATTCTGTGGAGGACGGCGTATTTGACCAAGAGCATGAGTCTAAAGAACAAGCTCATGATTCCATTTTATTGGTTGGTCACATGGATTTTTGGCAGAGATATCTCGAGGTTCTAACGTGATCATTGGATGGGTGGGATGGGGATGGCTGGATAGTCGAGGTGATTCCGTCCCTCTCTAGCAAAGTGAGGTCTCGAGGTTACTCAACATCCCAAGTTGATGCATGGTTCTAGTCGATTGTAAGAAAACCTCTGGGCCATTGGAAAGATCAATGAAATACGCCCCAGCTGGTTTTTATTCTTTATAATTTACATACTTAGGTGCTAACTAATCACAAACGGAGTGAGGTGCTGCCAAGTCTTGAGCTCAAGTTGTACAATTCATTACCCTGCCTACCCTATGTCATCGTAACTCATCAATCACCTCACCACACTTTTACCTCATCACTTGTAATATCGCTCACTCCACCCTTCCAAACATCTTTCCTTGTCGAGGAGACGACTCTAATTGGCAAATAACATTGGAAGCATAAGCCAAAAGAGTTAATTCTATGCAAATCTCCACTCCTGTCTCAACAATTACCAGACCAGACACTCACCCCGCCGAAGTCGTCCACCTGATTTCATCACCATCAACCATGGCCAAGCCCACAGTCAACTACGGCCTATACTTGGTCACAGACTCAACTCCAGAGATTCTTGGCGATCGTAGCCTTGAAGAAGTAGTTGAGGCTTCTTTGCGAGGCGGTGTCACCATCCTTCAATATCGAGACAAGCACAGTGAGCGCCCAGTCGCTGTAGACACAGCCAGGAAGCTACACGCCATTGCCCGCCGTTACAATGTCCCCCTCCTCATCAATGATCGTGTGGACATTGCCGCTGAGATAGACTGTGAGGGCGTGCATATTGGACAGGATGATATGGGTATGTTGATGTCTCTCACTACTTACCCATCAAGATATGATCTGATCATTTGGCACAGCATATGAAGAAGCAAGAAAGCTCCTTGGCCCCAACAAACTCATTGGCGTAACCGCAAGTTCAAAAGGAGAAGCTCTCAAGGCCTGTGAAGCCGGTGCTGACTACCTCGGTATCGGAACTGTCTACTCAACCCAGACGTGAGTGATAAACAAGCATCGTGTATGACTCACATCAGCCCCTGACATACGATCAGCAAAAAGGACACAAAATCCATCATCGGTCCCTCAGGAGTCCGCGATATCCTCTCAGCTCTATATGATGCCGGATATGGCTCCGTCCCTACTGTTTGTATAGGTGGTCTCAACGCCAGCAACACTGCCCCTGTGCTCGCTGCAGCCGGATCCCCCTCCAAGTCTCTCGATGGCGTTGCTGTAGTGAGCGCTCTCATCGCTGCTCCCGAGCCAGCTACCGCCGCTCGTGATCTCCTCGGTAAAGTCATTCTCGCCAAAATCCCCGAAGTCATCAGGGCCGTAACCGACAAGACGCCCCTTTCTCATAATATGACCAACTTGGTGAGTACAGCTCGGCTCGTGTGATGCCCATGTGAGATTCTTATGCTGGAATACTAGGTTGTTCAAAACTTTGCCGCTAATGTGGCTCTTTGTGTTGGGGCAAGCCCCATCATGGCCAACTACGCCCAAGAAGCTGCTGATCTTGCCAAACTTGGAGGTGCCCTTGTGGTCAATATGGGCACCGTCACTCCCGATGGACTTCAAAACTACCTCCAAGCTATCAAGGCCTATAACGAAGCTGACAGACCTATAGTCCTTGACCCTGTCGGGTAAGCCTTCACAATCCCATTCATTAATGAATCAACTTTACTCATGCTTTCAGCGCTGGTGCTACCACCGTTCGTCGCAATGCCGTCAAGACTCTTCTCGATGCTGGGCATTTCACCGTCATTAAGGGCAACGAGGGCGAGATTCAGACTGTAGCGGGCGCCACAATCACGCAACGGGGCGTTGATTCGACCTCTTCCCTCGCTTTTCCTCAAAAGGCATCCCTTGTACGCTCCATCGCCTTGCACCGGCACACCGTCGTCATCCTCACAGGCGCTACCGACCTCGTAAGCGACGGAACTCGTACTCTTGCCATCAGTAATGGCCATCCCTATCTTGGCGAAGTCACTGGCACTGGGTGCACTCTTGGCACAACAGTCAGCGCCATGGTTGCTGCGTACGGCGCTGACCCTCTTCTTGCCGCTGTCGCTGCAACTGTCATGTTTGGACTCGCCGCTGAGCTCGCCGCTGAGAGGAACGAAGTCCGTGGACCGGGCTCATTTGTGCCGACATTTCTTGATGAGCTGTACAATATCCGAAAATCGACTGCCAAGGGTGACCTGCGGTGGCTGAATATGGCAAAGGTCAAGGCAGTTGAGGTTGATATCGATGTCGTTCCAGGTGAATGAAGCTCGGCAGACAAGGATCGAAAAAATTGCTGAATAGACAACAAAGGAAACTTCAGCTACCTTGAACAAGCTTACTTTAATATCATGTCAAAGAAAAAGAGCATTGCTGAGTAACACAACGACCTAATACTAAGATGTTAATACAACCTTCTTCACCGACTTCGTAAGACGTCAAGTCGACTCATTCATGACACCAGGGTCGCCAATGATGTTCCATACATTATAACCTTTCGTAGCCGCCGCTTGCCAAAAGTCCGTTCCTGAATCATCCATCAAGAAGTCTTGACTGAAGTCTACGAGATCAGCGTTGCCAGATCCCGTAAGCAGACGCTGTCTCTCAGCCTTGACCAAGTCTCTCACTGATTTTAGCTGCTTCACAAGTCTCTCGAATGGATCTGGCGGAGGCGCGGGTGTAGCTGCTGTCGTCCCCCCGGGCGTCGGTGTACCTAGCATGTTGCCGTGTTTGCGGCGCCCCACGATGATGTCCAGATCCTGGGCTTGCTGGCTCATCACCTCGACCATGTCAAGCTCTGCGTGTATCTGGACGAGGTTCCAACCGGGTAATTGAAGTGTTACGACCTTGATGCCAACAATGATGGTGTACACAAGCTCAGATGCGCTCATACACAGGAAACGTGGGCGTTCCATTTCTCGATGATCGAACCGGATATCGAAAAATGTCTTCAGAGATCGAACACAAGCCCAGAGAAGTTGCAGTCGTTCAGTTAGAGGAAGATAGGACGCTGCAGAGTGTTGGTCCGAGACGGCGATCTCATAGAGGAGCACCTCGGCTACGTTGACGTGGGTCTTGAGATTATCTAAACCATGGTGAGCGCTAGACGACCGGAATGGGGTGACATAAATTGTACATACCGTTATCAGCGAATCGTGGGCCAAGATTGTCTTTGTACAGTTGTAACTGTTCCTCAAACGATTGCACTACCATTGTCAATGGTAGTTTGCTGGCGGTCTGACTTAGGTTCTCCGCTGACATGGTGACAGATATGGACTGTGCCAGCTGCTGAATGCGCACCAGCTTTATCAAGTACTCATCAGAGGGGTGCTGCATTGTTCTCTCAAGAACTCTGCAGCACATTTCCAGATGGCTGGTATTCATCAGGACATCGGGCCGCTTGTTCGCTGTGAACACTCTAATCCAAGTCAGAAAACCCCAGAATGAAGGCGGGCAGTTCTTACAAAGTGTTTAGGTAATAAGTGCCAGCGTAAACTCTCATATGATCAAGATTGCGATCGGATTCTTCTCCCTGAAGACTCGTATCTTCCGTGAACCTCAGATTCACGCATATAGCTCTAGCAAGGAACAGAAGATTCGTTACTTGAGAGCCCTTCAAGGCATAGTGAAACCTGCTACAAGTCAGGGGCGTGCTAACGAAACGGTCGTCATATCAAGACATACCATGCCACCAGCATTTGCAAGCTCTGAAGTAGATCTAGACTGTTCAGGCCATCTACGACAGCTGCTCGTCCAATCTCAGCCAGTAACTCTTGGCCAAGCTTAACCTGTCTAGCTCCATCAAGAAACAACCCTACCATCATGACAGCCTTCCACAGGAATGGACGATGCTCACGCAGCTCCAGGGCTGTCATATGCCCAGGAACACACACAAACGGAAATAGACATGAGTGGATTGTCCTATAGCCGTTGAGAAGTAGCTCCGCTTCACGGGGCGTGGGCCACCAGGAGTCCCATGGCCGTGTCTTGTCTGGAGCTGATGGTGGAGGATGTTGACCGGGGGTGTTTTCAATTCCCGGTTTTAAGGGAAACAAGTGATTGAAACCCCAGGCATCAGATTTGGTCAACAGCTCTGAGCGTTTCTCACTCGTCGAAAGTGGAGGCGAGGGGTCCTCCTCTTCTGAAGACTCACGCCTTACATGCGATGACAGCTCTTCGAGGCGTTTCTCCAAAGCAGCTATCTTAGATAGCTTTGGGCTTCTACGGGGCCGGGCCGGAGCCGGAGTTTGGTTAACACATGGCTTGTCTAGTCGATGGCACCTTGAAAGTTGAGACTCTGAAGTCAGCAGCTGTACCTAACCACAAACTTACATGTGTATATGCACTCAAAGAGATTAGTCTGCGACAAAATCACCAACCAGCACAAGCCATGAACAACACCATCCTCGAAAGAACCAATTATCGTAACTTACCTGTCGCATTTGAGGCTCCCCAGAGGTCCAGGGACGCACCTTGCCTTAGCTTTAGCGCATGTTGCACAGGCCTTGGGTCCCTTGTTCTTAGCCTGAGTAGAATCGGGGCTCATATTTTCATTACTGAGTTATCTGATTCTTGTTAGTCTCACAGAAGCAGAGAAAAGCGGTTTGCAAAAGGAGACGGAGTTGAAAACGGCGTCGATATCCCAGACGCTGAACGATATTCTCTAGATCCCTGCCGTTTGGGTTGTCGTTTGACTGGTCTAAAGCTGGCAAGATGCAGGGGTCTTGTCACCAAGACGGAGACGGACCTCGAAATCTCACCGGGCCTCCGCCTCACGGACATGGCACCATCATTTAACTCTCTGCCAACCTTTTATTCAGAGACTTCGGTACAACATTCTTCCGAAAGTTGTATGAACGTCATATCATGACTTGATTTACATAGCATTAATTATCCGTCATAACTGTGTAGTCATGATGATCACAATTCCTCGAAAAAGTCCTCAAATGGTTGGGAAACAATGTACATGTTTACTCCATATATCACAAGATGTGGTAATGGGGAATAATTCAATTGGCATGCCCAGAGGACAGCATAAATGGTAAAAGATATCTCAAAACGAGTGTTATATCTGCATAGAAGTGAATTTGAGTACTGCCCATCATCCATTGACGATGCCAGTGCGCTTGGGCTCCTCCCGTCGCTTAAGCAGCAGTAGCAGCCTGAGAAGTCTGCTTGATCTCAAGCTCAAGAAGAGCTTCGGTAACGCCGTTGACAGCTTGACCGGTGGCTTTAATCTCCTTGGTGGCCTGCTCGATGTTAAGCTGCTTATCGGTCCACAGAGGCTCCTGCACATTATCCTGTTCGCCAACACCAATGAAGCCACCTTCAGCAGCCCAATCAGAGGTTCGCTTGATGTCGAGGCGAGTCCAGATCTCGTCGATAGCCTCAACAAGCTGGTCACGGTACTCCTTGATGTGTCCGGGAGTTGGGGTTACGCGGAGACGTTCCTGCCCAACAGGAACCGTAGGGTAATTGATAGCCTGGACGTAGATTCCGTAGTCTTTGAGCAGCATGTCGGAAGCCTCCTTTGCAGTTTCGGCGTTGCCGACAAGGATAGGTACAATGTGAGAAGGGTTAGGAATGACCGGAATGTCTCGAGCATTCATAGCTTCCTTGACAGCGCGAGTGTGTAGCTGCTGGAGTCGTCGATCACCATCGAAGTCCATCTGGTACTCGATGGAAGCCTGAGCACCGGCCATTGTGGCAGGGGGAAGAGAAGTAGTGAAAATGAAGCCAGGGGCCAATGACCGGATCATATCAATGAATTTGGTGCTACCTGCGATGTAGCCACCAACGCAACCGTAAGCCTTGCCCAGAGTGCCAGTAATAATATCAATTCGGTCCATGATGGTTCCGCGAGGGGCACCGCTGGCGTGTGCCTCCCAGTCAAGATGCTCAGCGACACCAGCCCCGTGAGGTCCGTACATACCGACGGCATGGACTTCGTCGAGGAAAGTGATGGCACCATACTTATCGGCAAGATCACAGATCTCCTCGATAGGACCAATAGAGCCGCACATACTATAGACCGACTCGAAGGCGATGATTTTAGGCACATGCAGAGGAAGTGATGCCAGCTTAGCCTCGAGATCTTGAACATCGTTATGCTTGAAAACGATCTTTTTGGTGCCGGAATGGCGAATACCTTGAATCATGGAGGCGTGATTCAGGCTATCGGAGAGAATGACACACTCAGGCATCTTACTGCCGAGCGTGGCGAGAGTCGCATCATTGGCGACATAGCAGGAACTGAAGACGAGAGCACCCTCCTTTGCGTGCAGCTTTGCCAAGGTACTCTCGAGCTCAACGGCGTGTCTGTTGTGGCCAGAGATGTTTCGAGTTCCACCAGCGCCAGCACCATACTCCTCCAATGTTTCGTGCATCTTTCGGAGGACATGAGGGTTGCGGCCCATGCCTAGGTAATCATTGGCGCACCATACAGTTACTCGATCCTCCTTGTCGGACATATGCGCACGGGGAAACTCTTTGGCCAGACGGTTGATGTTATTGAAATAGCGGTATGATTTGTCCTTATGTTTCTTCTCAAGCTCAGCACTGTAGAATGCTTCGTAATCGAATTTACCAGGAGAGTGGAAGCCAGCGGCGGCAGCAGCAGCGGTGGGAGAAGCAGAAGTAGACTTGCGGGTTGCGTGAACACCAGGAGGTGCGGGGGCTGAGTGGCAAGAGTCAGAATGAGAATAGACAGCATTACCAAGAGCATTCCTGGCTGAAGGACGACCTACCATTGTCACGGCCGTCAAACAACGGGCGGTCGACAGCGCGAGCCTCTTTGTTGCGGGTGGTGTGAATCTTGGCCTTACCAGTCTTAGAGTGGCCAGAGAACGCACGAACAGAACCAGCAGCGCGGCTCTTGGCGGTCTGAACGGCCATGGCCTTTCCCATGACAGGGCAACGCTGGCCAAGCAGCTGAAGCTTGGACATGGTGCCGCCGCATGGAGAGGCAGGAGCCGGAAGGGCGCGAGTCGAGGTGGACAACGCACGCAGCGTGGCAGGCGTTGCTGTCTTCATGAAAGGGCACATGGCCTTGGATTGACGAAGGACAGCATCCATTGTTGCGTGTATTCGACAGTATTCGGAAAATTGAGAGGACAATGCCTTCGTCGAGCAAACCGGAGCGGCAAAACGTGGTGTTTTGGAGCGTGGAGGGGCAAATATGCCAGACGTGCGAAAAAGCGAACAAGGGCTTACAATCAGCCGCAAGGAATGAGACAATTCACAAGTAATTGGGCCTATAACAGCTAGGTAGAGAAAAGCGAGGTTGGCGGCGTCGAAATGTAAGGAGAGAGAAAAGAAAGAGGACAGTGGAAAATATAGCGGCTATGTTAGTAGTTAGTGTGACTGAGGTTGGATAATAAGTCGGCGGTGGTTCGGCAAGAACGGTCGGCCATTGACCCACTGAATACTTCCGTTTCGGTTCCGTCCTTTTTCTTCGTCCTCTCCACCTCTGACAAGCGCTCGACGTGTTCGACTCCGCGCAAGTATCCCTTATTCGGGCAAGTAAACCGTGCATTCTTCTGCCGATGCAGGGCATTTCCCTCTGCATAGGTCAGCTTTCTTATGAGGGGGTGCTGACTGGTCTGGGTCGGCGTGTTCACAGGTATCAATGCAGGTTAGTTTGATACGTGAGAATTGTTTGAGCCACCCTGGGTAATGTGAATACCAACATTAAAGTACTTTGCCTATATCAACGTCTCTACAACGGAGACGTGCGCCTCTCCCCTCGCCGAAAGTGTTTTTCACCATTTGTGAAGAATATAAACAGCGGCCTACAGCGGCCCGCAGCCTCAAAAGGCGAAAGCCCGCACATGCCGACATCTGATGCTGGTACGTACAGGGAAGACAGCGCCCGAGTCAAACTCAGGGACAGCCGTAACGAAATACCTCGCTCGTGATTGGCTCGTCCATTTTGCACTCTAGATCCCAGCAAGGGCTAGATCTGTCCATTCCTTCCTACTTACTGGTTAGCCATCGTTGAATTGTCATTGAAAGGCGAACATGACTGGAATACTTCATTCCGAAGACAGAAGATAACATGAGGGTTCCGAATGCCCTAATCTAACATTAAAAATCAATATGTAGCCAGCAACCTTGTCAGACATGATACTTTATTAAGAATTGGATGTCAGGCCAGATCCCGAGTCTCAAATTAAACACCCTCGGCCTCGTACTAAATGTCTCATACGATGCATACCCACTGCTCAACCATTAAGTTGTTCCGTCTTCTTCCTCCCAACAAGTATGATAATGGATGTAGAGTGAGTGGTGGAAAGGTAAGGTAGGTATGCTAAGACATTTTCGTCTAATTCCGAAACCGGTGCTGTTGCACGTGCTTACTAAACGGAGTATAAAGCAAGACTTTCCTTGTTGAACATACTGGGGATAATTGCCGAAGTCTATTGTGGACTATAATTCTTTGTAACTTCAATAAAAAGAGAATCCTCCTCTATGGCTGAAAATATCCTGTGCACAGAATTACTGCTTCACCGAACTGTTCGAATGCGATTCTGATATGTCGAATCGAGTCGGTCGGAACTTTTGAAGCACCGTCAGCAGAATACATCAATGTGATCAAGCATGACAGGGAAAGAAATGCTTGCAAAATACATCTCTCTAGCAAATGTCTGATTCTCAAATTCAAGTCCCACGGATTGCTTGCTGCGTGACGTTTATTATTGATAGACTCCCGCCTGGGGACTAAACATGGGCTTGGCAATTGCACCCATTCGCCTCTCTCTAAATAAATCTACATATTAACGTGTCCTCAAAAAGGGTATCATGTGGCTCAACGCTATGCCATGCCTTAAACGCCATCGAAACTTAGCTTCCCGTATGGACACCGTACTGATTCCCATCTGCATGATCCCATGAACTCCAATCCTCAATCGAAACGAACGATGTTTGTAAGATCTCTCAAGTTACAGACCAGGCGTAACATCCCTGAAACCAAACTGCCCTTCTCGAGTGCCCATTGCAGGTGATGTTCGGGTTTTCTCTTCAAAAAGGGCCTCATTTGCCCATGGCGGTAGACGGAATGCTCGGTTTCTCCTATTGTCCGCCGCTTCCCGCATTACTTTCATATCATCCGTAGCCCGGGATCGCTTCTCACCCTGGTGCAAGCCTCGACGCCTGATATTCTGCAGATTCTTTAAATAAACAAATTAGTGAACTTGCGCGAAAGAGAAAAAGGGGGGAGGAGGAAGTGGGAGAGTGAGAGAAAGAGAGGGTTGTCCAGAGTTGGGTTTGCTGAGCATCATACATTTGGGTCGGGAGAACTGGTCTTCTCAAGCGCCCGAGTAGCAATCTCCGTTTCTGTGAGTGCATTGATGGCCTCGAGTCGCTTTTCGAGATCTTTCTCTTCGGCTTGAGCCAAGTATTCTGGCGCTATAAGGCCTGTGGCAATTGCAATCACCCATTTTTCGTGCGATAGAAGCCTGATGAGTACCCTCCAATGCTTTGTATCAGGGAGCAACCCATACTGGCCCTTCCTACGGACCTCGTTCACACGCATGGTTGTAGACTTGGCTATCTCACCAGGGTCACCTCCTGTTTGTAGTACATTGTGTTGTTGCATCTTTTGAAGGCTCTCCCGCAGACAACCCTCGAACTCGATCATAGCAGGGTTCTCGGTTACGTTGAAGACTCCACCTTGCTTAAAGATGGGACTCGCGTGCGACTGCGTAGAAATGATCGGGGTTGAGTGCGGCTCAATCGCTGGCCCAGAATGGTTATGCTCTCCGAAAAAAGTGTTCGCACCAGCCATTGGCATTGGTCCTGGGCCATGGCTAGAAGCTGCAGGTTGCTGGGACGCAGGCCGATTTGTCTTATTGTATGGGTAAGCAGGGAGCCCGAGAGCATGCCAAAAGGGGGAAGGGGGACTTACAGGTGAGCTCGTTTCGTGAGATGATTTTCCGGCGCCCAACACACCCTGTCCAAGAGCCGGAGCGGTTGCTGGAGGTGGAAATCGTGCATGGTGAAGCATATCCGATGTGTCATCAATTGAGCGAGGAACAAGCTGTTGAGATAACGAAGGAGCACTAAAGAGCTCATTCTGTTCTCCATGCAACCTAGCCTGCTCCTTTAAATCCACTCGGTCTTTCGCCCTCAAATACTCCTCTGGGTTGGTTTCTCGAAGACGATTCAGTTCGATCATTTGAGCTACTTGCTTCTTCTCATCCTCAGTAAGCGCCGCGCCAAGATCTTCCTCTTCAAAAGTGTCCGTTGTCACAATGGATCGGATGCTCTCGCCGTTCTCACGATGATTTATAAGTTTATCCAGAATTCTGTCCTTGCCCAGATAAGGGGTGAGATCACTTGGCGGACAATGTCTGATCACGGACACTACATCGCCTTTGCGCTTTGACCAGCTGATGGGATTCTTCTTGTCAACAACTCGCGATGCCAGCTGCATTTTGAAAACCTGTCTGTTGTGAAGATTATCTTCGAAAGTTCCTGCGACCATGAAGCGGTAGACGAACACAGGTTTTTGCTGGCCGATGCGATACGCTCGGCCCACCGCTTGTTGTTCATCGGATGGGTTATATCTGACGTCAAAAATGACAACCCTGTTAGCTCCCTGAATGTTGAGTCCCACACCACCAGCAGTTGTAGATATCAAAAACACCTCTTTGCTACCCTCATTGAAGTCTTTTGTCTGCCTTTGTCGACTCGGAACTGGTGTGCTGCCATCTAGGCGAGAAACTGTCCTTCTCTGCATTCTGCACATGTTTTCGATATAATTTAATGTGTGTAAGGACTGGCTGAAAATGAGCACCTTGTCGCCAACTTGACGCGCCTCGTCGAGTATGATTGTCAGAAGTTCTGTTTTTAATGAAATCGTTGGCGTGTCCAAGTCCCTAAAAGAATGCAACGTTTTCAAAAACTCCGGAATCATAGACTTGGGGAAAGACTTGTCTTCATTATCGCTGTTTGAGAGGATGCCCTTTTGAATTGCTTTCACCTTTGCTTCAAAGCATCGTGGGTGGCTGCAAATCAATCCAAGATGGTTGATGGCAGCAAAAGTCTCGGCTTGCGAGTCAGTGCCCTCTCTTGCTACACCCCTGATGTACAGTTGGTATAACTGCTTCTGAGGTGTCGTTGGAGGCACGAATATGATGAACTCCTGCTTTGGTGGCAAATCGTTTTTTAGGGCAGCGATCGTGTGCCGATTGATCTTTGGTGCTACAAGTTGCTCAAGCGCCTTCAGCCTCATTTGTGCTCTCCTTTTTTCAGCTGGGGTGCTGTCGTTATAGAGGCCTCGCTCGACCGGAGAGGCATAAATGTGGCTAAACTCGGAGAACGGGCCCAGGAAGTTGGGGGCAACCCAGTCAATCATGGCAAAATACTCTAGTACACTGTTGGACAGTGGTGATCCTGTGAGTGCAATGCGACTCTTTGTTCTGAAGCGTGAACAAGCCAGGCTAGTTTGTGACTCCCGATTCTTCATCTTATGCGCCTCATCGGCGATGACCACGTCCGTACGATTTGTCAGAAGATCTGCTAGCTCCTCCGACATGTTCATAATCTTTTTGAACATTTCGTAGCCAAGTATAAGGACGCCTCTGCTGGAAGCCCATGACGACACCACCGCAGCCCTTTCCTCGGCCGGTGTATTAGATGAGACCTTGCGTAACTCACCCAATAAATCCGCGGGTGCCCATTTGAGGAGCTCATCCATCCAGTTATCCACCAGGGCAGCGGGACAAAGAACCAGAATCCGTGGTTCCCTCAGATCTTCGGGTATTTGAGCCATTACAGATGGATCTTTAGAGTGTGCTGCCTCTGCCAAAGCGACGAGGACAGTGATGACTTGCATAGTTTTGCCGAGTCCCATTGTGTGGGCTAGCAAACAACCCTGTCGTACGCTTGGGTCTCGCACAATCTGATTCCATATGAAGCGAACACCGTCGATTTGGTGATCCTTGATTCGGCGACCAATATCCTCATGGATGTAGATAAGACCTTGGTCTTCTTCTTTGCTTTCGTTTATGATAAGGCGAGTCCCGTCCCGTGACACCGAGCCATCCAGTGCGAGGGTCTCCCTCAATTTCTTTCTGCGAGCTTCTTGTTCCCTAAGCCTTTGATTCTCGCGTTCTCGAAGATCCACGGCTGCTTTGTTACGGATGATTTCTTTTTCTCTTGGTCTTCGACGCACCGCGCGCCCTTCCTCGGCGACATCGTCAAAGTTATCCATCTCATGCTGTTCCTCTGGAAAAAGGTCGTCGAGAATGTCCGTGTCTTGTCTATAGATTTGACTATCCTGGGGGAAGTGAGGCGTAAGAGCCGCTACGAACAGACAGAGAGGTTCGAAGAATTTTATTCGTGTCTGGTTCAACGTTTTTCTCAACTTTCCTATTTTATAGGAAAGCATTTGTTCTTCTGTCGTGTGCTGACACAAGAAGAAGCAGCGACAAAGACGTACAACGTCAAAAAGAACCACCTTTACGTTGCCCTGTGGTAGCTGTTCGGGATCTTCCAGGGGTTCAGATAGATATGGCTGGATATGCTCCTCCCATACATTATTGGGGTGGTCTGATAATATCAGATCGACTGCCGACTTCCGTCGTGCGTGCTCCATATGCCACATCTCACCGATCAACAATCGCCAGCGATCGTTGCGCTTGACGTAATTTTTGAGCGGTTGAGATGCAAGCTGCTGAAGATCGCCAAAACTCTCCATGGGTGGGGGTTGAAAGCCGCCATCGTGACGTGGAGATTGCGTTTTTTCTGGCTGAATCTCTCGGCTTTGGCTTTTGTCATGACTCGTGTTAGAGACATGGTTAATAGGAGCCTGGCAGGCGACAAAATCGGGTTCAGGGGGTTTGTTCTCGACGTTAGCAGGGTCGTCTGTTGTCAGCCTCTCTTCATTGGTGATGTCTGCATCAGAAGGACCTGCATCGAGAGTTTCTCTTTCAGAAAGATTCTTTCTAAGAGGGACGGCGTTTCCTTGATCTCCATCGAAGGAACTTTTCGCTTGCTTGGCAGGACTGGTCAAATCGATGGGATTGGTCATGTCATAACCCAAGCTTTGGGGTTCATCCAAGTCGTCCTGAGTCAAATCCATGAAGTCAGTATCGAAACCCCCCAATTCCTGCTTCATAGGGGGAGGTGTTGAATCCGGATCAGTCGTCAACCCATTGTCAATGACATCCACGTGGTCGCCAGGAACGATGAAATCTTCCTCTTCAGAGCTAGTGAGAACCTCGTCTTCCATAAGGGTCAGGGTGTCCAGCTGCCGCACGGCGCGTGGTTTCGGACGGGCCACTGTTTGTGGTTTTGGGGGGGGCCTTGACGACTCAAGCAACTTGATCAACCACTCCTGATACTTCTTGTCTTCTAAACTTTGCTCAAGGCTTTTGGCTGCCTCTCGGTAATGTGCCTCGGAGGCCGAGTCCGTCTTCTGGATTTCAAGACACAGTTTCTCGATTCGTTCGATGAGATGCTTTGCCGTTTTGTAAGCATTCTGAATTTGTATGCCCTTAATGCCCAGGCGGCGAGATTTCTGCCATAGACTATAAGCTTTACGCTCATACTTTGGCAGCTTCTTCTCAGCCCAGTTTTCCTCAATAGCTTTTATGGCCTCGTTCAATATCTCTGCGATTCGCTCGGGAGTGATAAAGGGATAAGGCTGGGTATTGTCGTCAAGCGCATCAAGCCTCTCGTTTTCAGCTTCTTCTTCTTTTATCTCCATCAAAGTCTCAGGGTCAAGTTCGTTGTCAAGGTCAGCGAGTTCGAGGATTTCATCAGACTCGTCGGAAAGATGACTTGGCGACCCAGAGGGATGCATGGGTATGCGATAGCGGCCGGTGAGAAGCCGCTTGAGGAAATTGTTCGCCGCGAGTCTTCTTCCAGGTGGAATCGTATGGATGCTGATCGAAGTGAAGGAATCGTCGCTCTCATTGAGGAGAGAGCTCAACACGCCGACTGGCATTAGCATGTCCGCTCTTGAAATCTTTCCACTGCCTAAGTAGGCATACGAGGGTGCATTCTCCCACGGAAAGTCTGCGGATGCATCATCTGCAAATTCCATCCCAGCCTTTGTAGTCGCGTAGTCAATCACATCAGCTTCCGTCGGGAGGAAAGCGGGATCGGTGTTCCTTGGTATGTCTGTCAACAACATGGGCGCCACACGCCTGCGTTTACTAGACCTCTCATCAACCTCGGGGATTTGGTCGGGAGGTTCATGATTTGGCGGCTGACGAGAATGTGTTGTAAGTTGAAGCTGGTCATGTGCTTGGTGTGTGTGTGTGCGGTTTTGGCTATCTAATTCCTGCTGAAATCGGTTCCCTGCAGCATGAAGAATCGTTCCATTAGTATCGGAAACGGAAACAGGCGTCTCCTTTTCTCTATGATGATCTCCGTTCGGAAGATTGAAGGATTGCCGCTGTTCTGTGGCATGTGTTGAGGCTTCAGTTTCCTCGCCTGGGAATCCGGATTGTTTTCGCTTGAAGTCGGCTTGCCATTCCCAATATCCTTTGCTCTTAGAACGAAGAGTAACGATGGCTTCTGCGAGGGCAGCTTTGTGGCGGGCGATCCTAATGCCGAGACAGTCCATCAACTCTTGACGCGAACACACATGTTCGAAGGTCAACAGAGTCTTGCCATCAAACTCCTCCTCCTGGATGCGTGTGGCGAGGAATGCAGGATCTCGACTCCATAGGACCCCAGGAGCGCAGAGTCGATTAACAACCACGTCAATATCCCAGGAATAGGGATCATCTTCGATGCCATCCATTTGGCGACACGTGCTTGGAACAGCACAGATAATTATTCTATCAAAGTTGGTATTAAAGATCGAGTAAGAGAATTGGCAATTGATAAGGGGAAGAGGCATACTTGGGAATCTGTATTATACTTCAAAGCATGCGCTTTTGTGACAGGTCTGCTGAGCAAAGGCCCAGCGACTAGAATATGCGTGGGAGGAAACGTGCATAACCGCCGCCGTTTGGCCACGTTTGACGAAGACCACCCAAGGCTGAGCCCTCGCCGCCTTTTGGCGTCGAATCAAAGCTTAAACGTCCAGAGAAGATAAATAAATGCTTGGGTGTCAAAGGCTTGGCTACCTTAGGGAAAATGTGAGAGGTGAAGTGAAAGTGCAAGTAGAGCGCAAGAGATGTAAAACCGTGCAAGAGAAAAAAAAGAGAAATCTCTAGGATAGCTTCTCCATTAGTTCTATGAGATCATTGGAGAAAGGTAAAATAGAAAAGAAACAGATCGAGTTTTACAGAAATCGTCGATGTAAAGTTGAGCGATGTTGGGAGAGTGCCTTCTTTTCCATTCAGAGCGCGTTTGTTGCACGGTACGTACCCGACCCGAGGCAAGGCTGGGACTGTGTGTGTGGAAGTGTCAATCACCTTACTTAACCTTAGTACAGCCTTGTAATGTCACGTGACTCAACGAGCTCATAAGTTAGGAAGTCGTATTCATGACTCCGAAGATAGACTGAAAGCTGAAGAAAGAAGCGAAAATTAGAGAAAGTAAGAAATGAAGCGGTTGAGAACGAGAGATAATGAGTATAGCAGCTTTTTCTGCCTTGAGGGTTCACATCTACCTTAGGTACATCACACCTTATTCTATCTTTTGACAAATCCGTTGTCTTCAGCTTCATACTTGTTCATGCATACCGAGATCGACTATACGCCACTGTGTTCAGCGGGGCCCATAGATAAGTATCAAAACATCACATCCTCTCAACCTCGTTGGAATTGAAGAGCAAAACAAGATATTGCCTTACCCATTATAAACTTCACAATCTGCTACCTACCCCACTATTGTAAATGCCCCCCATGAAACGCCAAAATAAAGCATTACGCCTACCTACCTAGGTACGCAGAGTCCTTCCAATCCAATTGCTGTCAAAAGGATGAACCCTTGCCGTGGGTCTCCCGTGTGGTCTATCACCCTAAATTAGGAATGTTGACATTAGAACGAGCCTTTTATCTTCAGGTGTTCCGTGTCTTGCACCCACTGTAATTATTAAGCCACCCTGTTCAGCCAAGCACGCAAGCTAGCCGTCTTGACTAATACACCAAGGACTTTTCATACTTCTCTTCCATTAGTACCTACCTGAGGCAGTCTGTCTTTGAAAGTATCTCTCGATTCCAGTTCCTCGGTGAACACCCCATTGCAAAGTCTAAGTCAGTTCGAGCATAATGGCTTCTCTCACAGACGGGGGGAGATACCCACCCACTCTCAAGACCGAAGAAAAGGGCGCCCTCGTCGAGACCGTCAAGGACTGGTCAATAGGCAATGGCCTCGCAGTCAGGCCTCCTCCCACAGTCATAGCCGCCGAGGCAGACCCCAAAAGCATCGCTGCCATCAACGTTCCTGTGACCCTCTTTCCAAGTCCATTTCCGAAACAATGCTTCGCGCAGGGTAAGGCAGTTCAAAAGACATACAACGAGCTGTATGCCTCAGTGAGCAGGGATGAAGAGTTCTTGGCCCAAGTTGTGAAGGAGTGAGTACGCCTCAGGTTTGCATGCTACAATTTTTAAATAAGTTTAGGGTCTCGGATGGTGATGAGTTTATTCGAAACTTATGGGATGTTCATACCAAGGTTAAGGCTGAGGGATATACACAGGCAGGTGTCTCTTGGTTCAATGCAGACGCCTCATTAACAAGACAACAGCCCCTGTCTCTAGGGTTATTCCGCTCAGACTATATGGTGCACCAGGACACCGAGACCTCAAAGCATTCTTTACAAGTCAAGCAGGTTGAGTTCAATACCATTGCTTCTTCTTTTGGCGGTCTTTCAACGCACACCTCTGCTCTACACAAGTAATTTGGCTCCCTTCCTAAGCCGTCCATTAATAATGAGCCTAATAAGAACAGGTATCTTGCTACAACCGAGTACCCAATTTTGGATAACCCTATTGCCCAAGGATCACTAGACCTGCCCGAGAACACCAGCACTCGTGGTTTAGCAGCAGGTATCGTGAAAGCGTACAACGTTTATCCCGACTCTGAACTCGGCCACCAAAAGTGTGTCATCTTTCTCGTACAAGACGGTGAGAGGAACATTTTCGACCAGCGCCATCTTGAATACCAAATCGCTAGCTCTTCGCCATCCATTCCTGTGTTCCGACTACCTTATTCCCAAATCCTGCAGCACAGCAAGATTGCAGACACCTCTAAACGCCAGCTTCTATACATCCTTCCAAGAAACAGTTCAAAGATTTACGAAGTTGCTGTGGTCTACATGCGATCTGGATATGGACCTTCTGACTACCCTGATCAACAAGCTTGGCAGGCTCGTTATCACCTGGAGAGGTCCAATGCTATTAAATGCCCCAGTGTCCTGACTCAATTAGCTGGAACAAAGAAGGTTCAACAAATTCTCGCCACACCGCGCCCGTCCACAGAGTCCTCGGCTCTTAGTAGGTTCATTCGCGATGACACGGATGACGCAGCTGAGCTGTGGCGCACATTTACCAACATCTATCCCATGGATAGCAGCGATGCAGGCCTTGAGGCTCGGAAGAAGGCTCTCGACCCCAAGATTTGCCAAAATTATGTGTTGAAGCCCCAGCGTGAAGGTGGCGGCAACAACATCTATCGGGGTGCTATTCCAGACTTCCTCAAATCTGTTCCTGAATCCCACTGGGGATCTTATATTCTCATGGAGCTCATCACTCCCCCACCAGTCACTAACATCATTCTTCGCAATGGCAATCTAGAGCAAGGCGGTGTTATTTGCGAGCTGGGTATCTATGGTACTTGCATCTGGGATCAGAGCACAGGCAAAGTTCACCACAATGAGGAAGCTGGGTATCTTTTGCGCACGAAGGGCGATAAGAGCGAGGAAGGTGGGGTCGCTGCTGGTTTCGGATGTATGGACAGCTGTGCGTTGGTGTAGGTGCTCTCAGATTTCCGACATAGCTCTTTTAGCACACATATCGACACCATATAATTTCTTGTTGACAAGCATGCCTGCCTTCCTAGAGGGATCCTTACCTGCTGTATTTAAAAATTGCCGAAGAGGAGGAGAATCCACCATGCGTCTGGGCTAAGAGCTGAGGTCACATAAGGTACTTATGATCATAGTCTACGGAGTGGTGCTTTCACAACCCTTCCTGAACCACAGGTGCTATTGTGTAGATATAGGTGAACACACGATAAAGGAATAAGTGCGTGATCAACCAAGTTTATTGCATCATGGTATCATACAGATCATCCTACGGTAGTGCACCAACGCTCATCGTACATTACATCTATACATTAACATCCAACAAAAGAAACCGGTCATAGTGAGAGGAGAATAGATAGGCAGAAGAATACGGCCAGGCGATTTGGTAGCGACCATGTTTCAAAAAGGAATTTAATTGCTAGTTGCTGCTTACTCGCCCTGCTCAGGAGCTTGGGGACGTCGCAGAACCTCGAGGTTGCCTCAAGAAGGGTTAGCTGTGGTGAATAGTATCCAGGGAGGAGTAAACATACGGTGGATAACATTGAAGCTGCTGCGGTTCTGGCCGTTGGAGTCGGTGTATGTGCTCAAGGACGCATCACCCTCGACGTAGACGGTGGCACTATGTAATGGTCAGCACGTGTTACAAGTGCCTTTACAAGTCATCGTACCCTTTGGGAATGTTCATGAGGAAGTCGCGCTGAGGGCCTTCGGCGAAGCTGGTGACTCGGAACCAACTGGTCTTGCGGTTGTCTCGGGGGCCGCTGTTGCTGGCGACAGCGTAGCGGAGGATCTCGCGACCGGTGCTGGTGGAGTGAACCTCGGGGGTGTCGGCGAGATTACCAATGATGGTGATCTTGGCCAGAGGTCGAGGGGTAGTGGTGCTAAAGGCCCGGGCAGCAGAGGCAGGGGCGATAGCAGCGCGACGGAAGACGGAGGAGAAAGACATGTTTGCTTGCTTGTGTGATACGTTGTTGGTGAAGAGCTGAAGCTGGAAACCGGGGCGGCGAGGGTATGGGTGGTGTTGATAAGGTGGACACTGGAGGACTGAGCTTTGGTGTGCTTGTCGCGTCAGGACGGGTTGTTTCGAAACCCTGACACGCGCGATAGGGTGGGGTAAGCTGAGATTGGAATTAGGGATGTCCTCAATGCGCTATGTGATTGGCTTAGATTAAAGGTGTTGTGCGACCTGGTAGATGCCCTGGGCTGGGTGCCGTTAGGTACCTAAGGTTCCTTAGGTGCTGTGGAGTGCTGGATAACTGCATATCTACGACACTGCGATTTGAATACGACCTTACATTTATGCGCATTAACCTACCATTAATAAACTTCCAATGTCTTAACAGCACAACCCGTTCGACTCCCGCGCGACCAAGAAGTGGCCGATTCTAAAAGAATGCTTTGCTACTCAGTGAATCAGGAAGAAACGAATCATTTACAGCAATCTTGAAATATTCCTAGCGGTGACATATTGAAATCTCCATTTCAATTGCACTCCAGCGGCGGACCTTGTTCATCCTCCCATCTAAACTGTAGTGCTAAGTGCTCTTAATCACTCCCCGTAAATGATCAAATCGGTACAATATTCTACTGAGAAAAGGCCAACCCTGCTTCCGCTCCGTGGCTCAAACTGCAGCGCCGCCGATCTCAACAACTTTCAATAGATCGAACAGACTTGTTCCTACTGTGTAAATGGGCTTGTACGGATAAGCATCCATGGATGTATTGCAGCCTACCTACTGAATCTTATTCAGTGGTCTCGTTCGCTTAACCCCTGCAACATCCACTTACCCGATCGGGTTGTCAATAGACGCCCACAATAGCCGCGCTTTATACAAGCAGACATGACAGTAACGCCAAAATCCAAATGGAGGCGAAGATTCCTGCTTCTTCTTTATTGAAACGGGGGGGCTAATGATAGTTCCCCGATCGAAATATGCTGCTAATTGGGGACTCAGGAACGCCAATTGGCCTGCCGTCCCTTCATCTCATCTCATGCCCAAGCGACGTCACCGCCGTCTTATTGAGCTCACCACCATGACACACCTCGTTGTTATTAACTTCCTTCTCCCTTTTATTATGTACTATTTGAGCCCTGCTCGAGGTAGCCAAAAGAGCCATTACTTCCTGGGTGAGGTACTTGCGCTTCTTGCTTTGATCAACCGTTGAGCCAGGACGTAAACGTCCAGAGCCATCTTGCATCTATCACCGTCACCAACAATACCAAGTTGCTTGGACCTTGACAAAGCTTGAGATATATTCATTCCTTCTTCTTCTTCTTTTCCTCCTCCTCCTCCTCCGTCGTCATCATGATCGACTCATCCCACCTGTTTGGTCGTGACGACTTGTCTATCATCGTGGCTCCAGGACCCGGAACCATCACCACTCCATCTCTCACAACCAACCTTGTTTGCAGAGTTCTCTTAGGGCTCCTCGCCAATATAGCCTGTATAGTCCCTCTAAAGAACCTCTACCGTAATGGAGAATTCGCAGCTGTTGTCTTTATTGCCAACATCGAATGGTCGAACCTCGACACAATAATTAACGCCCTCGTTTGGCGGAACGACGACACTAGCAAGTGGTGGAATGGCGAAGGCTTTTGCGATCTCAATGCTTACTACGTCAACTTTACCAACGCCTTATTTGTAACCTGCCTCCTGGCCATCATGCGGAATCTTGCCCAGCAAGTCGGCCTGCTTCGTGCCAATGCCCTCACGGTTCGGGAGAGACGCCGGCGTAACCTGGTCCAGGCACTTATCATGTTTCCCCTCCCAATCGTCCAGGCCGCATGGGTCTGGCCATTGACTACTCAACGATACGCAGTAGCCACCCTGGCTGGATGCAGCTGGATTGCATGGCCTTCGTGGCCATATATGGTCTTCTTCGTCCTGGCCCCTGTTACAGTCGCACTGATAACATCTGGATATGCGAGTGAGTCTATGCCTCCCTTATCACCCGGCCATAGATAAGTCTAAGCTACTAGGTAGTTAACACCCCACAGTCCTCGTCTATATACGCTTTCGAGACATTGCAAAAACCACTCGTTCGGCCGTCAACAGCAGCAGGTCTGCTAACCAACGCGCTCAGAGAACGAAGCGACGCCTTTACCTAATGGTCTTGGCCATCTTAGTCCCTTATCTACCTCTAGTGGTCACACTCGCTGTCCTCAACATGCTGAAGGCATTTCCTCTTCAGCCCTTTGATTACAACCTCATTCATAATCGAGTGATCCCCTATCCATGGTCGGCAATCATTTTTGTCCCTTCCAATGGTGTCAATTTCGGGTATCTGAATAATTGCTATATCCACATCCTTTCGGCCATTCCGGTCGTCATATTTTTTGGCATGACCAAGGACGCCATGAATAGTTATCGTCGCGGCCTGCTCTGTCTTGGCTTTGGATATCTCTTCCCCAAGCTTCACCAGGAGTATGACCCCGACAGGACAATCGGTGGAAGCAGTTCTGGACGCTCTCATCTTACGGGCTCCGCAGCTTCGACGTAAGTAAATATCTAGGGAGTTTATGTTTATGGAACTAATTTTACATAGTACCTCTTCGATATCAAGCAAGATCAGGAGTCTTTTGTCTCGGCGTAATTTGAGCACATCGTCCTCTGCAAGCCTCAACCCAATATCTTTACAGTCTACCGACACTGCCCCCGTGACTCGTGAATACGAGTTGGGACCTCGCGTGGGTGGATTACAAGTATCACAGTCGCCTTTACGGGAGATTTCCTATCCTCCCCCAACCGTTTCGACTTTCTCAGAACCCATCAACCCACCTCTTCGCAACCCTTTTCTCTTCCGCACGCGCTTCGACATGCCTGCCTTTCCATTTCCTTCACTCTCCTCATTTCGATTCGGTAAGAAGAAGGATAAACGACCCCCGCTTGATCGCGGTTTGCCTCTCAACTCTCTCCCCTCCGTCGTCAACAACCAGCTGTGGGAGGACAGCTCCGCTTCGCAGCCTTGCAGTCAGACATTTGTCTGGGCTGATAGGGAGGTCGCCCCAACTCCTTGTATTTTTACTACAGATTCCAGTCTGATGGTTCCCATGTCGTCGACGTATTCTGTTACGACTGAGCCTCTGCAGGAAACATACCGGCGCTAGGAGCGCCTGTATGGCTGGGCGAGATGATAAAACTCTACATCCAGGGGACGTAATGGGACGCCTGCCTTTCATCTTCTTTATTGCTATTTTGTTTTTAAATTTAGCTCGTAGTTATTACCCGGCCTCGGCATCATTGCAAGCGACGGCGTAGGTATGAAAAGCTTTTACTCCGGTTTAGATGTATATCATCAAGTACTTTCACAAGTAATAATTCACCTTTCATCAACACCTTTCCCCCCTTTACCATTCATTCAAAGAGGTGGCTGTTGAGCTTGGATGTGCTTAAATTTTGAATATTGCCATCGAATTGAGAGCAACAGACGCACCACACTAATCTCTACGCGTTTATCTACTATGTGTATTGTAATAAGGAGCTTTCCGAGCTCCAGTATCATCTTTTACCCATACTTCATAATCAACCAACCCCGACTTTTAATAGTGACCGTGAAACCCATTGGTATCATAAATATCGAAAGAGATCAAAGACAGGGATGTGAAATGGCTTGGCAAATAAAAAGGAAAGAAGGAAAGTAATCGGAGGATAATGAATCCGGAGGGGAGTTGCTGAGGACATTGGTTACATGTCTTTGGCGTGCCTCTGAAGCTTACGCATAGCATCACGATGAACATCAAGAAGGTCGCCATTTCGCATTCGTTCGTCGAAGGCTTTGTCAGCCCATTCTTTTTCCCGCTGCTGTGCCTCGCGGCGCTGGGCTTCGGCTTGCTTTTGACTCAGAAGGATGTTGCGACTCATATCTACACTGCGCTGGACCTCAACTTCTCTGCTAGCCAAGAGAGACGATGGGGTGAATGGCGTCTCGCGACCAGAATTGCTGATGACAGGGGTACCTGCGCGTAACTCATGCTGAACTGACTGTCGGAATGTTGCAAGAGCAGCCTCGCGGGCTGCAGAGGTGGGAAGAGTTGACACTCGCTTCGGTTGGTGGGTGTTCAATAGTGCTTCTGAACTATTGAAACTGTTATTATTGCTGCCGCCACTGAGCCGCTGCAAAGATGGTGTTGAAACAGAGGGGCTTAGACTGCTCTGCCGCATGAGTTCCTTCCTCTGATTTAGGGGCAAATCGTCCACATCTACACCAATAGCAGCGGCGTACATCGGATAATTGTTGAGAGACCCTGCGTCGCTTGAAGCCCTGTGCCGTGTAGGAAGATTCACGTCGGATGAGCTGGGCACTAGGTTCCCTGCCGATTTATTGCGGAGATACATTTCTCGTTGACCAAGAAGAGTCTGGGGGCTCGAATAAGATACAACGCCTGGTGTTGAAGTGCGTTGACTTTCACTTGCCACACGAGCATTCATGATTTGCACCCCCATGGCTTCCTCCTCAGCAATTGGTGGGGTCAGGCTTGAAACAATTTGTTCTTCTGCAATTGGAGCAATTCCGCCCGAGGCTATTCGCAAGCCTCCCGAAGAAGTTCGTGCCATCAGGCTACTAGTTGGAGTGGTCCCGGGGCTTCGGCTCTGACTCTCGCCTGTGAGCAAAGCGAGAGCGGCTGGGACGTGTTGCTTTACGCTGCGTCTTGAAGCAATCTGGGAGTAATTGGACGCTTGAGAGTCAGGTCTTGGAATCATGGGTGCAGGTGTTCCTTCGGCCGATGATTTTCGGAGCTCGTCGACATGTACAGGTGCGGGCACTTCAATAGTCGGAATTCCTGGGTTTCGAGATGCCTCGATGTGGATTTTATCAACTTCGGGAGCTTCGGCGTTGCTCAGATGCTTAGCCCATTCGTTGGTCCTGTAGGAAAGTGCTACCCGCGAGAGTGACCTAGGCAGCCGATCTCTAGTCAAACTCATACGGGCTGATGAGCCAGAAGTCGCAGATCTGGTCTTTTCCACGTCAGCCGAGGGAGGCTCTTCAGCATTGATAGCATCGTTTCCATCGGCATGCATAAGCTTCTCCTGGTCGATCGCGGGTGGGCTCCGTTTATCTGTGTCGTCCTTCCCAGAGAGCTCGGCGTTAATCTCGATACTCTTTGGGAGCTCTGAAATCGGACGGGACTGGCAGCCATCACCACTCATGCTGTCGTTATCAATTGTCGCCGCAACTGAGCCGTCATCGTCTCGTGGTCGCGATTGTGGAATCACTAACTCATCAGTACTTTCGCCATGTTCGTTCTCTTGATGGTCTCCAAAGACACGACTGGATCGATGTGAAATATTGCCGAGAAGCTCCATTGACCCCCGAGAGAGACGAGAAAGTCGCTTAGCAAGCGAGTGTCGATGGCCCGAAGTATGGATTCCAGTATCTTCTTCATCTGCGAAGGTCGCCACCGAAGAACGATCACCGTTCGTAAGCGCATCATCATTGTCATCGGCGACAGGAATGGTGAACGGGAGAGGAATGATAGGAGGTGACTGTGTCGAGATGCGCCGGTCAATCTCTTCACCTGTGAGAGGGAGGTTTTGCATAGTATTTCCTGTATCAAATTGCTGATCCCCTCTCCCCATGACTGGCTGTACTGTATCATCCGTGGCAATGTGAACTGTGACTCTGCCATCTTCATCTTGGTCAGAAGACATCAATTTTACGGTAGGTTGTTTGTTAGTTTGAACAGCATCTGGCATCTCTGCCATTTCGATGGCCTCGACAATAGAAGTCGAGCGTGTTTTAGAGGAGTCCGTTTGGCTGCTGCGATTCCCTTTTTCGTTTGCGGGCTCTGCATCGTCCGAGTCACGCGAGGCTGTCACACTTTCGACGTCTCCATCACCATATATTCTCTCCCATTGGCGTCTTTCTCGAGCGTTCGCTTCTTCAATGTTCCGGCCAACCTGCTCCTCTTCTTCGCGGAGGTTGCGCTCTCCTTCAGCAGCTTCCTCTGCCTTCTTTTCACGCTTCTCCCGGACAATTTTCCATAATTTGATCTGGGAGATAATACCAAAGAGAAAGATGATGATGATGGCTGCAGTTTCCACGCGGATACCTTTAGTAACCGGGTATGTATTTGCGCCAAGAGGGAACAAATCATCGTTCAGTTCCCAAACCCAAGCCCAAAATTCCTTCAGTCCAGCCCTGCTGAAGCAGTCTATTCCCAAGACTGTAACAGTGGCCCCAGAAAAGGCGATCATAAGGATAAGCGCCCAATCCCGGGTATAATGGCTGAAGTAGAAGGCAAACCCACCCAAGGTGAAGCAAGCAATAAAGATGGCTTTCGCAACCACAGTCCCGAGTAACCCTCCAGGGACTAAGCAAAGAAGCCACATGCTAATGCAGAAGCCACCAAGAGCACAGCCTAGACCCTCAGTGATCTCCCGAAAAAACATCGAGGCTCCGCCGAGGACGCACCCGGAGATGACGGCGGCAACCACATAGCCTCCCTGTAGAGCATCGCTGACTTCAGATTTCATGACGTACACAACAAGGACGGCAACGCCCAATGATGCTGCGAAGGCAGTCGAAAAAAAAGTATGGATCATTCGGTTCTTGATCCCGACAAGGCCATATGCGAGGCCAGTAATAAGTAAGATAGTTCCTGCAACGCCCCAACCTGGGGTGAGCCTAGGCTCAATGGGTAGTTGTCCAACAGGTATCGTAGCTAGGAAGTATTAGTTAGTGTCACAATTGATGTTTCTGTCTAGCAATACCATTGTAGTAAGAGGAATCATCAATTCCGCTTTCAAGGGAGCCATCTGTGCTGGCTGATGAAGGGTCTGAATTTTGTGTCTTCTCTGTCTCAGTAGCAGCCACTGAGATAGATTCGGTTTGAGACTGGGATACTGAGGAATCAGATAGTTCTGTCTTCCTCTCAGAAACTTCGCTAGTCTTCGTGGCACTACTGTGTCCACGCGTTGACGTCGTGCTGGAATAGATTGCCGTTGTCTTCTCTGGGTTGTCGTCTGCTCTTGGAGCTATCCTAAAAGCTTCTCCACTAACCTGCTGCACAATGGAAAGTAGACAGAACAGCGCCCATAGCCCAAGCCATCGAGAGTGCATTGTATGTTAATGGTATAAGTTGGTATGTAAGATATTGATAATATGAAATCCAAAAGGTCGCAGCGATAGTATGAGACTATGCAAGCATCATCAAGTGCTAAGCTCAAGGTGTTCGGACTGGGGTCAAATAAGATAAGAAACAAGAAAGAAAGATGGAAGCCTAGATTGAAAGCAGTCGAGCAGTGAAACTGTTGTGCGAGACTCTGGGCGGATTAGATTTGGTTCATCAGGCTTTTAGTTGGTAACGGAGGTGATATCGGGATAGAAAACAGAAATAAAAATAAAGAACGTATGGCCAAGGCGCTTTTGGTGTGATCTCAACTGCGACTATTTTCAACAAATGGATGTGATAATATCGACGCCGGATGGGCAGCACAGCACGGGACGTCGGAGACACAGAGCAAGCCCTCAATCAAGATCTGAACCCTCCAGAGGAAACAAGCGCAGCTATAAAAGAGAGAAGAAGAGGTGACAGAAAATGGCCAAAACCAAGAGCCGGGAACGGTGTGGTATCATAGTTATCCTCTGCTGAGTGGGCGTGTTCCTTACGTTCAAGATCCGATGGTGGGCGATGGAGTCGGGACGGATGCGAGGGATGGAGACGCGGAGAGCGGCTGAGTATAACCTTGTTAGCATGGCCCAAGATTAGCAATGACTGGACGAAACAGTAGCAAATGGCGCGGCCGTTGAGAACAGCCTCTTGGGCCAATTTCCCAAGGGCCTCCTGTGACACACTGTGGTGTCGTGATGGATGGTCGACGAACGACTTACAGGACATCGCGGTCCCACCGTCTTCCTGGTCCTTGGCTTGCAACAACTTGCCATCACCCACTTTTCAGGTTACCCTGTTCGGGATTAGCCGGTGGAGACCACGCCTCAAGCACCCCAAGTAGGTACCTCTTAGCGGCCCACCCCTCATGAGTTGAAGGGCAGCCAATCGCAGCCAAGGTGTACCTGTTTCGAGGACTTCCAGGTACAAGCTCAGCCCAATCAGGCCACAGCCGACCTTGTTTCATTCAACGAGCTTTTGGGTACTAAGGTAGGTTGGCTCGTCGAGTTGATGACCGAGTCGTCAATAAAACGCTGCCTCTGTCGATAGCCCCATTGAAGAATGAGCAAAATTCAATTCTCCTCTAGCAATGACCCTTCATCTCATAGCTCAGTAAGGCTGCTACAATTTTTGAATCATCTTCGCCTCACAACCTGGTCGTGTCTTTCTGAGACGGAACGCATGAGAGCCGCGCCTTTCTCTCCACTTCCCACACAGACATGCTTTTTCTCAGATTACACATTACAGGGATTCTGCTGAGCGGCTGATTAGTAGCGGGCTCTGTGAAAGCATGCACACTCTGCTGGAGGAGGGGGCTGCCACTATGTCTCCATTTCCATCCCTGTAAGGCATCTTGATCCATGTGAATGAGGCCTTTTGGATGGGCACAACATGGTGATTACCACCCACATACCTGTCGCTGCTGGTCTTGTGCTCTCAGCCGGGGAGATACTCTTCCTGTTGGCAGACTCCGTTTGACCAAACGGATGATGTGACTTCGCCCACGAGAGGGCTTTCGTTAAAACATTCGATGAGAGAGTATTGCCTTGTCAATGGAGTTTCCCCTCCCGATCTTCTAAGAGCAAAACCTTGTCTCGCTGCGATGCACACATGGTACTAAAATCAGACAGACTAGCAGGCTGGTTATGTCGCAAGCCATCAACGGTGCTGCAGGCAACTCTGCCTCCAGCCGATGCCGTGGTCACACGTAGCTGAATTGGAGCCAGTTCTACGTCATCACCACTCGGAGTTCACGAGATTACTGGTCCTCTGAATGGGCCAATTTACGCTGTCTCAAACCAATCTGCCTCAACAGATCTTTCTTTGCCCTTGGGCTCATTGTCAAGGGCCATTGCCTTCTTCAGCCGCGCCTCGAAAGCCCCCATCAATGCCGTGTTTGATGACACAACTATATGTTGGCTGTGATATTACAGACAAGTCACCCATGGCGTGGCACACCGGCTCACCAATGAACTCTGCTCTGTCTCAGGAGAGGGCAATGCTATGTATGTCTGCCAGCCACTAAGCCCCTCGTTATTTCATAGGGATTCTCCTCTACCAACGAACCTGAGATTTAAACTGCAACAAAGAACGGTCATACCTTGACTTGTGTAAAATTTTCGGGCTATCATCCGAGCTTCTAATTTAAGTCTTGTGCAACGTGCGTTAACACCAACGGCGGCATGGCCATCATCCAGGGTCCATTTCGAGACTCAGGGCACGGGGAGCGAATTCCGTTCTTTCCTGGAGGTCCAAGTATTCCCTTCATTGTTCTGGAACGTTTAGCTTCACACTGAAGTGCACTCATATCTGTTTCTGGCATATGATTGAGGGCTTTGCTTGCATATGCACATCAAAGCAAAGACCTCCAAGTGGCCTTTGAATTTGCTGCAAATACGTGGAACTGATGTGCGGGAATGGCTGTTGAAGCGAGGGCATCACTTGTTTTATTCGCCGTCGGAAGTCTTGCAGATTTGCTGTTTAGTCAATCATTGGCTTCAGTCGCCCGTTCTGGCCCTGGCAAGAACTTGCAACCCTGGATGATTCTTGGTACACTTTCAGCCATTGACGGCGATCTATAAGCGTTGCGGTATATTAGCTTCCCCATCGACATGCACAACAGATATCTACTGGTGAGCATCCAGCGATCGCATATAGGACTGTCCAAGGCAAGCGATGGTCCCATAGCAAGAAACGCAAAGCCTGCCGGTGCATCTGTACGCTAGCAAACAAAGGTTACCTTATCCAACAACTGGTCAGATACTAGCTCAGAATACTAGACTAGAATACTCTTCGAGCTCTCGATCAGCCACTTGGCAAATCGGCAACGGCTTGATCAGTTTCAAGGCCATGTCAGGTTCTTATCCCATCTGTAGAACTTGTGGTTTACTATAGCTCGGCAAGGTCATAATCCATGACCGGATGGGCGTATTTACTCCGTACAATTGAGAGTTTTGCCTTGGTCTGGAGGTACCAGCTGATACTTTAATAAATCCTCGTCTCTTTACCCTTTTGGGACATAGCCACTGTACCCGGACAGTGGTAGGACACGTCTGGAAATTAAGGAGATTAAAGCGCTCCACTCTTTTTGTTTATCATTGTCGGCAAGCTTCAGCTGAACAACAAGCTTAACAGGCCAGATCATGGGTGCTTTTACCATGGATGCCATCACGCCCAGTTCGTGCTCTTCTCGCCAATCTTGTCGCGGGAAGATCATCACCCAAAGTAGAGACGCGCAACCCCTGTCAGCCATGTTTCCCTCCATGAGAATGAGAGAAGCAGCGGCGGGCGTCGTATAAAGAAGGCTTACATATACTATTGAGGTCAATACCGATATCCAATATGGTGAATGTGAAAATAGGTCCAATGTTAGCTCATTATCCATATGAAATTACACGTCCCCCCATCATCCTAAACATCTATTTGGTTGATTGACGTGCTATATCGTCTGCAAGCGAGGTGTGCAACGAGCGAATTGTCTCACCCGTGTATTTTGTTCCCGTTTATTGTTCCACTAGTTGAAAAGCCCGGTTTTTCTGGGTGAAAGATGTTGATTCAGTTGCAGTCTCTTGCATTATCACTCATTGATACTGGGACGTTCTTGATATCGAATCAACAACAATATCCTCGGACCTGTTACGCACACGAAGCGCAGAACATCTGTCATACTCTCGTCATCTTACAGAGCCAGCGTGTTCCTAAGCGCAACTTGATCGTGTCTTTTGGCTCCAAGGTTAGGTTCAATAATTGACAAGGCCTTACGCCAACCTTATGCTGGTAGACCTCAGCGGCTTATTGGCGATAGGATTCCTGGCCACGTGCCGTACTGTATTATACAAGGACCAACTTGCACGAGCTTGCGTATTATTAATTACTGAATTCGCCCGCAATACCTGACGGACATCGACCTCCAGGAGCTGAAGTTGACCCTAGGTTGGCCTCGCCAGTCGTGAGAAGCTTTCTCTTTGTTTAATTACATGGCCCATTTTGGGAGGTTTTTGCCCCACTCACCCCGACCAAGAAATTCAAGTCCCTCAGCCAATAGTTCGGTCACAAGTATGTTTACAGTTTGGTTATTTAAGGAACCCCGTAACTCAAAGCCGTTCAAAAATAACTTGTAATATATATGAGAAGAGTTAGCAAGTGCAACCGTAACATTCAATACGAGCTCATATTCAGTATGTGTATCTCGAAAGGTATTCGCTGGCAATGTGGCTATTGGCTGTGAATCATTCTCGAAAATTGATATAAAGACTGTCATCATTAAGGCCTAATTACACAATGCGTAACCACAACGCAACATTATCGCTTGGCAACTCTGGATGGAACTCTATCACCGTTATATCTCGGTTGCACAGACACCTTCCCGTTCCTACTGTTGCGCGACATCTTTGATGGAGGAGGACTCTTCTTTTTGCTCTTGTTCGTGAGCGCTAACAGTGTGCTCAGAGGTAAAAGAATGATTCTTAGCAGTGTTTTGAACGGGAAAAGGATAACGGCGGTGAGTGATTCCACCATCCACATAAACATGTTCTTATGCGATGCACTATTCTTCGCAGCACTCGCAGCAAGGGCGATAGCATCATCCAGTCTTGCATCGACACCTGAGAAACGCGACTCTGTCTGAAATTGGAGAAGTGTCGCCTTCTTCTCGTAACGACGAACAGCCCTATTGAGCGCGTCCAATTCCGGTTGAATCGCGTTGCGCACATCGCGTGCCACAACGCTGTCCTTCTGCTTGGCTTTGCTAATCTCCTGCTTTGTTTCTTGGACAGACATGGTTTCTTCTGCTGCGAAACGTGACTCGAGTCGTTCCAGCCGCGCAAGTACGGATTCCAATTGTCCAGGATTCTCACTACCTTTCTGGAATCTATATGGTCCTCCTTGTACTACCCGTTGTAAGTGAAGCGTTCTCGACTGAACCAGCTTTATCATGTGGGATAGAACCCGAAGCTCGGCTACGAGAAGGAAGATTGTCAAGTTATAGTTGGAAACAAGACCCTCGGAGGGGCGACTGAGCTGTGATCGGATGGCGTGTAAGAGATATGCGCCGAGGAGTGGAAGAATGAAACACGAGACTAGGGCGATTATTTCGTAATAGTGTAGTTCCGCAAGAGCTTCCTGCTGCTGGTCTGATGGACTCGTATCCTTTGATTCCTCAGTTGGTTCAGTCTGAACTTCTTGGTATTCTGGTACGTGATCAAGCGGCGAGTGAGGCGCTGGCATGTGCGTGCTCGAGTCGAGTTCACTATCATCGTCGATGACACTATCAGTTGTTGACTCGTGCTGTATCCGTACCTCCTGCGCTGAATGATACCACGCCCTATCCCGAATGAGTACATCTTCTCGAAAGTTGCGGGAGGGGAAAGTAAAGGATAGGAGCTTACCATGGCTGCGTCACAGACCAGTGAAGGAAAACGCCAGCCAATCCCAATAGCATAACGTCCGTTACTACAGTGTTCCCGTTCTTGAATAGAACACCAGATATGGCTGGAAGAAGAGCAAAAGCCAATGACAACGATGCTAGAGAAGATGATTCTCCAGGAGAAGAACACTCATTGCTGCTGGGATCTCGAAGCTGGGGATTAAGAAGATCTCGAGCTTCGCTGAGACTATACTCTGAAAAGTTAGAACTGCGGCGTGGCGGTATCGGGTCGAAACCAGGCGGTGACATATGTTGACGCCGAGAAGCAGTATCCTCAGCGACCGAGACGGTCATGGTACGGCGGAGTCCATGACCGGGAGGCGGGGCACTGAAGCTGGAGCTTGTCCCGGTAGCGGGTCTCCCGCCGGCCGACGACACTGTGTGGTCGTCCGTCATGGCCGAAGCTCAATTGAAAACCTCTATAACCGTTTGTGCAAGGCGAGTGTTGATGAAGGGCCGAGCTTAAAACTATGACCAAAGTGTGATTTAGGGAGAGAAGGGCGACGCATTGGGCGAAGTCACGCGACAAAGCTCTCCAAGACACGGAGAGGGGGCAAGGAAGGAGGCAAGAGAAGGGTACCAGTCGAGGAAACAAAAGGCAGATAGGTGATGAAAGCGTTGTGCAACACTTGCGGGCAATGGGAATGTGGTGGTGATGAGTTCATCCAGAGAGTGTGACGATGAGTTGTCTTAAAAAGATGTCACTTGCTAAGAAAGTTACATACGGCATTAGAGAGTGAGACTAACGAGAAGGAAGCTCTTGGCTGTTTTCTGTGCCACCTCCAGCACTTCATACCTACTGAAATTTAGCGCTGGTCCTGGTCCTGGTCCTGGTCCCGAAGCTGAAGCTGGGTTGGCTATCGAATTCATTACATGGAACAGGCGGAGGTTTTCTTGAGCTAGTGTCCATTCGTTCAGCTGGGAAAACTGGCCAGTTGAAGCTGACTTATAATACCAAGTTGATGCGCAAGAATGGCTAGGCCAGAAGGCAGTGGGTGCCATGGCTTTGTGATTTGACAGTCATCTGGATACGTCTTGAGATGGGTCTTGACTCTTGAGCCGTGTCGATCAGCATGCAAGGGAAGCGGGAGATATCGTTATATTTTTAAAGGCTTTTGTATGGCTGTCAGTGAGGGGCGGATCTGTGCCGTGTCTGATGTCAAGCTGCAAGGATAACGTCCAGCGTCTCTATTGCTGGGATAATCACGGAATAGTTCCGTATCAATTAGAGTGCTTTATGCAAGAGTCTATTCAGGCCCGGAAGTCGGGATGTCCGTTCAGGAGTTCTGTTTGGAAAATGCACCCGAAGGCGACAAATACGATCGAGGCCGTCCGTCTTTTCAGCAGTGTGACGTCAACGTTCAGCTGATGTCAATAACGTCGGGTAGTTCCAGAGGGTTCAGGGGTACAGAAGATCAAATCCATCACAAGAGTTCACGTGCAGCACGTCTTAATATGTAATAACGACCCATACAATATCATCCGTGCAAGCGAGGCTGACTAGGGTAGTAAATCTCTCATCCGTCGTAACGATCTTGAAAATTTGCATGGGCAACTACATTCGAGACGTTCGTCCCAACTTGAGACAGGGGCTATCTCAGGTGGAATGACTATGACAACTGCAAGAAACATGACATGTTCTTTGAGTCAAGTAACTACAATAATGGCTTCCAAGGTAAGTAAATACTCTTAAGAATATGTGTATGCTAGGAGGACGATGACGAAAGTAGAAAATGGCGTCGCAGTTGAGGCCATCACTACTCTGTACATTGCATGAATATTCAATCAGCCATAAACTAAGAAGATGCTTAGAACTCAACTCAAGGCCAACCATCAATTCACTGCACAAGGATTTCCAACGCCCGCACAAAATTGAAGCCACCCAGCATGGCGTCACCCAAGGGACTGCGTAAGCCCCCTGTAAAGAAGCCGTCGCCTGTCAAAAAAAAGACCAATTCAGGGGATGGAGACTAGTTTGTTGGAGCCAGAAGCTCGGAAGCCCCTGGTTCCAGGTTTTAAAGATTCAAGATGAAGATTTGATGATGAGAACAGAGCGCCAGATACTTATTAGCACACACCCTGCATGCCTAAACGACGTACTGGATGTCAGAGATAGCCCAGATAGGAAAGGGAAAAGAAACTGTAGAGGTCTAGGCTCCTATTTTCTGCATGACCAGATGTCTCGATGTACTCTTCAAAGTCGATCTGGTTTTAAGTGATGAGACTTGGTTACAATAAAATAGTTGTATTCCCCCGCGTCTCGCTCATCCGCTTGTAGGTCAAAGTCCCCGTTCCAGAGCAAAAGAGTCTCATCTACGGATATCGACATCATCAGAATTACTCAAGAGCTCGGTTGTAAGCTAACATCACAACTACCATCCGTTAATTCATCCAAGGCTTCAAGCGAGCGCAAATCTCCGCCTGTTGACCAAGAATTCCAACCCTTGGACCTTTCGGTAATACCGGCCAGGGAAGAGAAGAAAAAGAAAAAGAACACACGATCAACGTTATAAAGGTCAAAGGGGTTTGTAAAGCCTTCTTTTACACATCTTCATCAGGCTTCTCCTGATTTGTTCAGGTACGACCAACCGTCGACTTAGAGGGTCAACCGTCCAATAGTGTTACTACAACTAGTCGCAAACTCGGCAGCCCTACTGATAACCCGTTCATCTCTAGCAACAGTCCGCTACAAGATTTCATGCGATTCAATTCCTTCCCAATTGGAAACATCCACATGTCGAGCAAGGTGAGCTGAGAGTACTCAAAGTCATTTTCGCCTAAGGTAGGGGATCTCCTCCGCTTAAGCTGCTGTTCAGCACTGAGGATGCTGGCTTCCAGGGCATCCAGCAGCCCATCATTCACTAAACCCCCTGTCAACATCTCCCCAGCCCCCTTCCGCAGCCGTCATTGGCCCACCGTCAGCGAATTTCCCCTGGTTGACGTTCAGTCCCTTTATTGCTTCTTTTCTTGCTCTTGCTCTTGCTCTCGCTCTCCTTTGCCTGTCAACGACTCGAGCAATTCTCTTGCCCGCTGCCGCTCGACAATCCATTACTACGAGATCGAGGCCGACGCCGTCCACGACGGCGATTTCACAGACGCCACCGTCTTTAATCCTGCAACTTCTCTTAGCGATACCGATTTGAGTCTGGCAACACCTGCAACACGCAGTTGTCGCATTCCTTTGGATTCTTTCTCTGCGTTTGTCTTCAGCCAACACCGGCTCCGTGCACAGGCAATTAGCGCCCAGCCTCACTCTCCAGGACTTAGCCAACAAGTCGACGACGGCTTCGGTCTCAGTCTCAACCTCGACCTCGGCCTCACTCACGTCAGCGTGAGAAGGACCTCGCCATTTCTAGCGAGCGCGGTCGTCAAGGCGGCCGTGCCGACAACCTGTTTCCAACGGATTCCCAACTCTCCCGACCTTCTCCCTCCAACCCCATACCGGCCGCCGTAGATGCCCACGGCAACCCTCTTATACTGAGCCTCGAAGCCCCAAGGTCCGCTTATCCCGGAACCGGCTCATCTTCTGGACAAGCCGCCGTTGCTGCTGCCGCCTCGAATATCCAGCGCCAGCCAGCTCGACCCTTTGACGGTTACCAAGCAACAGCCTTGCATCCTTCGCCATTTCGACCTCAAAAGGCTGCTGGAGTTGCTAATCGCCCTCGTCGGTTATCAGCTGTCCGTCTCTGGAACCCTACAAATTCAACACCTCGGCCTCATACCAAGCCCGAATCGTCGCGTAAACGTCGTCCCTCGACCCCTCCACCACCATCCATTCCTCTTAAGCACCCGACATTCGATACCCGAGCACCGCCTGATCCCATAGGTACTGGACCCAGCGATTATCCTCTTCTTACGCTTTCCGAACAACATCAAATAAGGCATTCTTTGACGCCTCGCGCAAGCCTTCAGGTTGATAGAGCCGGCAGCAGTGACAGGCGCATAAGCCTGCCGAATTCTGTGCGCGCTTCTTACGACGAGAAAGGGTCTCGCAGGGGCGCAGTGTCCGCTGAAGAAACACGCCTGAGCAGGGACCTGTTTGCTCAGGAGACCGTAGTGGAAGATCCAATTGTCAAGATTGATAAGGGTAAAGGGAAGGCTGTGATGATGCCAGAGACCGATGATCATATGCCGTCTTATGGCAAGGATCTGGAGCGTGGTCCTGACATCATGGACCCGCGGATTTCTAACGTCTCGGCTGGTGACGGAATAGGATCCGCTCTGTCGACGACAAATTCTTCTATTATGGGTGAAGATGTTGAGCCTGATGCAGCTGGTGAATGGGGTCCTCAGCATCCTTGCTATCCTCACCTCAACCCTCATGTTCCCGTCGATTCACCTGAATATGCCAATACGCGTATCATTCGAATACGCCGCGACTGGTTGATCAAGGGCGATTTGGCACCGACATTTTCCAACCTATATCCAGAGATCCTGGATCCTGCTGGTCTATCCGAGCAAGAATTCCGCCGAATTATAGAGAAGCTTAACGGCGAGTTGATTCCTGCGTTCGACCCTTACGGCTTGCGGAACATAATTGATACCCTCCTTGGACTCGTCACTGGTTGGATTTGGGATGACATAGGCCTCACTGGAATTAAGTCTCGACTGAATAGTCTCGAAAAGTGGATTGAGCAATGGAACCTTGAGATGGAAAAAACGATTGGCACTGAAGATGGTGCTATTCCACCCAAGATCTTGCCTCTGCGGCAAACGGGCTACATGACTGTAAAGTTGCTTTTTTTCATCGCACCAGGGAAGTTACTAACGTATTGATAGCTCGATATCCAGATTCCTGATCCAGAGATTGCACCAGCTCCCAGCACCACGAACCCCAATGATTCCAGAACAGCCTTACCTTTGGAGCCTCCATCCGCTGTTGTTTAAACAGATAAACTGTCACTTTGTGACTTCTTTCTTCGACTGATTGACAGACCGACACTTCGTCAATTCCCTTTGAACTTATTGTCTTTAATTCTTTGACGACGAACGGGACAGCTCCTTTGATGAACAGGACGGCGTCTCTTAACGAGCTGCAGCAAGCAGTCTATACCCTCAGACTTGCGAGATGTTATTCCCTTTTATCCATCTTGATACCACTACACATCGCGCGGCGTTTTTTTTTTTTTTTTTTCGGATTTGTTTGTCTTACATGAGAAGCCCGCTTCTCATTTCTAAGAACTGGTTTGAGTTTTCCATACTTATCTCGAAGAGATGATAGGTAGAAAAGTTGAGATGGTGTTGCCCAGACAAACCTGGATTGGCTCCAGGACTTGCCTCTTGCTTGGCATGACTAAGATGAAGATGAGAGTGTTTGTCTGATAGGGAGGCAATTGTTTTAATTCGTGCAATTGTACCATCATGTACTTTGATATGATATATCTGTCTAATGCTATGTAACCCCCAATTGCTTCCTGCTTATTTTATCGGTTGATGGTGTAGTGACAACCTCGGATATCCAATTCTGTCCGCCTTCCAAGGACAATTCAAAGTCCGCCCTCTTGGCCATTTCGTGATATCGGTAATAACGCGGACGGTCTTTGTCCCTGCCAAGCTACCAGGCCCCAACCCATAATCTTTTGACAAATGATACCATTACTGCCCGTGTCATTGCAAGAAGCAACATTTGCTATATAACCGACCATCGGCACCGTACGTATGTACTCTCGCACTTGATCTTTCGAAGGACCAAGAATGGCGAAAGCGCCGTCGAGACTGGAGAATGTCGATTGAGGAAAGGCAGAAGCCTCCAAGAGGAGCAATTGGCTGGTTCAAGAAAGTGCTCAATCTCATACTGGCACAATATTTAGTTATCGGGTTCGCTACTGCTTGTGTTTTTGGATATTTTTTCCCATGCAAGTTATGGTTCTCTCTCGTCAAGACAAGTGCTAACACCCTATTCACAGCCATTGCTCAGCATGGAGGCGTCGTTCGTTCAGAGTATAGCATCCTCTACGGCGCGGTCGCATTCATCTTTCTCGTTAGCGGGCTGCAACTATCACCAGGGAAGCTTCAGAATAATGTGACAAATTGGAGATTACATATTCTGGTCCACGGGATTAGTTTTGCCGTTATCCCGGCCATTGTCCTTGGTGAGTTGTTTCTCTGCCATAGAGGATTATAACACGAGCTCATAGTTCTAGCTATTGTTCATATCTCCATCGCAGCTGGGGCTCTCAGGTCTCAAACACCTTCGCCTCCGATCCTCATCGGCCTTCTTACCACTGCCTGTCTCCCAACCACTATTGCCTCCAATGTCGTAATGACACGGGCTTCAGGTGGAGACGAAGCCGCTGCCATTATCTCTGTTGTCATCGGCAACGTTGCTGGATCGTTTCTATCTCCTCTGCTCATATACGGATTCTTTCCAACTGGGCATCCTGAAGCATTCGACAGCTGGCGCCCTGCTGATCCGTCCACCCTAGGACATATGTATGCAGATGTAGCCAAGCAGTTATGTCTCAGTGTCGTCTTGCCCCTTATTGTTGGTCAAGCTGTACGTTGGAGATGGGAGGATCGCACCGTCAAAGTTCTCAATACTCTCAAACTAGCCAAGGTCTCAACACTGTGCCTTGTTCTGCTCGTATGGACGACCTTCTCTGGAGCTTTCGGCACCGGAGCGTTGAAAGACTTATCTACAAGCAACGTTCTCTTCCTTGTCTTTATGAACGTTGCGTTATATGCTCTATTCACAGCTATCTGCTTCTTTCTCGCAAGACCACCTGACCGCTTTGCCAGAACAGTGTCTTCATCCTGGCTAAGGCATGTCTTCAAGCGCATGTCTAAAGAGCAGACGATCGCCGTATGTTTTTGCGGAGCGGCCAAAACAACAAGTTTGGGCATACCGCTAGCAAGTTCAATGTGGGCACGTGCGGATGATTTAACAAGAGCCTACATACAAATACCTGTACTGCTGTACACCATTGAACAGGTGTTCATGGCTCAGGGGCTAGTATATGTCTTTCGCTACTACATGCGGAGAGGAAACAAGGAACGTGGCAGCGAGGAGGCAGAGCAGGGTACTTCCCAAGAACGATGTTCTATCGAAGTACAAATACAACCTGATGACCTCTCGGGGCAGGTCATTGATGAGGATGTGGAACAGAAAGGGCAGCGAGGTCAGTAGGCGATTTCAAACGCGTGTCTAAATTGGTGCATTGTTAGCCCAAGCTACAGAAAAATGAATTCAGGTGCAATTAACCTTATATGTCAAGGTTGTTTTCAACCGCATATGCTGACTTAACTCTAATAAGAATGCTACAATGCGGTAAGAGAATAAACTAACTCCAATGAAAGATATTGCCATACGTGAAGGGAATAAGTCGCACTTCTCATTATTAGAATTCATCTTCGATTTTCAAATTTCAATTGCAATAGATTTATCGGAGTATCATATTCGGAAAACCGTAATAATCATCATGATCTTCTCCAATTCGATCATTCTCAGGTCTGCCCGGCCCTAACACCATTCCCATTTACAGCATGCTCCTCCTGCTTGATAAGACTATCAAACAAGGGCTGTAGATGTTGAGCGCTCTTCTTGGGGTAACGCTTTTGGTCATTCTCGTAGTCGACATAAGTTACACCGAATCGAGTCTCGTAACCCTCAGCCCACTCAAAGTTGTCCAGCAAAGACCAGGCAAAGTAGCCATGAACGTCCACGCCATCGAGTCTAGAAGCATCGGCCATGGCTCTCACGTAATCGTCATAGTACTTGACGCGGAAATTATCTTGCAGGATCTTCTCTCGTGGCATGTCATTCTCACCCTTGATGCTGGTGCCATTTTCGGTAACATAAATTCTGGGGAAGCCATAACGCTTGGAAATCCAGACAAGTAGATCACGGAAGCCTAGGGCACATGGTCGCAACCAGGTAGACTGTGTCTCTTCCCCAATGCAATCGCCCCGGTAGTTCCAGAAGTGCAGCTCAAGATTGCCAACGTAGTCTTCAGGGGCAGCTTCTCCCTCCCGATGTTTGACATAGTTGGCAGTGTAGTGGTTCATGCCGTAGAAGTCGTTGGATCCCAAAACAAGAGCCTTTTCCTCGGGGGTAAAGGTGGGAAGGCGATCACCGAGCTGGGCGCGCATTGAGGCCGGGTAGTCTCCGAAGTAGATAGGGTCAGCAAACCACGAGATAGCAAACTCGATCTTGCGTTCGGCAGCCTCAACATCTCTGGGGTCCTTAGGGTTCCATGGGTATGTGGCGTCGCCGTTGAGGGTGATACCAATCTCACCACCATTCTTGGGCTTGAATTCCTCACGGTAAATCTTGACAGCACGGCCGTGGGCGACAAGAAGGTTGTGACCAACAATCCAAGGCTCAGTTGAAGAGTCACCAACATCGGATTTCTTGCGGTCAGAACAGCGACCGGGTGCGTTAGATCCTGTGCTGTAACCCAGAATGGCTGAGCACCAGGGCTCATTGTGAGTGATCCAGTTCTTACAACGAGGGATTGACTCGAAAACAACACGAGCATAGCGCTCATAGTCAAGAGGAAACTCCTCTCGGTTCAGGAGACCGCCGTAGCGGTGGTCTAGCTCATCGGGTACATCCCAGTGGAAAAGAGTAATGAAAGGGGTAATTCCAGCTTCCAGGAGATCATCGACAAAATTGCGATAATGGTCAATTCCGGCCTGGTTGATAGGATCGTTTCGACCACCGAGAGGAATGATTCGAGACCAGCAGAGGGAGAATCGGTATGCCTTGGCGCCTACTGATTTCAGAAGAGCAATATCCTCAGCAGTACGATTGTAAGAATCACAGGCGGTCACACCAGAACTGCCGTCTGCGATCTTGCCAGGCTTAGCGCAGAAGGTATCCCAGTTAGCAGGGCCACGACCGTCCTTATCGATGGCACCTTCAATCTGATACCTATCTTGAAGGTCAATTACCATCACCCGGTGGTGCTCGGAGTTGGATAACTTACGAGGCGGTGGCGAAACCCCATTGGAAGTCCTTGGGGAGAGACATTGTGAATCAGGCTGGCTATCAGCCCTTCAAGTGTGGACTGGTCTGAGTCGTGGTTCGAGAGAACTAGTTATCAGGCCAGCTGTAACTCAAAAGACAAGAGTTGAAGGCCACAGGTTACAGGTGAGTGGAGGAGGAGGATGTTGGAAGAGAGGGAGGAGAAGATCATGTTTCTCTAGCATCACAAGACGCTCTTATATACCCCGACATAGAACATGGGTTGTCGCTTTTCGTTCCACTCATAGCTTAGACTCTCTCCTCTCGTATCAGCTACAATGCACGGCGAAACTGATGAATAGGTACCTGGTAGAAGGGATATGCCTCCCAATGGCCGTGTTTGTACTTCGGACCGTCATATCCGCGGCTGGATCATCTGCCACAAAAGCTGGGGTGGGGTTGACAAAAGCTGTTCTTTCACGACACGAAAAGACACGAACGCCAAGGTAGGGTACCTTCCTCAGTCGAATTGGTGGGTTTATCACGCACGGCAACTGCCCAGGGATCCATTGCTCAGGGCCATGCCTGTCTGCGCCTGCAGCTTGCTGACGGATGTCTCCCTCAACCTGGCACCCTCTTAAAAGGTAAAAGGCAACCCCAGCCAATGTGGCTGCCCCATGGGGATTGGTTTCAGGACCCTTCCAGATTCTGTTGCTGTTTCTTCCTTCTTTGACTCCTCTTTTTTCCCTCCTCTTCTTCTCCTTTTTCTTCATCTCTTTATAATTTTCCGGAAACTCACAATCGCCCAATTCGCAGCAAGAGGTCTGGTAAAAAGCCAGATCCCTTGCACACTTGACTCCTTTTGTCCAACCTGGACCTCCGTTTTCGTCAGACGATTCCCGCTCATATGTGCCTACTCGAGCCTTCGGCCCGCCTCTCCGGCGCCACGACAGCCCGCTATCGCCAGAACTTCGGCACGCTCTGTAATGACCGCTGCAACTTCGCCTCACCGGATGAATCAGATGCAGGAGAAAATAGTTGATTCCCGAGATCTTATGCTCTGCACGTGGTGTCTCGGCCTCGAGATCCAAGGGTCCTCCCACCACTGTTTCCCACCGTTTAATTAGGCTGCATTGTGTTTCGGATGCTGTGCTGTAACTGTGATCCTCATTGCTTCTCTAGTTTGCATGTGCCCGCCCAGGCCGCCCTGTCGCTCCCTCCCGGTTCCTGTTCCCACTCTGTCAAGCGCTCCGGACTGCATTGCCCCGAATTTCCCGGGCTGTCATGGCTGCCAGGCCCGAAACACCAGTCATAGGTACTAACGGAACGGTCCAGATATCCAGACTCCCTATGCGGCTCAATGACGGATTTCGTCTTTTCGCTATCACCATATATCCATGCACATCTGCTCATCGTTTGGTTTCCTTAGACTGGTAGCTTCTCCTAATTCGTCAGCATACAAGGATAATGGCTCAGATATTCACATGATAACGCAGGTTCAGAAAGCATGGTAGTACAATCTTTTCACAAACTATCTAATATGACGATCGATATTGAGCCAACATGTCATCCCAGAGCCATGTGGTTGTTGAAATCGCTGCGAATATGCACTTGCCAACGCTTCTCGTCGGAAATTTAGCAAGGGCCCCTCATCATTATCCCATCAGTCGCCAGCTTCTCGATATTACGCAAGGCACAATTGAGCCCAATTCAGTCAGCAGTACTTCCTAGTTCCCAACAGCACCTGCCTCCAAGTCGTCCCTGTCCTGTAGCTTTCTCTTTCCGAGGTTCGACATCTCCACATCGTTATCTTGTTCCGTCGGGGCAGTCGATTCGTCGCCGTTGGAATATTCGACAATCTCCCACTCGACCTTGACTCGGCCATCATGAGATTGTTTGACACCTTGGCTTCGGCGCATATTACCTAGGCGTGTTCCTTCTACCATACCATCAAACCAGGGAACCCCATACGACTGGCGCAATGCAATATCCCTACCCACCACTGTCGGTGACTGGCCTGCTGGGGCTTTGTCATCTTCCTCTTCTGGAATCAGTCCCATGTCTTCCAGATCTCGCAAGTCCTCCCTCAGCAAGCTTCCGAGCGTAAGGTTGATGAATTCGGCCTCAGTATGCGGGTTTTCGGACCAGTAGGACAGTGGCGTGCCACAGTAGCCGCAAAAGTGACGTTTTGAGTATTGTTGGCTAGGGTGTGTATAAACTCGTCGAATCAAGGCGTGTGTCTCGTCGGGGAAGAAAGAGTAGGTGGTACTATGATACCATGAAAGCGGAACTCTGATGTAGGCGGCCAGTGGGGTTGCAAGAGGTATCTCTGTAGGCAGCTGTCAGATCATATGCTCGATGCTCGTGGGTAGGTGTCTGAAGGACATCTCCGACTTACGATGTGCAGACTCAGTGTTGAAGAGAACCTGTGCCTCATTGATGCCATTCTGAGGAACAGCAATTATGTAACGGTTTCGGCCGCATTGGCAGCCGCCTCGCAACGGCCGGAGAGTGCTCATGGTTGATAGTGAGATTATGGTTGACTCTGTAAAGTGCGTATCAGTCAAGTCTATCAAGACAGGAAGCACGTATGTATATGTTTAGAGGGAGAGGGAAGTTTAGGCGATGAAGTCGAAGTGGTTGTAGTGAATGAATGGAATTTGTTTGGTGATCAGCAGTTCCCGCCCACCTTCTCACCTCACCTCTGAACGCTGCCCAAGCACGGGAAGAGCTCCAGGTGGCAGGCAGTACCCAGTAGGTGAGCAGGCAGTGACGACATAATTCCAGTGAGTTCCCGCTAAACATAGGTTTCTACGACTCTCTAGCGCTTCGTGGGGGTTTCTAGAATTGTGCCGGTCCCACTGGACAGCTTAATGCCCCTCTTTTTGATAAACGTACGAGCACGAGCTGTGAGTATGGATATCAGGCTACCCTATAGACTATATGCCGTAAGTATAACTAGATTTAGAAAAGTTTAGAAATGAACTTATTCGGGAACTATTTACGATATTATTGTTATTCTGGGTGGGATATGTTTTTTCTTGCTGATTTTCTCCATGTCCCTTTTATTAAGGTGTTTACTCAAATTTATTGGTTGAGACGGCACGTCAATCATCAGCGAACATTCCAGCATAGTGCCAACACCCAAAAATGGCCCTGCGCCATCCTTGGCTTTGCATGCATATAGTAAGGACTGTGCTCAAGTTCAGGAAGGTCTATAAGTAGTGATTTTTGGTGCCCTGTTGTGCGATGCCCTTTGAGGCAACGTCTGATAAGAGAATCCTATGCATAGTGGAAGGAGAATGAATACGTCCTACTCATTCGCCATTATCGGAACCTTTCCAAAAAAAAAAAAAAAAATATCAATATGTGACAGAGCTAGTGAGATAAAAGCAAGGTTCTTAACTCATCACTCACTAGCTTTACCTATTTGTTACACCATGTTTTTTCAAGTCTAAATGAAAGTGAGTGAAATGAGGCATCAAGGCTCCCGCACACACCGCAGCGTTCGAACAGTCAGCTTTTTCCTACTATGATGCAGCTAAACCACCGAGCAACCTCTGCCATGGCCACCCCATTAGGAGCCCAAGACTGCCTCACTCTCCAAAACACGACAGCCACTATTCCTCTTATCGGTTTCGGCACCTACAAAATTCGCGGCCAAACATGCACCGCCGCAGTTCTGGCAGCACTTTTAGCGGGCTACAGCCACATTGACTCAGCTACGTTATACCGCAATGAGGTGTACGTCTACGAAGCCATCGAACAGTCTGGTGTGCCTCGTGAAGTGATCTTCCTTACTACGAAAGTCGGAAGTCCACGAAGGATGGCAGACCAGGGTGACGTGTATCAAGATGTCGTTAAAACTGTGGACCGTATCGCTGGAGTAGATGGGTACGTAGACTTACTGTTGATGCATGTTCCTGGACCATCCAGAGATTACCGTCAACGATTGTGGGCAGCGATGGAAATGGTTAAGAGGAAGGGAAGGGCCAAAAGCATTGGTGTTAGCAACTTTCGAGTCCGGCACCTCGAAGAACTGAAGGAGTATGCCACCGAATGGCCTCCAAGTGCGAACCAAATCGAGGTGAGTTAGAGTCTCCGCTGTAGTCTAGAGAAAAATCTAATGTTATGGTGCCTGTGTAATATCAGCTACACCCCTGGTGCCAGCAACGAGATGTCGTGACCTACTGTCAGGACAACGGTATTGTTATCGAGGCATACAGCCCACTTGCAACAGGTACTCGGTTTAAGGACCCAGAAATACAAAGAGTAGCATCAAAGCATGACAAGACTCCCGCAAAGATCCTTATCCGTTACTCACTCCAGAAAGGCTGGATCCCTCTACCCAAGAGTTCAAATCCGGGTCGGATTGAAGAGAATATTATGGTTTTTGATTTTGCTCTCGATATAGAGGATATGATTGCCTTGGATGCGCTGGACGAAGGACCCGCAGGTGCTGTTTTTCGAATGAATGTTGATTAATCACATAACACGTCACGAAATAATGGCTTGGGAGCAAACTTATCCGTCAACATCGCAATACTCGAACGGCTGCAGTATGATGTTAGATACATTATGTGATATATACAAGAGTGCTAAAGAAATTGGACCAAGTTACTCGGATGAGTTCTATACCGCTCTTTTCCCCACAAGTCCCAAGTGAATCTCCTATTCCCTTCCATGCTTGGCCCACTCCCTCAGCACGTTCTTCTTGATTTTGCCTGTGCTTGTCTTAGGGAGCTCATCTACAACTTCTACTTCTCTAGGAACCATGAACTTGCTAATATCACTCTGATGCTTGGCCCACGAGATGACTTCCTCTCCTGTTACACTCTTGCCGTCCTTAACTGTGATGTACACCTTGGGTCGTTCACCCCAGTGCGAATCTGGAACAGCTACAGCGCCAGCTTCAAGGATGTCTGGGTGCTGGGCGAGCATGCTTTCCAGAGCCACAGATGAGATGTTCTCACCCCCCGAAATGATGATATCCTTCGCACGATCCTGAATCTGAGCACTGCCGTCAGGGTGCCAGACTGCTAGATCCCCAGAGTGAAGTACGCCTCCGGCAAAGAGCTGCCGTGTTGCTTCAGGATCCTTGTAATATCCTTTGGCGCAGATGTTTCCGATGAAAACAATCTCACCAACTTCCTTACCGTCCTTGGCGACATCAATAAGCACGCCCTGTGGCTGGTCTGGCTTGATGACCCGGATTGGTTGACTTGTGATGTAGCCATGGCCTTGCCGGGACATCTTGGCAAATTTCTCTTGGGGAGGTAGATTATCCCATTCAGGAAGAACATAACATTTCGTGATGGGCCCATATGTTTCTATAGAAATCAACGTTAGCAATTGCCTGAGTCGAGAATTCTTCTTGCGCACCTGTCATTCCATAAACATGAACGGGCATGAGATTAAGATTGGTCTACATATCATGGTTAGTTTTGAATGACTGCGAGACTTGAACATCTACGAAAACATACCATCTGCTCAAAGAGATATCCAGTAGGTGGACTAGCGGCTACGGTGACCTTGACTTCTTGCGGTAGCCTTTCAGCTTCCTTGGCCGCTACTAGCAGTGTGTTGACTGTAGGAGCGGCGTTAAAGTGAGTGATGCCCTCTTCTTTTAGCAGTTTCCAAATAAGTGGGTAGTCAATCTTTCTTAAGCAAACATTGGTACCGCGAACAGCGACAATTGACCAAGGAAATGTCCATCCAATTGCGTGGAACCTGGATACGGTCAGCCAGTCATAATGACATGGTGGGCAAATTGCCTTCACTTACATGGGAAGCGTCCAGAGGTATTTGCACCGTCCAATGTTGAGGCCCGACTCAATAATGTTGGCCATGGCAGCGAGATAGGCACCTCGATGTGTATATACAACGCCCTTGGGACGTGATGTTGTTCCAGAGGTAAAAGGGATGGCAAGCATATCATCCTCACTTCGTGCCTGGGCATGAAGGCCAGCCCAGCCATGGCTACCCTGGTCAATGTCATGCTTCAACCCCTCCAAAACGGCTTCGTCAAAAGGACCGGATAGTTGTCCTTCAGTTGCATCAGTATCCTGACGGGCAAGGTTAGCAACAACTTCGAGACAAGATTGCACATGCGCGCGGGGGGGATCAACCATATCAACGATCAAGGGCACACTCTGGTGTTTCTCCTTATAGGCATCGAGCAAGCCAACAAACTCATTATCAACAATAATGCAGTCCACCTCTGCAAAGTCAAAGATATAGGCGATGTCATCCTGCTTCAGGCGGTAATTCGCCGGCACAATAGTAGCACCCGCCGCAACAATGCCGTAAATAGACTCCAGAAAAGCTGGCGTGTTGGGTGCGAGGATGCCTACGCGTCGATAGCCATGCTTCAGGAAGTAGTAAGCAAGGCCTCGGGCGCGATCAGCAAACTCAGCGTAGGAGCGCCGTAACACAGCACCATTCACTGTAATATGGAAGATGGCTTCCGCATCTGGTTCAATGGAAGCAGCACGCTCAAGAAATGTTGTTGGTGACAGAGTGTGGAAGTTGATAGGCGCCGTGGGATGAGGGCGGAGATGGTTGAGAATGGAGCGGATGCGAGATGGAGGATCTGACATTGTGAAGATTGCGGATAAGGGTATTGATTATAGACTTTAGAGCAATGGTGAATAAGTAATACTTAGGTACTGGATGAGACCCGAGATATGAGGATCATAGGTCCTTTCATAGCTGTATCTCGGTGGGTGTCTCGGTTCAGCCCGGCAAACACGGTACCAGCTCGGTTTCTCATATCCCAATTGCCCGGCCATTCAATAGCGACGGATATTTGATTACTCGAAGCAGCTTAGCTCGCAGTGAGTTACAGTTCCAGGCTGATCTATCTAGTGTCTCTGTAAAGGCGGGGACCCCGCAAAATTAGGTGCGGACGGGAGGAGACCAGGGAAGCAGGGGAGAGACCCGTATTGTCCACTGTTCAGGGTAGGGGACCATCTTCCAATCGAACTACAATGCCAACAAAAACATGCTGTGTAGCTTTTGCTGTCTATAAACGGTCGAGCTATATGCATGTTTAGGACTTTGAGTTAACATGGGCGAATCATTACACGAAAACCGTCGAGTGAAAGACTCACAATATCCCGCCCGAGGGCTGCCAATCTCACATATAGATAGGACAATAGGGCCATATGATGAAGGTGTGGAAAAGGAACTGAAGCTTAGGGAGGGGTTTACCTTCGAATATCAAATTACATATCAATGCTGTATTGTGTATATCTGAATTTAGATGGTAAAGGAGCAATGCGACGAAATACAACCTGGTCTGTAGGATTGGCCGGTCCGTGTTTCCAAGCCTTGTGGTGTAACCATAGCTCGTCTTGGGGGCATTTGCTTCGTGTAAGTGAGTTACCATCGGCTAATAAAAAACAGTGAATCGAAAGCAATTGGGAAGTCCATAAGTAGACCTGACGAGAGAGGAAGCCGTCCATCGGCAGCTAAACAATATAGGCAGGGAGTCCATAGAAGTTAAAGCATGAGATGCATTGTACATACACAGAAGTTTCGGTGGCAGCTTGGGATTAAAAGAGGCAGAGTCGAGTGAATGCAGATATTTTCTTATATCTCATGATCGAATGTTCCTTGTTTCTGACCAATTTAGCATAATCACAGGCATTTATTAAGATGTTTCTCAGTGACCCAACTTTGGATAGGTAGTATACTGTACACTACTTCACTGACTTGGACAAGCATATGCGTCCAAAAGCTATGGACGAAAAGCCTTGTATCGTAACATTAGTGTAAATTGAAACAACCCCAGATGATATCGATAGGCAATTTCTTATATTAGGAGTGGAATTCGAGGGAAGTGACTTAGATACCTTACTACTAAGGAGGTATAGTAAGGTAGGTAGGTAGGTACTTACCTAAGGTACCTAGGCTGATAGACGACTGCCTCAGTCAAGCAAATATCCTATAGTTGTGTGGCGGAGGTGGCTGACAGGTGGCTGTGTTGTTTCTTGAGCTCTCCACTCCTCCTGCATGCCAATCTTCATATGATTTGCTTATCATTTCTTTATCCATCGTCATTGTATTGCGTGTAATAGAATACCCCCCATAAGTACCCATCACCATCTTCTTCATTGTACAGATATCTAGGTACTTGACATTCATTTCTGCCATAGCGGCCCTGCCTCTTTCTTTCTTTTCATTAGTACTTATTTAATGCAAGTTGCACGGACAGAAGGAGCAGTTGTCCCGTACTCTGTTACGTCTCTGTCTCAGCCAGCATCGGCTCTTTGAGACACGCTGTCTGTTGCATCGACATCATTTCTTCATGCGAACCTCCCACCCGAGCTATTGACACCCGCGGTATGTACTACGAGGTCCTTGGCGACGAGTTTGTACCCTCTTCCTGTGATTGTTCTTTCCCATACACTCTATAACATTCCAGGAGCGTCGTGGAAGCTTATGATGATAGTCTATAGTTCGAGCCAGCGACTCATGGCGTCTCGCGACCCCTCTGAGGGCTCCTCGGCTCGTCCCTCCACCACCCGCACTGCTTCTCACTCCCACACTCCTAAAACAACCGCTTCTAGCAGCAACGATCGATTAGAAGTCCCCAAAAGAGCCCATACTTTTGCAAACGCTACTTCGGCGAAAGATGGCACTGCATCTCCTGATGCCTTCGACACTGCTGAACATAGCGACTCAGATGATGGTATAGAACCCACTCGGGCTTCCATTGAGCTAGATATCCTTCCCATCGAACTTATAACCTTGACGGATAGGTATGCACACTGAGAAATGCTAGGTCCTGACTGTACCATGCTAAATCATGTATGTAGCTTCATCGAGTCTCTGAATGCCAAAGTCCACCCGACTCCGCCTAACATTGAGAGATTATCGCAGAAGTTCCAGGAGTTTTATACTCAAGCCTCTGCTAACATCAACACCCATATCAACGCCCTTGCCTCAAGACAAAGCCGCGATGTCTCACCCGCACCATCCACCTCTTCAATATCCTCCGCCGCCAGTCGCCTTCGATCAAAGGCCAGTGCGCTTACCAAGGCCGAGCCAGAGCAACAAATGATCACATCAGAGGAGCTAGCAAGGCGTAAGAGAACAAGGAAGGCTCTTGAAGCCAAAAGGTCTCTGCTGGAAGAAGCTGTTGAGCGCAGACTATGTGAAGGCATCTACGACAAGATTTACAGACACCGAAGTACGCAGGATGAGGCCCAAGATGACAAACTACGCTCCAAGACTGCCGCCTTGGACTTGGTTGATATTGGGCCTGCTGACCTAGGCATTGACCTCACAGGCGAAACAGATGAATCTGAGGGAAAAGCTGGCCCGACGGTGGAAGATATTAAAGAGAAGCTGGAGCCCGCCAGGCGAGACATTGCCATGATGACACAGAAGCGATATCCATTGGGTAAACTAAATCATCTCAAAGCTGCCCATCGAAGTATCGTCGACACCCTTGCTCATTTCCATCCTTCGGCATCCGCTGATGAGATTATGCCTATGCTTATCTACACCCTCATAACTCTGCCGCCAGAGAACCTACATGCCATTAGCGATGTTCACTTTATACAGTATTTTCGATGGGAGCCAAAGCTTACAGGGGAGGCTGCTTACTGTTTGACCAATCTTGAGGCTGCCATCAGCTTTCTGCAAACAGTGGATCTTACAACACTTAGGGCGGATGAACAGCTTTCCGGTCCAGCAAAGAACACCAGCCCTAGGACTGAAACCTTCCCTCCCGCTTACCGGCAAGGAGAAGCGCCCTCATCAACAAACGTGCCTGGAACAAGCAAGACCAAGGCTGAGGGAGCAAAGATTTCAGCCCCTGATGTCAAAGCATCTGTGGCGTTGCGTAACCGTCGTCTGAGCGATCTTGTAAACGGGCCTGCGCAGGCATTCGGGGCTGCCAGCGATGCTGTATTTAACACGGCTGACCAGAGCTTAAAAAACATATCGAACAGCTTGGGAGATAGTTACAAGTTCCTCGTAGGAAAGTTAAGAGAGCACCAGGATAGCCCCCGAGAGTCTATCACAGTACCAAGGACTCTAGATGATGCCCGCAAACTTGTCAGCACGCCCTCCCCGGATGGGGAAGATAGCAGTGGGCTTAACAGACTCCTTGCACCGGACGACAATGATCTCTTGAAGCACCCAGCCTCTCGCGAAGAACGAGTTCTGAACCTGATAGGAGGCCGCCGCGACCGCAGTGCTGATAGTGCTCGAAGTGGTCGCAGTGCGAGCTCTTCAAAGAAAGTAGTATTCGCTTCTGACGAGCCTAAGACAGCCAGCCAAATCCCGGGGCAGAACCCTGCCGTTCTGGACCAGATGCGCAACTTGGGCAGTTCTTTTAATCCTATGGCTCGACTTCCCAGTATCAGTATGATCCGTGGATTTGGGCGCAACACCCCATCAGCCCCCGCAACACCCGCTGCTAAGGAGCCGGTGAAGCCCGCCGACGGTGGAGATTTAGGAACAGTATGTTGAAGACATGGACGTCAGAATACCAGTAACTAAGGCTAACAAACATCCAGGCATTCCCCGATATCGCCCCAGCTCTTCCACCTAAGGAGATTCCTAGAATCGCCCCACCCAACAAACGCTTCATGGAAATACAGACTCCTGGGGAGCTTAAGCTGGGTGAAGTTCTTGACTTATTGCGAGATTATCGTCGTTTGGCTGGCGCATTGAAGGATATTGGCGCTTTTGAGACTAAGTGAGAAGGGCCATCATATAATACAGACCTATGCATAGATTCTATAGACTTAACTTAAACTTGGATCAAGTAATTGGATAGGAGTAGTGGATATGCTGTACGAATAGCGAAAGTGTAGTCGTTGTTGTACTTGACGCATAGAATGATATGAATGACAATGGCTTGCACCTAGGGCGGGATTGCCTTCTATTGGGCACAGCTACTCTAACAAAGACCATCATGATATACAAGTCCCCAGACCAGATGAATCGCTAGTGTGGTCTGGATCTTGCTATGCTACATAAAAGACCGTGAATATGAAAACACCTTGGTCCAGCCTCTAGGACCATCATAAATTTGTTACATTCGTTGGGCTCGACATGAACCAAAAGCTTGCGCTATAACAATCGCCTTCCAAAAGCTCTAAGTTCTTAAAATCCTGATACTGAACGCCGTACACCCTTTTGACATTTGAAATCGCTTTTTTGTCCGGAAAATATGTAGTTTGTGAAAACGATGCATAAACAGAATACCCCTCTGAGAAGGGCAATGAAGTCATTTAACAAAAGTATGAGGGCGTGTCTGCCTCATGGCCCATATAAGCGAAGCTTTGATTGTTGCCCGTCGTTTACGGCATTGGGTTGGTCTCTGCGCGGCGAGGGCCACCACTATGGGACTCAATGGTTCGAAGAGGAGGAACGTCGTCCTTCTCCTCTTCAAACACTGGCTCAGTATTGAATCGCGGGAAGTCCCGCAGGTTGTTGGAGTTGTTTGACGTTGCGCGTTTGTGACCGTGTATCTCGTTGCTGGGGATTACGGGACCAGGATATAGAAATTGGGAGATGATGCGACTGTTTGCTCGCTCGCGTATACGGCCCATACTACCACGCCGACCAGGTAAACCGGGACTAATAGGCGGCTCCATGCCTGAGGTGGTTCCCATTGAGGCATTTGTCCTGGTGCGAACGAGAATTGGTTGGTTCTCCTCTGCTTCCTTCTGGAAACGTGCCTCGCTGGGTAATAGAACAGCACGATCCAACCCGTAAGGTAATCCGCGGTGACGGCCACGGATTTGCATGGCAACGATAATGAGTTTCCCAACGACGGTGAACTGAGAGCACAGAGAAGCATTGACGTTGGGTACACCTATACTCAAACCCACAGTTCCGTACGCACTGATAACTTCGAAAAGAACATCAAATAAATTGAAGTCTTTTGCCTTGAGACTTTCGCCTTCACTGATGGCGAGAAGGAAAAACCCTACAAAAACGTACCACAAGTCGAAAGAAAGTTGACGTCGCAGATGAGTACCAACATAGTTTAGAGCGCTAGCTGATTCCTCCTCGTCTTCGTCTTTCTTGTTGTGATAAACTCCGAGAGATTTTTCTTCGTAGACGTTCGTTCGACGGATGGAGATTGCGATTGGGAAGATCGAAATGTACATCATGATCATGTACAATACTGGGATGGCAGGGTGAAGGTCGCTTAGGCTGAAACATGAGAAACCTGCAGTTCTGGTAGAGGCAGCTTGAAATAGGCCATCGGCAATACGAGTATGAACAGGTAGTTCAGCGACTGGGCCTGAGTTAAGCTGGCGAATGTTAGCATGATAATAAACAAGAGGGGCTGACGAGCTGCATACATCTAAGACCACAAAGAAAAGCAAGTCTATGGCATTTAATGCAACAAGAATCCAAAATAGCCACCAATTGGCGCTCGAGGGGAATAGGAGGGTGAAACATCGCCGAGGATGGTCAAGAAGAAATCTGAGTTCTTCCCACAGGCCGGTCCCCTTAGGAACAATCTGAGCAAGAACCCAAATGACAAAGCGTAGCATGACAGGAAAGCCCGTGTTTCCAATGATAATGAAGAACCACATAATCATCATGACATACTCCGATGTATTGAAAGAATTCATACTGTCAGGGGTTAGGGTCAGACCCAAGTCGTTGAATGCCGAGTTGGCTGTCCAGAATCCCCACCAGGTTCTTGAAATGGCATTCTCTTCAACAATCCTTCCGTATTTCTCATTATGAAGAATGAAAGGCAAAAGGAAGGTCACAGCAATGAGCTGGAACCCCCAAAAATAAGAAAGTAAAATTAGTGCCAAAGTCCTAAGAGATCGATATTCGATACCGCCAAGTTCCTCTCGCTGTTCCAGGGTCAAGCCCACAAAGTTGGAATTTCGACCCATAGTCGGGGTGTAACTGAGGTAAGGCATATCCTTCGTGTGGTCGTTTGACAAGGCCGACTTGATAGTGTCGATTGTACGTGTTCGGAAAGCACGGCCCATAGTGCTCTCATTATCATCGTGCACCTCCTTCTGGCCACGGTTGAATACACGAGGCTTGCGCACTCTAAGGACATTAAGAGTACCGCCAACGGCTTTGGCATCATCAGCCAGTTCGTGTTTGAGGGGACGTTTCGGTTCAGCGATAACAATGGTTGGTCTGCGGCCTGTTGGTGCCCTGGAGTCTAGTGTCGCGTGGTCTGGTCTCGATTCCACGGTTCTCGTCATAGCAATGGTGTTGTTATCATCATCGCCGTCCCGGGTATCATCATTGTCCAGCCTTCGAGGTCCCATCCCCCGCTCTGTTTCTCGGGGACCAGGAATCCTTAGAATTTCGTTGTCCTGGTTTCTTTGACGCTCCAGAATAGCGATATGCTCCGCATGGCTTCTTCTTTGAGGAAATTTGGTCAAGTCGTCGTCGACTCCGTCACTTCTCTTGACCGTTTCAGCAAATTTAATACCTGTCGGCGCATTCTGTGACCTGCTCTCCCCCTCATTCGCTTCCCTGCCACCCCCCAAGCCTTGGTCGGGTTTCTCCAAAGGACTTAGCTCTATGCTGTTTGAACGACCGGCTGAGACCGTGTCGCTTTCATCGCTGCTCGCAGGTGGTGGTTTGTGTGGTAGATTTTCATCGTCGTCGTCGTCGACGATCGCCTGAGATTGAATAACATCATTCCCATCAAGCAGTATCCCGTCGTTCGTGATACGTGGAGGTCTCCCCTGGTAAGGCACGACCGTAATATGCCGACCGTTGACTCCTTCTTCAGCTTCGTGGGCTTCGCTTCGTGGACGAGTCTTTGCCTTAGAAAGTGTAGCACGGCGCTGCCTGGCGTCCGTAACCCACCCTCGAAACCTCTTCTCGAACCAATAAAGACGTAGGAAGACCACTGAAGTATGTAGTGTGATTGGGTTAGACGTTATAGTAAAGAGGTAAACGACAATCTGTTGAAAGGTGTTGAGAAGGTTGACGTCGATTGGGTTTAGTCCAGCTTGTGTATTGGCTCCGCTGGCGAACATAAGAGAATCGACGTAGGACGTTTGGCCGCGGCCAGCACCATATATAATGACGGAAGCTAGCAAGGTTGCGCCAATGATCCATGTATCTGTGAACAATGGTCAGACAGAGACTTGGCATCTGAAATTTGATGCCTGGTGGAAAGCAAAGGTGTATATGAGGTCGCGTGGGGGTTGCGCTCAAGAAGGAAGCATGGGGGTATCGAAGACCAATGAATGTGACTTACAATGAACGGAAATAAAATTGAAGTGTGGTTTTTTGGACATAAACGGCGGCTTGACAGCTTTGAGCCGCGCCCATATAGAGGCGCGCGTCTCATCGAGCATGTCTTCCAAAGTCCGTTGGTAACTTTTGTGACGTTGAAGAAGATGCGAAGGCAGAAACCTAGAAACAGGGAGAGAGGACTTCCTGGGCTATTTGGGTTAAAGTTAGTCGCTGAGCTTAGGGACTAGATTGTGCCATGGCTAAGGACAATTATAGTTATGGCGTAAGAAGGGGGAAACCGGAGACTGAATAACGGAGGGGCGCAGGAACTGAACTGACGATTTCCTGCACACCACTTCCACTCAACACAGAAAGAGCAAGGTTTTCTTGCAATGCGTCGAGTATAAGAAATAGGAATGGTCCGGCGACTTGGTGCGAGTGAGTCTCTGGGGCACTGCCAGTGGCCAGGTGATTTTGATGTTGAGAAAACAGGGTGCGGCCTGGGCTAGACTTTGGTCAGAAACAACCTGGACTACCTAGCTAACCATTCTTGGAACTGGAGACCCGAATTGTTGAATTTGGATAAAGAAGCATATCGGTCTGATCGAATCCTTTCAGTAGGTGGTGGGGATGAAGTTGGAAGAGACAGACATTAAATTGGGCAGAAGAAGGACTTTTCAGTAAAGTACAAAGGTAAGGTACCTAGGCAAACACCTACCTTGAGGTTAAACTACCTTAGTACCTCTAGTACCTAGGCAAGGCAGGTAGGTGTACCTGTGGATAGCATCGAAGTGTACAGGCACTATAAGGTAGGCGCTAGGGTGTCAGGGAAATTTCTAGAGATAGGGAAGGAGGCAAGGCAATAAAAAAGACCATGAAAGTAGCCCTGGCAGCGGAAATGGAAGACAGTTAGTAGGAAAAGCCCCTGACATTACCAGCGCGCTAGGGATTCAAGAAAACGGACACCAAAAATAATGCTTTTATCAGTGCACTGCACTACTACGGCAAAAACAGCAGGAACCGAGGAAAACAAAGACAGGCGACGGCGACTCGGAGTTCGCGATCCAACCACGAGGGACCTGTTGGTGATTTCAAGGGGCCCAAATACTTACCTATCCATGTCATGATTGACCAGCCATAACCATCCATGTACAATGCATACTCCCGCCCTAGTCTCCCCCGGTAGGCTCTTCCATTACACCCGGAAAAAGAAGAGAAAAGAAAGAAGAAAAAAATTCAATGTTAACACGGCAGGGGGTTCACAAGACAGCCGATTCAACAAACTTGGATCATGGGTGTGAGGTGAGGTGAGCCAAGCCATGGACCGAGATACCGGGTCCATAAACGATCCAGGCACAGCAGAGCACACACGCGGCATTGGCAGGGCCTGGGCCAGGACAGGGGTCGTTGGAAGCCCAGATGCTTGCAGATGGGGACACGGCGACAACGAGAAACCTATGTACAGATAGACTGAGGATTCCACTACGCGGGACATGTTCCCCGGCACCGGTAGGCGTCCTCCCGTCTAGTCTTTACATTAGTGGCTCCATCCGAAGCTGAGTTTGTTGTCTCCAGTCATCGGGTGAGAAGCCACCAAGAATGTGTACTCGTACAAAAACTCCCTACCTATTCAGAGCGCCCGTCTGTTTACGGGCAGCGGAGCGGAAAGGGTGGCAGAAACCCGTTAAAACACCCACTTATCCCGCGACGGTTGGGTATCGTTCCTCCAACAGCTCATATGATCAAGTGAAGCACCAATGGTGTCAGCCTTCTGTTTTTTAGGTCATTGGTGAGGTCGACAGACAATACTACATAGTAAGCACGTACTAAATACCCTTCCCCCCTGGCTACTGATGATCATCGTGTTCACACCAGCACAGGATTATCCTTGTAACAAGGCCAACATCATCACGATTTGGGGTTCGGCGAAGAATTGGACTCGGCGCAATCTAGGTAACTCAGGATCTCAATTCGAATGGCAGAAATATTGATATGTTGGTAACAGCTCACCGTAAACTGGGCAATTCACTGATAGGACCAGATGGTTTCCTACGCTGATTGGAAACATCAAATTTCTTTGTACCCAGAGGGATTCTTTCAAGTTCCCTGCAGGCGTGAGCTTCGCCTGCGGGTGATAAAAGCCTGTCCTTGTCTCCTGTCTGTGTGTTGCACTATTATCGGGCCAATGGCACGTCCCCCAAGCAATCTCCAATTCCATCCATGGAAGCCAAGAAAATTCGGAGATCTGAGAGATGGTTCTACTACATGTACATGGTGAAACCGATGACACGTGCTTTGCCCGAGCCAAACAAAGGGACAAGTGGAAGGGGGCTTGGATTCGATAATTGGGAACAAACCAGCCAAAGCCAGTATAGGTACTCCGTAGTACTAACTTATCCATAGTTAGGGGCCATTGACCATGCTGCAATCGGGCTATTATCCTTGACTGGCACCTAGACCATGCCTCAAATATCAGCGCCGTTTCTCATGAGACGAGGCGAAAAGGTGTGGTGAGCTATCGATCGTGATCCATAGGTTGGCAGGTTGCTTACCACCAAAGCTGAGGAGATGGGAAGTTTCCCATTTGTTCAGTACCACATAACTAAGGTATGCTGTTATCACCATATTCCAATGCGACACATACCCTCTCATAACTACCGCTCCGCCCTTCCGACACTACCCTGGGCTGAACTCCTTAGCAATGTGATGTCACCGCTCTTTATTATCGCCTGCCCACAGACCACTACCCGATACCGCCGCTCACAAGCTACTAAACACTCGCATGGCTGAGACAAAAACCTCAGCATGTGTATAGCAGGGTGTTGCGCAGCAATCAATGGGGTTTCCGTAAGAGTGAAACCTTTAATTTAACCTAACTTCGATGAGGATGGACAACGTACGAACAGGTCAGTGCCTATCATGCAGCCTGTTTTCTAGTAGGTCAAGTAAATGAGATATGAGCAAGTTGTAAATCTAGACTGCACCATGCCACACTCACTTTACACCGTCAAATCAGGACGGTGCTAATTGGAATACATCACAACACCAAATATATGACAGAACGCAGTCAGAATAAGCATCACCAATTCTTCGTGTGAGGTTGCAACGAGGAACAGATATCCAAGCCTAGTACCTGCCAAGCTTTTCTCCCCGGAAACTAAGGCGGCACTAGTTTAAAGAACCCCCTACATGGGACCTCGTAGCTCTGACTCTAAAAAAATACCTACTGTTGCAGGTATCTGTGGATAATGGCCGTTGGTGAGGTCGTATGTGGCCTTTGACTCACTAGTGATCGTTCGTATACCATCCTTCACATGGCATCATATTTGGAAGCCGTGCCGCCGTGTCACACATTGATATATGGTGTGATGCATGTCACCCTGTGATGCCTAATCCGTTTACGAAATTATGATTAGGCTGGATTCTGACTGTTGGCCAGTCTTCTTATCTTGCCATTCCTATGTCACCTGGATCTTTCACCTCACGCACTGCTATCGCCTCAATCTACATGTAGTCAGTCAATTCACTCTAATGAGCCATCGCTTGCCTACTGTCAAAAATCCGATTGAATACTTAGTGTGTGCAATGTGATTGGCTATGGCCTGGTTGTGTTTTTTCCTGAACGCCGAATCTTCCCCGCCCTTGCGCCGCAAAAGCATGACTATGTGTTCCGTGGCTGCGTATTCTTATACATACGACATCTTGCTTTTACCCGTGATTCCGATCCCCTGACTTATCATTCTTTTGGCTCAGCCAATGTACCTCCACCCCCATTGTGCCGATTCCAAATCTCTTTCGATTACTGTGCTGCTGCTCGCCTGGCATTCTCGCGTCCAATCTTCTTGAAGAAGGCATTGCTGTCCGCCTTCTTCCGCTTTGCCGATAACTTCTTATTCTGCTCGATATACGCCATGTCCTGGCCACCACTGAGCTCGCCGAGAGTTCCCGCTGTTCGTCGAGCTCCCTTCTTTTTCTTGCGCCCCATAGTACCCTGATGGAACATGTCGTCGTTCGGATCATCTTCCTCCATGCTTTCATTCTCCACAAGAACCTTCTGCAACAGTTCACGCCGCTCCGACACATCTGCGAATGCTAGTCCGGGTGTCTTCTCGATGTTTGCTAATTGTGTAATGACCTTGAAAGCATATCCCTGGTCAACAAGGAAAGCTTGACGTTTGGAAGAAAAATACATTTCTTGCGTGTCCTTTGACACCAGAGAGTAGAAAAAGGCATTGAAGCCCTCGTCATTACGTCTCTTAGCCCGAAGAATTCGTCCTAAACGCTGCGCTTCCTGGCGACGTGAACCGTAGTGCGATGAAATTTGGATGAGGCAGGTAGCCTCGGGCAAATCGAGGGACGTGTCTCCAATCTTTGATAAAAAGAGCGTGTTGACATTCGGGTTGTGCTGAAAGTTCTCCAGCACTTGCAGACGTTCTGCTTGGCCAGTGCCGCCGTAGATGAATGCTTTTTGAAGTTTCAGCGCATATGCTTTGAGCGCATACACGTTATCCGAAAATACTATAATCTTGTCTCCTCTTGATTCGTGGTAGTTGATGAGGTATTGACAAGCTTGAAACTTCCGAGGGTTCATGATATAAAGCAATCCCTTCTTCCGGCTTGGTGCTTTGAGGTACTGATCGTAGAACTCTGTAGGCATTGGGCACCATACTTCTGCACATTGAACTCTAGCAATATGTCCTTGCTTTGAAAGCTCCATCCAATTGGCTTCAAATAGCTTTGGTCCAATAAGAAAATTCAAATCAGAAATCTTGTCGTCTTCTCTGAGGAGTGTTGCAGTGAGACCAAGCTTCGAATGAGTCTTGATCGAAGACGTGACCTTTCGGAAGATGTTGGCGGGCACAACGTGCACCTCGTCCAGCAGCATCAGGCCCCATTCTCGACCTGTCAAGAACTTCATCATCTTCTCTGCATCGTAAGATCGGGCCCGCGATTGTGTGACCATTGCATAGGTTGTGACGATGATACCAGTGCTTCCAGTGAAGACGTTGTTCTTGGAATCGGATGTGAAGGCAACAATGTCATCGGGATTGATGTTGGACCACTTCAAAAATTCATTCCTCCATTGCACGACGGACATTGAACTAGTGCATAGGACAATGACACCCTTCTTGATAGTACAGGCTGCTGTGATACCCACAAGCGTCTTTCCAGCACCACAGGGCAGGACGATTAGTCCACTCTTGGCTCGGCCGTTGCCAAACATCTTACTCAAGCTCTTTTCCTGATAAGGCCGAATCTGAGTACCAGGCTTCAGATCGATATCCAAATTTGCGTTGGCTTCATCTCTCCGAAAGTCATACTCCTCCAGGACTGGGTATCCTAGATTCAGGCATTCTTTCTGTACCGTTTCGACATCCCTGTCTGCAATTTCAAAAGAATGCGTTACTTCCTGGTCCTCGTCGTCTTCCTCGTTGAGCGTGGCATAGACTTCACCCTCCTGGACGGGTTGTCCATCTTTGCCTTGTTCGCCTGCTTGGCTGAGGCCATTGGCCTGCTTCACTCCGGCGGCATTCTGTGTTCCGGGAATGACAAGGCCGCCAATCTTAGGCGCCACTGATGTCGTGATCTCTTCAGTTCCTTGGACGCGTAGGGGACCAATTTTGGGGTTCTTGAGGAGAGTCTGGAGCATGTTCGGATCAGGACTTTCGACGTAGTACTTTGTGTTCTTGAGAACCAGCTTCACCTTGCCGTAACTCTGAGTACAACTTGTAATGAAATTTCGAATCTCATCTGGCAGGGGCGTCTTAAGAAATCGATCCAGTGTATTGATGATGTCCTCTGGCGACAACCCAACGGAGACGGCAGCGTACAGGCTGTGTGTTGTAAGGGCGTATTCGTGCATGAAAGTCGGTCGAGACAAGGGTTCAGAAATAGTGATAAGGAAATCCTGAGCCTGCTCCGCGAGTGGATTAAAACTCTCTAGAATGATACGGCCCTTTTGAGGGTCTATCCAGAGAGGTCGGTTCTGGTGATCTTTCTTCAAGACCAGGTATGAGAAATCACGGTCGCCAAAGATGTGTGGTAGGGGGTCTCGAATCGCATGTCTCTTCTGATAGCGATCCAAGGAAAAGATGTCTATATTCTTGTTCAAATCACGTTCCAAGGCCTCGTCGACGGGCCCCTCCTCCTCATCCGGTATGTCCTCATTGCTATCGATCGTTCGTGGCGTTGCAGCTCCAGGTGTTGACATGCGTGAAGACCTTCCCACTTTTGCCCCGCCCTGGACGGCAGCACCTGCTTTCCTCTTGGGTGGCATGCTTATTGAGTTTCAGGGCGTGGTTGGCGGTGGCCGTACAAATGCTGATGAAGGAAAGGAGGACGTGAAGGTCATGGGATGTGAACAAGCGCTGTTACGAGCGTCGCTGAATGACGATGACTAACCAATACTTAAGTGGGTCTGTTCATCTGCTGTGGTAGAAGGTAATCGTCTAGCGCGCGCCTGTGGCTTTGTGATCAGGGGCCGTAAAGTGCATCTCGAAAGCCTGATTAATACACCCCACCAAAACTCTACCGACATTCATCTGAACTCAACCTGTAACTATTCTCAGACACCACAATTCAGTTGAACACTCCTTCCAACGGCGCATACCATATTGAAAACCCCGGGAGATTGCTTATTATCTGCTACCATGTGGTATGGTATGCCACGATTCTATTCATTATCCTGCGACTAATCAACGTCTAGCAAACACATTCTCAACGCCCAAGTTTCGGTTCGGTCGCCTTGTTGTACGTCGAAAGTTTATTGCAGCCAGTTTTCGCGACTTCAAGTTGTTGCCCGCTCACATTACTAATTAACTCTAACTACAGGTCGAAAATGGTTCGACTGTGTCGAATGCCACAGCGAACAGGAGTCACACCCTCTTAAGGAAAGCTTCGAGATGATTTTTGCGTGCAAGAAGTGCAGAAAGTGCTTCAGAAAGGATGTGAAGGAATTCGAGGAGGCCGACGAGTTTTGCCCTCATTGCGACAACCACTTTGTTATCGACGCAAAGACCCCTCAAGCAGCTCTTTCGATTGAGAGCGACGACGTACGAATGGACAACAAGATGCTCAAGGACGACAGGCAAAAGACAAAGGGACTCAGGTCCATCTTTGACCCGACAGAGGAAGCCGACAAGCTGGGATAATCCAGAACAAGATCAGATAAAAAACAGGAAAATCACGGCGTTCAGGATAAACAGCGATTTGTCACTTCCACGGGGATACGTTCTGAGAGAATGCGTGCGTCATTAGTTGTGTTAATACAATGGCACAGTATCCCGACTTTAGAGACTCGTGCTCTTGTCTATGTAAACTATTCCCAAACTCCTCTCTATTCCGCAGCGGAGTCATCTTGAGATCGGGTTAGGATGGCAGCACTACCGGTTCCAGGGGTCCGTCCCGTCTTCTTCTTGGCAGCCTCTTCCTGCTTCTCCTGTTCGATATCCTTGACGTAGCCTTCAATCTCGGACGTAGGTAGTGTTTCGATGGTGGCACCAGGTGCCATGAGAGAAATCTCAATGTTCTTGGCTCCGGTTTGAACAACCTCGAGCAGCGACTTGATGGCAAGCCGGATGGTAGCCTCTCGGTCCATGTCCTCCTTGTAGTTTCGCTCGAGGAACTCGCGAACAGTCTTGCTTGAACGACCGATAGCGTTTGCCTTCCTGTTAGATCATTAGTTTCGAAAATTCGCCACCTATATTCATCACTTTGAATAACGCACCAGGCTGAGTAGATGCCGGAGGGCTCAGTCTGGTACAGCCGAGGGACATCGCTGCCATTGTCGAAGCCAACAATCAGAGTGCTAATGCCAAACGGTCGGACACCACCAGCCTGGGTGTACCGTTGCTGGACGCCAGCGACATATTTGGTAATGTAGTCGATAGTAACAGGGTCTTCGACTGACAAACGATGGGACTGTGCCTCTAATCGAGCCTTGTCGACGAGGATACGAGCATCCGCATTTAGGCCAGCGAAGGCGAGGGCGACGTGGTGATCGAGGAGCTGGATCTTGGAAGGGGTGATGCGAGTATCTTGCAGCTTCATGGCGGAGCGCTTCTCACATCCTAGCACAACAACATCGGCACCCTTGACACCGACAGCACAAGTTCCTATTCAAGGTATAAGTCACCGTAACAAAGCTGTTAACCAAAAACCTGATATCTACCTCGCTTGACAGCTTCGCCGGCATATTCGACCTGGAAAACGTGGCCGTCGGGACTATCCAGATGTTAGGAAGCTTGTCGTGAGTTCTGTTATGGTACTGACCTGAATACTGCACTTATTGTTAGCGATGGATATATCATTGAACACGGACCCGTTGTGTGAACTCACCCGACAGAGCTCTGTCGTAGCCGGATGCCATGGTGCAGAATTAAAGAAGAGCTGTTGCGATATCGCTGTGTTTGGGAGTATAAAGTGTGCTTTTTTGGTGTATGAAGGCGAATCGTGGAGTTGTTGCGAGGCTCAAGGAGTGTTAACGTTGATGTATTGGGGTGCTCAGCTTCGTCAGAGCGGCAGCCTGCCTGTTACCTACGGAAGGCTGAGAGCTGTAGCTCCCCAGTTAGCGGGCAACGGGCCGGAAAAACACCGTTGCGTGTTCCGCATAGTGGGCACGGACCTCCAATACCTGCCGACTCTTTCTCTGCATGTTTATATCAACTTCAAATCAGTGCAAACAATCATCGGACCCTGGAAACAATTGATCGCACCTTGGTTTCATATACTCTGCTTAAATGCTTGTAAACTGAAATCCACCACCATAGCCCCATTGATTCAGCGTTGTAGTCTTGCAGTCTATATATGTCTCTCGACTCCCTACTTCAACTATGTACGAAGCTGGTTGTTGATGAATGAAAAGAATGTAATTGTCATTTCTCATGAGGCAAAGAAAATAGGAGAAGCGGTACAAGGTAAGCGCATGACTAATGTTCCTAAATAACGGACGTGCCAATTATCCCCGACGTTAGTAAGTCGCTACTTCGGACCACGTTTGACTCTGTAAAACACCAGCAACATGTTGGCCTTTCTCAATGAGCCGCGATCGAAAGCTGTCGATCCACATGATCTCCATGAGTCCATCCTGCGAAACCGAATTAATATCTCTGTACAAATCCATCGCCACGGTCATCGGCATAATGAGCATATCAGGTTGAACAGTGTCATGCAAGACTGAATCGAGTCCACGGCAGATATCTGCCGCAAACATGCGCCCATGCTGATATCGATTGAGGTCGATCTGCAAGTCGAATGGCAAATCAGGCCACATATTTGGGTAAGCGTCGATGACTGGCTGGTAGATGGCTCGGTGCAAGCTTTCAATGCATTGGTGAAAGAGGATCTGTGTCATCCAGTAATACAGGAAGGCAAGTCCGGTGTTTGCGTCCCTGAAAGCGTACGAATTTGTGAAAGGAATAAGGCCTCCGGGACTAATAAGCTCCTCAGTCCAGTAGGCCACGGGATGTTCAAAACTGGGGCAGTTGGCCATTTGAAACCAAGCATCAAGTTGTCTCTCGAGGGAAAGGCAGTCCCGGAGAAGCTGCTGAGCGCTGTGCCGTCGATGGAGGGTTGGCTCTGATGGAACAATCTGATCAACTTGAGAAAAGATGGCTGGCAGCAGAAGAACAAGGTCCAGGAGATGGTCCAGGAGAGACTTCGGATGTCTCTGCCACGGGACAGTCTTCCAATCTGGGGATGACACAAACGTATCTTGTCGCCTCAGGAGAGCAAAGCCGGTCTATCTTGAACTCAGAAAAACGAGAAAGCATAAATTTCTGAACGCTACTTACAGCTAGAGGTCGATACACCCGCACAAAGAAATGATGATTGGGAAAGTGACTAAAATAGGCCGGCCCCATTCGTCTCATCTGTTGAGACCCTGACTCGCCAAACGCATATGCTGTTTCATGCTAGCTAAGTGTCAGCAGTCACTTGGAATCAGTAGAGGCATTGCACAAACCTCGAAGAAGAAGATGCAGTAACTTTGGGCCGAGTCATCTTGCTCATATACGCTCGGTAAACGTGCTAAGCATTGTGCTCTTATACCAAAGTCTCCTTCGCCCAGTAATGACTGTAAGTCTGTCGGCGCATATGGCGGGAACATAATGCGGAAGGGTGCGGAGTCATCAGCTGAATGATCTGGAAGAGTGTATGGAAACCTAGTGTGCAAGGCTGAGACGAGAACCGAATACTCCACTCCTTGGCTTGACACAAGTGTGTGGTCGTCCCAAGCTGAGGTGAGAGGATGGACTGGCGTGATATCGAGCGTTCTGGGAGGTTCCTCGTATGAAGGCGAGCTGTCTTTCTTTGAGGACGAGCTTTTCTTGGGATGGGAGGCTACTCTGCCTTTGTTCTGCGGCGTCCCGGTGATGAAGACTCGTTCTCGTTCATAGCCCTCACATTGCCTTCCACTCGATATACACTTCTGGCAGTAAGGTCTCTCATTGCTGCACTGTTCTAGAATGTGAGCTTTGATGGCAGAGCTACGATGAGCTGATGGAGGCTTACCTTGACTCTTCTACGCCGGCAAGTTTCGCAGCCTTTGTATTTCCCAGGGACGCCAACCATATTTATCTTGATAAGGAGGATGAGTTACAGGATGTCATCTTGACAAGTTTTGTTCGGGGCAGCTTCTATTATAACGAAAGGTCTATGGGATGGCCAGGATCTCGGCTACTCCGTCTGCGATGCTGCACCTAAACTGTCACCGGCATCTGTTGTAATGAGGCATCCTGTCAACTGTCCATCACCCCACACGTCACGGAAGTCCATCTTGCACACAGTCATTAGAGCCACCTCGACACGGAGATGTCAAGATGGCTCCTTTCAAGGTAATCACCTGGTGAAGTTTCATCGCGGTAATGAGGGTCACTATGTACAACGAATAAGGAGTGTCAAGAGCTCTCGTTCGACCTGGCCTAGTTAGCGACGGCCGCTCACAGCATCCACCGGGTGTAAAGCTCTTGAGGGCCATGGCTCAGCACGTGCTAGGTATGACGAAACAATCCAATTGGAATCAATTGGGACCGGCAACGTCAACGGTTAGGGACCCACGGCAGGGACTTTGGACTGGGATAGGAATATGCGAACGAGCGAGTCTTCACTTACAGGGAACTTTTGGCCTAGCGCATCGGCTTCCTGTGGAGAAGCTGCAGCATCCGCCCCATAAGGCTGACAGGGAGGTGTGTGAGGAAGGGCGGCACTGGCTCCTCGTTGGCTATCAAGTTTAAGAGCTGAAGCTCGCTATTTGATAAACAACACGGAGTGGAGGGCAGCTCCGTTACTCCTGTTTGACAGATTCCAAATGACGAGGACTTGGGCATGGGCACGGGCAAGGGCAGAGGCAGGGGGCTTTTGAGATGCAATGAGACACAACCAACTCATTAGAAGTGTCAATGCTAACCGGTCGAGTCATGCTGACTTGCACCTTGCGAATAATTAGGCATTAATTTACCTGATATTGTGATGGCTGAAAATAAGCAGTGGCCTGCACGTCTCGCAAGATGACGGAGATAGTTCCGCCCTGTGGATTGATTGACTATCACCAGCGCTATCCAAATCGGCTATCGCCTTTATCTAAGCATGTCTGTGTATCTATGTATGCATACGTACTTGGGTGTTTGAGGGTCATGCTGTTTTTGCAAATGGCTATACACAAAACAGCCACAACCGCAATATGCAGAGCACTTTTGCTCATTCGCGCTCGCTTAGGTCAGCGGGGCTATCGAGGTCGTTTGGCCCAGCCACAGCTGGAAGTACCAGGCAGTACAAATGACGCTGCAGCATTCCCCAATGAAGGGAGGTGGGGGGGTCACATATGCTGTCACTCGGGTACGAGCCCAAGAGACCGGGGTATCAAATATACTTGTAGGGGTTCATGATGCCATTCTGGGTAAGATGTCAGCCCTAATGCTAGGAAATTGTAACAGAGGGGTTGAGGTGAAAATAGAGTTCCGCGACGCAGCGTTCGATGGATGGGGTTTTTGTTTTACCAAGCTTGAAAGATGGACGGGGCGAGGGGATTAAACTCACGGGATCAAAGAGATTCTTGATCTGCTTCATCAGACCAATCGTTGTGTCGTCTCGGCTGTAACCGATAAACTTCTTTTTCGCAATTCCCAACCCATGCTCAGCACTGATGCTACCACTACGCTTCTGAATCCATTCGTATACCCAAGGCTCCAGGGCCCTCTCAACTGCAGGATCGTAACGACGGACCGGAATGTTGAGGTGCAGATTGGAATCGCCCATATGGCCATAGCCAAGTACGTCAACAACGGGGTGGTCAGACGTGTCACCCAGAAGACCCAGATCAATCAGACGAGCCTTGGTATCTTCAACAATGGTATACATCTCGTCCAGGGGAATAGAGATATCGTACTTGTAGGTGCCGCCCCAGTGGCCAAGGCACTCGGTGATGCCCTCACGCCAGCCCCACAGGTTGCGAAGCTGCGTCTCGTCCTGGGCGACGACACCGTCGGCAATAACTTCTCGGGTCATGACATCCTCAAGGAAGGTCTCTAGCTTTGCGTAGTCATGCTCGCCGTTGGAACCACTCGTCTCAATCAGGCAGTAGAAAGGGTACTCCCCTTCGAGGGGATGCTCCTGGCTCTTGACCTCTGAAACGATTCTCTGGCTGCGGCCGTCCATTAGCTCAAATGCAGATAGAATTTCTGATAGCTGCTTCTTAGCCTCACGGAAGGCAAGCTGAGCTTTATCATACGACTCTATGCCAAACACAGCAACATTAACAGCGGGAGATCGCTGGGGACATTGAATAGCGATCTTTGTAATAATTCCCAAAGTTCCTTCTGCACCAATGAAGAGCTGCTTCACATCGTAGCCGGTGTTGTTCTTTCGCAGGGTACACAGATCATTAATGACGGTACCATTGGGCAGAACAGCCTCAACACCGAGGACGGTGCCGTGCAAGCTCCCATAGCGGAGCAATCGCAGACCGCCAGCGTTTGTGGCGACGTTTCCACCGACGTGGCACGAGCCCTTGGCGCCGAGGTCGAGAGGAAAGATATAACCCTTTTGGGCAAGGTATGAGTCGACAGTCTCGAGCACACAACCGGCGTCAATAACAAGTGAACCACTGACTTCGTCGAATGAACGAATCTCGTTCAGGCGAGCCATGCTAATGACGATCTCGTCGAAAACGGGAATGGAGCCCCCCACGAGGCCTGTGTTTCCTCCCTGGGGTACGACAGCCAAACGCTGTTCATTGCAGTACTTGAGGATGCCGCTAACTTCGTCAGTGGTGCCTGGACGCAGCACCAACTTCGACTGGCCCTTATACTTGTGCATCCAGTCCTCATTGTACGTTTCAAAGTCAGCCGCATCGACGCCCGCTCCGCCGCCCGTGATTCCGTCAATAATGGCCGAGGGGTTGTTACCCAAGATCTCACGGAACCTCGCAACGTGCTCGGGGGTCACCAGAGCGAACCGGGCGTCGCGCTCGAGTTGCGGGTACGTCTCGGATGTCAGCTTGCTTTGCTGTGCCCGAGTCTGGGAGATGAGCCTCGGGGCTGTAGTCGCGATGCATCGGGCGGGAGTTCTTGGTTGGGCAAGGCTTCTCCCAAGGATGTTGGTCCTTAGAGAAACGGTCCTCCGGCTACCGGAGCTGGAGGCGGGTGCTCTCAAGGCACGGAAGAGCTGTGGGCGACACGACATGCTGGGAAATTCGACTGTGGATCGAATTGACCGTGCAAATCTTGAATCCGGGATCCCAATTGTCTATCTGGCGGTAGAAATACAAGGAGGAAGAGAAACTGAAGCCGCAGTCTATCGCCCCAGTAACTTTTTATCCATTGCGCAAGGCTAATAAGAAACTGCGGAGCCCACCTTTCATCCCTCTCACACAATCCGACCGGCTATATCTCACTCAAAAAAGTCCGACAATTTCTTCGCCCGTCTAGAAGACGCCGATACAGTTACCACCACCGACCGGCATCGCCGTATTTGATGCCTGTAACTTTGCTTTTCCAACGGTTCAAAAGTGTGTTTGTTCAAATGTAAGGTAGTTATTCCGCTTTGTCAATGCAAGTCGGCGAAGTTGGCTTTACGCCGAATCAAGATACCCAGCTCAACGTCGGTGAACCTAACACTTTTGCCGTAATTATACTTCCTTCCACTCTTGACGGACAAGTCCAATAAGTTGGCACTTCATAGGTATAGGAGAGGCAGTTGTTATTCTTAGCTAGGCACCTAGTCTGTAAATTCCATGCACATGATATGAACATGGCACGCAGGACACGCAGGACACGATACCAAAGTCCCAGCCTCAATCCATTCCGCTCCACAGATCGTCTTAAAGGTACTACTAGGTGAGTGCATGGCAAATCGAACAGATAAGCATAATACTCGGCCTATCAAGTCTTTGATTCTTGGCGGTATTAACTAAAAAGGAGAAAATAAAAAAAGAGACACATTCCTATGGTGGTGCCCCCAAGAAAGCTGGGTTGGACCTAATATGTGGTTATCCTAATCGGCTATCCATTCGCTCCCACCAAATTGAATAGTCAACCCCTCTCTGGTATAAGTCAATGGGATATTTATTTACCGTAAGTGAAATGCACCCTCCGTCTTCGCCAGCACAAGGCAAAACGCAACTAGGCGATGCATCATTAAGAAGGGACCTGTAAGTATAACTGTATCTCGCCAGCGTTTCTCTCCATATCTTATCCCTCCCTCCTTTTTGGACTCGAGACGCCCAGTTTCATACTCAGTTCCATTTGAACTGATGCGTGCATATCTAGCCATGGATCTTCACCCTGTCTCTCCTAGACCCCATTTGTGTGAGGGCTTTGTGGCTCAGCGTCGCTCCTATTCTGTTGTATACCTTCTGAGTTCCCTTGCCGGTTATTTTGATCGTTAATCAGCTTCTCCATGAAGGAGATGTAGTCGTACTGTGGCATTCCTCTGTCCTCTGACATGTCTGGCCCACTATGAGGCGGCATGATCTCGACAAGTTGGTCAATCACTTCGTCGGGCACCAAGCTGTGTCGTAAATCCATCTCTGTCACGTATGGTTTTCCGTCTGCCACCTCGCGGAACGACTGGAAGACTTGTTCTGCCGTGTTCTGATCTTCTGTCACATCCACCATGAACCGGATAAACTGTTCAAACGTTACATAGTCACGCCCACCAGATGTTTCGAGGAAGTAGTCGTGCATTTCGTCCTCTGAGAACACAAGCCCCAGGGACGCAAGCGCCGCACTGAATTCAAGTTCCTGTAAAGAGTTTGTGTCGTCACGGTCGAAGTGACGGAAGACACTCTCAAACTCTTCCAGCTGGATAGGGGTCAGATTTGTCATGCTTCGCGCTACCATCTGGTTCTCCAAAAACGCAAGTTTCTTCTGCACCGAAGTCTTAACAAGACCAAGCTCGTATGACAGTTCGTCGTATGTGTAGGTAGTAAAGTCGTTCTCCTCAATATTGGCCTCTTGGCACTTCTGATCCAGCTCTGAAATTTTATCCAAGTATTGATCCAAGGGAGAAAGGCTCTCACTCAGCTTCCTTACATGGTGCAATTGGTCTTCCACATCACCGTCAAGGCCAGAGATGGCCAGCTGCATGGTATTGAGAGCCATTGCGAAATCGTTTGCCTTGTCAGCAAAAGATTTGCGGAGGGCGTTTTTGATGCTATAACAATGTTAATCGAAGAAAACGAAGGCGGGGGGGGGGCATCTATTGAGGAGAGTCGACTTACTCTCGGATTGTTTCGTTTATTAGCTGGGCACGTGTCATCTCATTTGATGCTAACTCTGCCCACTTCCTCTCGAGAGCATCCAGACTCAACTCCGCAGGTGGATCGTATGGACGTAGGCGATAAGTCCCCAGTTTGGTCTTGATGTTTCCGAGTAACGTTGCCAGGTCACTCTTCTCGGCGACCCATTGTCTTTTCTTACCCTTTTTGTACTCAAAAAACTGGTTTGATTGAGCTTTGGCATCGATGTATGTTCCTTCAAACGTAGCCTGCTTCCACACCTCGATCTGCTCTTGAATGGCTTGTAAGAGCGCCCGCATCCGCCTTTCGTAGGCACTTTGCATCTCCCAAGCCCCTTGCATGTTGTTGACAAACTTTTCAACGCGACGTCCAGCGTTCTCAACCTTTTCCATTTGCGAGAATGCGTGGAACCAATATGCAATGTAAGTCATCAGAGATCGTTCATCGGGCTTGGCCACGTCGCACACATCTTCCACATCAAGCAGCTTAGGGATACCAATCTCCTTATGTGCGATATCAAATGCTAGTTGCATGTTGCCTCGATGATCCTCCTTGTCTAGGGCGTCATAGTCGATGAGGTCGGGTCGGTGGATATCCAACAGAGCGCAGAACGCCAAACCATCATTCCAGCTAGCGCTGAAGTCTCGCACTTCGACTTCGTCATAACATGCCGTCTTCCGTTGACACCACAGCAGGAGACCCTCTTTTGCTGACATGCCCTCCTCGTTAATGTCGCTGATGGTAAATCGAAGAATCAAGGTCCAGATGAGACCAAGAACAATCTTTTGGTTACCATCAACCACATCCTCAGCACCGATGTTGGTCATTTGAATACCCCTGGACTTGACGAAGTCAAGTGCCAAGTTCGCATTCTCAAATTTTTGTACTCGAAGCTTGGGTTTCGAGGCATAACGGCCGAGCGATTCGTGTGAAAGGCATTCGAGGAGATGAATCAGCATGACCTATGCATTGATGTCAGTGACAGTAGAGAAAGATTATTCAGAAAGAAAACTTACACCATCGCTAAGATCTTTCACGAGGTCTTTAACCTCGAGGTTTCGAGCCTCGATCTTCGTGTTGAGCCTGGAAAAAAGATGTGAGCATAGTGCAGGCCAGGAATTCAAAACATAAATACCATTTTGTAAAGGTTTTTTGTTGGACCGTGACCCATCTTTGCTGCTCTGCAAAAGCCATTCTCGTCAACTTCTGATCATGTGGAAGCTCAACAGCAGCAAGAACGTCTGCAGGAGTAGATGCGCTGGGCGGAAACCTTCGCGAATTGGTTGGCTGCTTCCCTTTTTGAAGACCTAGAAGAAAAGTTGTATTTGTAGTTCTGCTGCCTGACCGCTGCACTCGAGCCGCATACAGTTGTGACTTGTCCCTCCGTATGCGCGGGGTCGGTGAAGATGGTGGAGAGTATGTGAGCGAACAAGAATCCTGTGTCAATGTTCGACGACGGGCGATGAATCCAGTTACGGGCGAGGAGAGCCTGTTAGACAAAGAGCGAGGAGGGAGTGGGGAGTCCTCGAATACGGAAATTGGGGTAATAGGAAGTGACTCGAATGAAGCGGTAGATATCCTTGAGGATGAAGATGAGGCCGAGGCCGAGACAGTGGAGATGTACGATAAGCGAGATGATGCCGATATTGAAGCAGATGGAGAATTGTGGCAATGTTGATGATGCTGATTACAATTGTTGTTTTTGTTGTTGATGCTAAAAACTGTGTGGTAGACGTAGTAGTCTTTGTTCTCTTAGTAGCGCTGCTGCTGGTTGCAGTCGCAGTCGTCGCTAGATTGGGCGTCAGCGTGTAAACAAAAATTGGAGACTTCTCGTTCCCCTCCACGTTGCCGGGTTGCAGTGGAAGCATCCCCTGAGAGGCTTGGGCAGAATCCTTCGTAGCGTCCATTTTTAGCTGGTTTTCAACGCTTGCTAGGAGCGGCTAGTTGATGGACTGTTGATAGACCAGGGTTTTGTCGATTTGAATTGATGTTGAATGTCCGTTCCCTGCAAGAAATTTCGACCTGAAATTTTATATGGCCAGACACGAGAATTACAAACATAGGTAATTGGCTATAAATAAGTTACACATCCAAATGGCGAGGGGGTCGTTGGGTTTATACCTGAGCGTTGGGTTCCATCAGTTGATCCTAAGCGCATCTTACACCTCCTTGCATGAGAACATACCGTGGATTTCCCCTGGATGCATCCTCGAGACAATGCGCAGCGTGATATGAATAGACTTTGGACAAATTTGGTACATTTTTTTGTCTTCTCCTTTTTGTTTGTCGGTTCATTTGAAACAACTAACATTCCTTTCAGTGATGCCGACTCCTTCTATCTTGAAGGGCGAGGGTTTCAGATACTCGATACGTAAGCCGTGGAATTTAGGTAGAGTTCATTAATAGTACTAAGAGGTAGTTCTGACCAGGGTGGACCCTGCGCGAGGAATAAAACGCTGGGGTCGATCAACCGGCTGTAAATCCCGATGATGCATGGCGCTGGGCTGTCTCAACTGCCTATCATTGGGGGTAGGTCAAGCTAATAGGCTTCAATGTGTATACAGAGCAAACGGCCAGATAAACGTTTAATCGGTTAACGTCTTGTGAACCCTTCTGTGGAACCTTAGTATTATGTAACCATAGACCCAGCTTAGTACATTATAGTTAAGTTGATTGTTGCAGCTTCAGCCGAGTTGGAACCAGGAACTGGTAACAATATCCAGTTAGTGGTTCGCATTAATTGAAGGACTCGGACAGTTTTGAACAATCTCATGTCATATCGACGATTCCCGCGTCTTCTCCGGGGCTCATCGTATATTCGAACGCCTCCTAGAGCCTATAGGGATTCGGACAAATTGTAAGCATAACAAGGTTCACAAAAGTAATCAGCATCAGACGAAGACTGTTTCGATCTTCCACACTCAAACAAGCTCGCATGAACATATATCGCGGCACTCGAATAAATGAGATAAACTAATGTGTTATTTTTACCGAGATACTTGGATCTATCTCACCGTGTGGCGGCGAGAAGGCGAAATGGCTGATCAAATCAATCAATCAATCATATAATAGAGAAGTACGACGTTTCTTCGGACAAGAATCCCCCAGCTTCGATTAATGGTTGGCTACGATCTTGTTTGCTATGAAACATATACCCTGTACAACAGATCGATCGTCAACAACAGGCTTTATTTGACGAACGGTTATATGAACAGCCTTGAGTATATGGTCAGTAATGGCTGGGAATTTGTACAAAGAGCTATGTAGCTGGCGACGCGGCTGTCTATAAAACAATCTAATCGAACGATCTGACGCTGGAAGTCGTAGCTACAGTTTCCTATGCTATGACACACCCACCAACATCCGTGAAGGCCATCACTTCCTCCTTCAGATTACTGGCATGATAGAAACAGATTCGAGCAAACGATTTATAGATGTCTCAATAAGTTCTTATACACAATCTATCATAAAACCACATCCCGCGCATACTTTCATTTATTTCTTCTTCTGTCCAAGAATCTTGGCATGCTGTCTTCCAGAGGGTTTTCCCGACTGATTTGCTTGTGACCGTAGAGTATATCTCTCCTTCTTCCATGCAAACACCATTTGATCGACACTGCCCATGTCGTGCTTGGGCTTCCGCATGTACGTGAGACGAGCTCGTCGTGCCCTTTTGGGCCGTCGCCAGATAATATCGATACCCGTCACAGTAGGGCTGTAGATCTTGAACCACATCTCCACACCAACCTTCATCATCTGTCCACGCAGTTGGATCGCCGTATCCTGACCTCGGCGTCGGATTTGTAGAAAAGCGCCGGCAAATGGCTCTCCACCCTTTGTCGTCACCATCAGAACGTCTCCAACCTTAGCACTATCGGCGTGCTCCCTTGAGAACAGTCGTGTGCGTGCGCCAGTCGGATCAAGTTTCGCGAGTTGCTTTTGCAGAAGTGCGGGCATGGGATCGGGGTGCGTGGTACGAATACTCGGGACTCGAGGGTAGATATGAAATTTGCTAACCTTCGTGAGATCCGCCCCTGGTCTAAATGTCAGCGATATTGTGTTCACAATATTGCAGATCGTCAAGATACATACGTTGTTCAGCGCTGAAGGCATTCGGTATCGGCTTGGGCATAGGCTCAACGGCTGTTGAAGAAACACTCCTTTTGAAAGTCCTTAGGAGCCTTGTCCGTCTAAGGGCAGACTTGAGACAGCCAACTGGCCGTCCCACGCTGGCCACATTCATCGTAAATTGACTTGCCGTGAATTATACAAGTAATTGAGGTTGAGACAGGCGCTAGAATTTCTGGAGCTCCTCCCAATGCTTCCTATTCCCGTTGCTGATTGGCTCGGCCGACAGTTCATCCGGAACCTTTTTCCATGAAACGCAGAATACCTAGGTAAGGTATGAAACTGCTACGCCTACCTCAGTACCTAGTACCTTAGGAATTGCCTAAGCCTTGAAACCTCAAAAGTTATCACAGTACTGTGGGACAGTCAGCATAATGCTGAACAGATCTTTGATTTCGGGCTTGAGGCCTGTAGCTGACCTCCGGACGTCTCTTGGACTGCCTGCTTTCCCGTACAGACGCTTCAGCATATCTCCTGCACGCAGTAAGTGGGAGGAAAAAAGTGCAACACTTATGATACAGGAAGTTGACAATCGACAAGGTTTTAGTGCTGTGTTCGCCGAGACCAAAAATCCCCAGTTGAATGAAATTCTCACGCAAATTCAAGAGAAGATCATCCTCCCAGCCCACCTACCAGAGAAAGCCAGAAAACTTGTCTTCAACCCTAACAAGAGCGACTACATCCAGCGAAACCCCGTCACCATCGAAGTCGATGGGCTCGAGCACACTTTCAAGACCATTGATCGATTCCACGATGTCCCAAACTCGATGAAGGCTTTTGCAGAGGCAACAAAGCTCATGAAAACCAAGGAGGAATGGGATAATATAAGCACGCTGCTTGCTGGCTATAAGAAAGCTGGAGTGAAACTCAAACGCTGGCATGTCGACGCCGTGACTCGACGTGCAGGTTATCATGGGCAGCCGTATGTCGTCATTGAATGCGCCCAGCAAGTTGAAAAGACCGGACTAAGTCTACAGCGCGACTCCACTGTCATCCTGCTGTTAGCATCTATCAACCGCAAGATCATATCCCCGAAAGGAGAGGAGAGCGAGACGCAACAGGCTCTGAAGTGGAATCAAATGGTTTGGGATATCATTCAGCGCCCTGAGCACCTTGCTAAGAATACACCCCCTCGCCGTCAGCCTCATATGAACCCCGTTATCAGGGGTATGATTCTCTTCTCCCAAGCATCTGCAGTCAAGGAGCAGCAGGCAGCCGGAGCTCCGGTGGATAACTTGATCCGAGAGCTTCGAGACAATGTTGAGTTTATCACCAGCACATGGGCTGAACGAGAATCCGATGACTTGACAAGCTCACCCTACTTGAATTCTCTCAACAACCGAGCCAAGCCTAACAGCGATAACTACGTACCCAAAAGGCAACACATTTCTCCTTTCAACTACATTTTGACTCTTTCCGAGAACATAAGGGCGATAGAACTAGCACAGGATATCATCGGTGAAGATGCTAAAGACCTACAGCCTATCCACGGTCTTATGGAAAAACACATCGAAGATTTTCTTATGATGAGTCCCGAAAAGAACTCTTTTGGCTGGGACATGGCGTATGAGAGAATCACAGGCCGAGAGCCCGGCTGGAAACAACATTTGCCTGCTGCGCCCCGCCCTAGGAACGACGTAGAGGATAACTAGTCGAAAATATTCATGCGCTTTGACAAGCCCCGGAGTCTACAAGAGGATAATATGTGACGGATAGCGGGGGAATTATCATGTACTATATGTGTATCAACGAGATTCTTTTTATATGGGATGCCTCCTTCTAAGGCAAAACAATGTACTTCTCCAGGTGCTTGGGAATAGCTCCCAGAAGCTTCTTGTCTGTTAACCATTTGCGCGAGAATAGTCGATCAGCGTATCTGTAGGCACCGTCGCAGAGGACAGTGACGACAGTGTGACCTTTGCCCAGCTTCTCAGCAACCTCCTTGGCAGCTACAACGTTGAGAGAGGAGCTGGCACCAAGGTACAGCCCCTCCTCATCTAAGCACCGGTAGACCATTTCGATGCTCTTCTCGTCAGAGATGTGCAGCGAACCGTCCACCAGGCCAATATCAGGCCGGAGATTGTCGGTGATGCGACCTTGTCCAATACCCTCGGTGATGCTGGAACCCGTGCGCTCGGTAAGCTTGCCGCCAGAGGACACATAAGAATGAAGCACACTGCCTGGAGGGTCGGCAAGGAAACTCTTGACCCGGCCATCAGAGACGTCCTTCAGATACCTTGTAATGCCAGCTAGGGTTCCAGCAGTTCCAGTGGCGCATGTAAAAGCGTCAACCTTTCCATCAGTCTGCGCCCAGATCTCAGGGCCCGTCGTCTCGATATGCGCACGGCGATTGGCTGTGTTGTCGAATTGGTTCGTCCAAACAGCGTTGTCAAGTCGCTCAGCGTGCCGACGGGCTTGATGATTGTAGTTCTCGGGATTATCGAACGCGACAGCAGGGACTGGGTAGACCTCAGCACCGAGGAGCCTCAAAAGATCGATCTTGCCCTGAGACTGTGTATTTGGCATGTATATCACGAGCTTATAGCCGCGCGAACGGCAGACGTGAGCGAGGCCGATACCGGTGTTTCCGGCAGTCCCTTCGACAACAGTGCCTCCAGGCTTGAGGAGACCGCGCTCCTCGGCGTCTTTGACAACGTACAACGCTGCGCGGTCCTTGACGGAACCACCAGGATTCATGAACTCTGCTTTGCCGAGGATCTCACAGCCAGTCTCCTCGGAGAGGTGATTCAGACGGATGAGGGGGGTATTACCAATAGCTATTATAAGTCAGATATCCTTTCAAGGACCGGGACTACATTGATGATAGGCGCACCTCCCGTCAAACCTCTCGAGACACCTTGAGCTCGAGACACATTGAGGGTATGAGAGCTGGGAGCTGCCGCAGCTTTGGCCGCGGCAGCTGCAAGCCGCCTGACGCTGGGGCGGAACATGATTCAATGCGTGAAGTGCCGCGTTCTTGGCCAAATTAACTGACTGTTATAAAAGTTGGTGTTTCCCACAAAAAGAAATAAAGTTGAGCTTATAGAAGAGATCAAAGGGAAATGCATTTGGATGGTGGGGCCGCAATCGGCAATGGCGCAATCCCGGGCTATCGGTGTTGGATGACCAAGTCCCGCACCGACTTCCATACGGCTTCAAGCCCGGATACCAACAAATCACTAACGCAGCCATTATATAAATAAGTATTAGATTCTCGCGTATACATTACGGCGTCGCCAGCTCTTGCATTTTAGGAATCCTGTTCCAACCGCACATATGGCGCTGGGAACAAGCCCCGAGTACCCATATATGCTCCAAAGAACCATTCTCCGTTCACATCCTCGATCTCTTTGATCTCTGCTCCCTTTGGAAAGAGAAGTTCGTCGTCTGCTCCCGGTCTGGGGTACCATCCAAACCTCGCAGTTGCCTTCAGTCCGACTCCGCCATCAGGTGGTAGGCTCTTTGCGAAACCGCTCTCACTCGGCGCCGTTTCTGACACGTCTTTGGTGACAAGCCGGGCAAGATCTTGGCTATTTTCGTGCCAAACCCATTTCTGGAGTCCTTTCTCGCGGTGCTCTGCCTTTTCAGCTGCCTCTGGCTTTAGTCCTTGGCCTCCTACCAAGTCTTGGGCTATATATCTCCATCGCCCACTCTTCCCATCCGTGAATGCGATGACTACCATTCTATGCCCGTTAAGGCATCTCCTCCAACCTGAATGGCCATTTTCAGGGCTGATCTGTCTTTGCACAATCAAGTTCCCATAACATGAAGAACATATATCGTAATCACCTGGTGCAGCATCTGATACCAAAGAGCTTGTACACTGATAGCAGTGATATCGTGCTTGATTCGGTTGGATGGGCTCCTGACACAAGTCGCATCTTGTGGTGAATGACAGGTATTCGAATGGTTTAATGCTGGATGCGTTAGGACCCTTAAATATTGTTGCTGCCGTGGGTCGACCAGGTGATCTAGGAGGACTTCCAGGTCTGTGTTGGTTAGACTGTGTGGCTTCGTGAGCCATTGGAAGTAAGGGATGCGTGCATGACCTTCCCTGATTCACACAGTCGTTACAAAAGCCCCAATCGCCCTCGTTACATATATCGCACCGCCAATAACACTCGTTCGTCCAGGCGGAGCATTTGGCACAGAAAGTACCGCTTTCTAACCGATGTCGAGGATCGTCCGCTGTCAGTGTTTTTCGTCCATCTGCCCCGCCAGGAGATGAGCGGGGAGGACGGTATCGGATAGCTGTCATTGTATGTGGCTGTGGTAGTGAAGCATCCCCTTTCTGCTGGCGGATCTTTTCCCATTTTGAAAAAGCACCATGGCCGAACCCAAACCAGTGATGACAGCCTTTGCCAGCCCGATAACAGTTGAGGCATATATTCCACTGTCCATTGGCGCAAATGGAGCAATTGTAATGGAGCTCATATTCGATGTGCTGCTTGTTGCATCGTGAGCAGCTGACTGAAGGTTCAGGGTAGAGCTGTGACCTGGACCTCTGGTGTCCTGAGATGGTGGGACTACTAATCGGGCTGGTCACAGTCTGATGAACGATAGCAAGATCAACCGGCCGAGGTCTGTTTGCCCGACCGACAGCTGCATCATGATGGGAGAAAAGAGGAGGGACCGATGCGCTTTGAGAGGTTCCCTGACGATTGGCAAACGGCATATTTCCGGTACTGTTGCTGAACGAAGCCGCTTCTGTCGGGTTGGGGAACGGAACGGTATGGATGGGTGTGCTCGTGCTGCGTCCCTCGCTGAAGCTAGGTCGGGACTGCGTTGTATCAGAAGCCTGGGGTCTCGATCCCAGGTCCGTAGAGGACCGAGCAGCAGGCCTGGGTTCAGTAGTGGTCGGAAATACTGGAGTGGTAGAACTCCGACCTCCGCTAGCAGTCCGTCTCCTAGGCCTTCGGGTTGGCTCCTGGACTTCCAAGTTCGCCAAGTTCGTGGATGTTGGCGGACGGCTCCGTTCCTCTGTCTGACTCGCAGCACTGGTAGCACTTGCAGCGCTCGCAGACCGAGAATGTGGTCGAGATCTTTCTCTTGGTCTACCTCCTTCTGGGGCCAGCATGCGAGGGTCCCCAGTTGCCGCATTCTCGGCATATCGTGTCAATGGGGGATAGTTATTTCCATGGTTCCTCCTCGCTTCTTGGCGTGTTCGATCCCTCTGCCGACGTCGATATGCCTCAGTGATCCTCCTGCTGAGCTCGTCGTCGCGACTCAAATCGATGTTGTCCAAATCGAGCCCATCGAGGAGACCTTCTTCCTGGATCTGTCTGGCAAATGACTCTATTTCTCGTTCGATATCCCTCTCACTCATATCTCCCGAGCTGATTAGTGATCGGATCGATGACTGGTGCTCAATCTGGCGCTGCCTCGACTCGCTTCGTCGACGTCGGCGCTCGCCTTCGACATGGAGTTGATCGGAGCTATGCCGGCCTCCCTCATCAACTCGTGGGCGACGGCTTCCTCGTCGCTGATGGCGGCTATCGACGCTTCTATCTCTGCCTCGGTCCCTTTCCCTGTCTCTGCTAGCCCTTCTTCTGTCGTCCGCAGATCGACTCTCACGCCTCCGCCGCGTCCTTGGTGGCCCCGAAGATACTCCCGCCTCTTGTAAACTCAGTTCTCGAACCTCCTCCATCAACCTTCTGTCTTCAGCGTCGATGCGCCGCTCATCTGCCGTTCGATGTGTATTTATCGTAGGGAGGACTTGATCGCCAGGTTTATACTTCTTTGCCATCTCTTCCTTCTCTGCTGCTGAACGATCCTTGCCAGGACTTGCTGCTATAAACATATCCAAGAGAGTGACGACGGTCGCATTATGTTGGGTCGTCCGTACAGTCGCTCGACATGACGGGCATGTGAAAATGTTTGTACCAGGAGCAGGCGGGTTTGGCGCCCGCTCGGCCGTCGCAGCCTGGAAAGTGAACCATTCCTTCAGACAGGCACCGCAAAACGTATGAAGGCAATCAAGAAGAGTCAAAGGTTGGTATAGGAGCTCCGTGCAGATCTACAGACAAGGTTAGCTGCTGGCAGCTATAGATTTTGTAGTCAAAAAGGCGGGGAGATTTACAGAGCACGTCAGCTCCTTTTCCAAGTCCAAGCCAGCGTTCGTGGGCTCCATTCATGATACTTGATTAAGCCAGGCCCATGATTGGGATGAAAGTAGTATGCGCGTGAAGAAACAAGTTGTGCCGAAGAGAATATGTTGATTGAAGGTAAAGGGTGATGTTGGGTTGTTGGTTAGGAAAGCTACTATCCATCCCAATACGCCAGCTACCAACTACCAACCATCCCTAGGTACCAGGTATGCCTTGGTAGATACTAAGGCTAAGGTACCTAAGTTAGGTAGTGGTAATCTTAGGTCAGTACCTAGGTACCTTACCTACTAACCTCCATAGGTGTGAGTGGGTGGCGGGGTCGGCCTGGGCCTCAAGACTCTCTGCCCGGGCCCAGGGATAGAAATAGTTGTTCACGACAACACACGGTTTTTGGTACAGGTTGTATTTAGAGACATGTTGGCCGTTGAGCCACAGAATACCGTAAAAACGGGAAGAGAAACTCTACAGGTGAGGACAAACATCCATGTAAGGTGCTTGCGGGGTGTTTTTAGGAATGGATATCTAGGGATGGATTGTTGCATCATGGCACAAGTCGCCTTGAACCTCTCCTGCATTGCAATCCTAGGTTGATTTACGAATATTTTTTGAAACTTTTTTTTTTCTTTTTCTTTTTCTCTTTCTCTTTCTCTTAGATTTAGTCGGTTTGGGTATGGTATTCATACAGTAAATGTTTGATATCCATGTTCTTACGGCCAGCGATGCAACTAATACCTGTACCTGTGAACAACTATCTCAACCTCACTTGAGCTAGTAAACAGATGGACGTCGTGGCGGTTGTCATATCTGCAATGACTCTTGCATTCATTACTTTATATAAATATAAACGCCATCAAAGCAAATTGATAAACTCCAATAGCGCTTATGAATGACTCCACTCAGCCTTCTTCTTCTCCGCGAATGCCTTCATGCCAATCTTCTGATCTTGGCTACCAAACAAGCTGTGGAAGACTCGCCGTTCATACTCGACCCCATCACGCAGGGCCAGATCCTGGCTCTTGTTTACAACCTCCTTGGCGGCTTGAACAGCCACCTTGGAGTAGCCCGCAATTGTTTCGGCTGTCTTGAGTGTCTCCTCGATCAGAGCTTCATACGTGGGAAACACCCTAGCTGCGAGTCCCCATTTCTCTGCATCGACACCAGAAAGTGACTTTCCGGTCAGAATGAGTTCCATTGCCTTGGACTTGCCGATGGCACGAGTAAGGCGCTGGCTGCCACCAGCTCCAGGAACCGTCCCGAGCTTGATCTCGGGTTGGCCAAAGTTCGCATTCTCAGTACAATAGATGAGATCACACATCATCGCGAGCTCGCAGCCTCCACCAAGGGCATGGCCCGAGACCGCAGCGATGATTGGCTTTTTCACCTGAGTGGTGAGGTCTGACCAGGACTCGATAAAGGACTTGGTATAAGCTTCGGCGAAGGTAAGAGGGGCCATCTCCTTGATATCTGCACCAGCTGCAAACGCCTTTTGGGAGCCGGTTAAAACAATGACTGCCGTATCGTCGGCCACATTAAATTCAAGAAGAGCTTGGTTGAGCTCTTTGATAAGAGGCGTGCATAGGGCGTTGAGGGCCTTAGGACGGTTCAAGGTAACTAATCATTGTTAGGCACTGTTCGATAAACCAACCCAAGGTATTGCATTGTTTCAGTATCATTCATACCTTGTCCAACACCAGGCTTGGGTTGAGAAACCTGAATATACTCATAAGTCGTCGAGCTGTAAGCTCGAGCAACGCGAGGAAGAGTAGACCTTTGAAAGGCCACCCGAGTTGCCACTGGTCTCATGCAGCGGAAAGTGTTCATTGTGATAATAGAGAATGGAAATGATGAGAAAAATAGCGAACGATCAATATTGTGATGTAAAAACGGTATCTGTTGATTCCACAATTGAAGGAGATGGTACAGTTACTTGTATAAGTTAAGATTTTGTCAGTGAGGAGCTATAATAAGTACTGGGTCTTTCTTTATTGATAACCGGGGAGCTTAAGCTTCCCCAGTGACGCAACAGAGCCGAGGATAACATGGGCCGCCCATACCCATGGCAAAGCCGACAACCAGATTTATGATGGAACGTCACGTGAGAGGTTGATCTAAGCACCATGATAACTCCATGTTAAAGACGGGAACTCCTCTAACTGGACTCGTTGATAATCTCTTTCATGAACAATCTATTGGTGATGCAGCGGAGGTAGTGGCCAAGCAACGTCCTGCAAGTTCTTGCTCGCTAACGGTAGAGGAACAACGGGAAGGGTATTGGCTTCGGTATCTGCCTAGAATAAAGCATAAATCGCAGCTTCATCGATAGACTGTTATCATCGAGGTAGCCATGACCGGACAAATGAAACTGTGCCTACGTACGGGCAGAGTACGCACAGGTAAGTTATGGTAAGTAATACATACTAGTAGGTACCTAGGTAGGTACTTAAGGTAGGCAGTTGGACCTCTACTCCGTACTCTCCTCGGGGAGAAGAAAACATTAGACCTTGATATAGGATGTTAAGATAAACTCGGTAAAAGGTGTCTTCAACTCAACAAAAGGTACCCTAAATTAATAATAAAACTTATCTAATTCTTTTTATTACTTGGGATTAAGGACCTAAGTTTTCTTGCCTCCCCTAGACTCTATACGTTGGATTTACGGCATGAGCTTTCTTACAGGGTAAGCAGCTCGACGCGACGCGGTAATGGATATAATCAAAGACTGCGCCACATTCGCATGTGGGGTCAAGGGGCTCTTCTCAGATCGCTCAACAGCAATCTGGCTGAATCACCAATAAGATCATAGGCTAACTCTCAGTTTCAGGGAGGCCACCAAACAAACTGCCTGTCAACGGTTCATCAAGTTCTCCTTTGTCCGGTAAAGGACCGGGGAATTGATTAGCCTTGCCTAGGTACCAAGAGCTTGACAAACCTTACGTGGCTGCATCGCCAAAAGTCCAAGTTGCAAGTCCTGACCCCCCAATCGCAAATTCGCCATCACTTCTTTTTTTTTTTCTTTTCGTCAATTTCGACTTTTCTCGCGACATCGTAGTCATTGTTCCGCACAATTACACTCGATTATTCTATTTGAATATTTCGCCTCCTCCCCGTCATATTTCCCGATTGACAACCGTCAACCGATTCTCTTTACAAGATGAATGCGCCAGAGCCTGAGCAGACCCCTTTCGAGGCTGTCAGCGTCCATACCTCGAGGCTTCAACGAGTATGTCACTCGAAATAGACTGTTATGCATCGCGACTCTTCTGACGGCGGATTAGAAATACCAAGCTCTGCTGGACCAGTCGACCCCTTTCGTCCTCTACCGATGGGTCGGCACTGTTGTCTGCCTGCTCCTCTTCTTTCTCCGAATCCTTCTTGCGCAGGGCTGGTATATTGGTAGGCTACTCGAACCTGCAAATCACCCTCCCGGATCATCTTACTTACAACTACACAGTTGCCTATGCGCTCGGAATATATCTTCTAAACCTGTTCCTGGCTTTCTTGCAGCCCAAGTTCGACCCCTCCAACGAAGAGGCCGACAACGAGATGGAGGATGGCTCTGTGGGCACTCTTCCCACCAAGCAGGACGAGGAGTTCAAGCCCTTCATTCGTCGACTTCCTGAGTTCAAGTTCTGGTACTGGGCTACTCGAGCTATCATCATCAGCTTCTCTTGCAGTTGGTTCGAGATCTTTAACGTGCCAGTTTTCTGGCCCGTTCTGGTCATGTACTGGTTCATCCTCTTCTTCCTGACTAGTAAGTTCCATATGGCATATACACGCAATTCCGCATGTTAATTGTTTCTAGTGCGCAAGCAAATTCAGCACATGATCAAGTACCGATACGTACCCTTTACTGTCGGTAAGAAGAACTATGCCAAGAACAGCTCGTAAACAGACGCGACTTTCGGGATACTTTTCTTCAGCACAGCGGGCATCTCCGCTGAACGAGTGCCCGCGTGCGTTGTATAAACATGATGGCAAGCTTTATCAAGCTGCACAATAATGCGATGCGTGTTCCGATGCGTGTGTTTCAACTACGAGGGGAAATTGACCGGTGACAACTCACATGGGGGGTTTTGGCGATAAAGAAAGGAACCTGGGTCGTGCGACACAAGCGGACCTTAGCTATAGACTTGGACGGATCTGGGGGCCATGACAAACAGAGCAGATGAACTATTTAATGAAAATGACAATCATATGAACAAAAAAGTATGACCGAGCTCTTCGGTATAAAGCTTCGTGCAGGTTGATTGTGACATTATTGCTGAACAAAATTCAAGTTGGAAATACGTTAGGGATGTTTATAAAGACCCGTTTCTGCGTTACTGTTCTATTTCTTTGCTTAATTGGTGTTTAGGTATTTGGAGTAAGTTTCATGAGGAAGCCTTAGGTAGTGGCTACGCCAAGCGTGGAGCTTGGACAAGGCCAGCCTCGCGCCGTAATTCTCGGATATCTTTGACCTCGAAACCCAGCCGCGCCCGCGCTTAACCTTCTCCATAAGGCCAAACTCACAAAAGAATCGCGCGCCAACTTCCTTCAAATACATCACGACTGCACGCCCTCACCAACGTTTTCCTCGGCGCCCCTTGCCAATTCGACCATCATGTCATCTTCGGCTCCTCGCACAGGCGAGCGCATGGTTCACCAGGACTTCATCGCACGCATCCGATTCTCCAATGCGCTCCCTCCACCACCCCATCCTCCTAAGCTGCTCGACATACCCAATACTGGCCTTGCTAGCGGTCAATATACGACGCCAGGCTTTGCTTCACGCCTTGCGAGGGAGCAGCCGCTGAACATCGAGGCAGATGCTGAACTGGGAATGCCCCTTGACTTAGTCGGCATGCCTGGTGTTTTCGATGGCGATGAACGATGTACGTCGACTGTTTGTCGTGTTTTGACCTCGCAAAGCTGACGCTTCCCCAGCTATTCAGGCTCCCCCTCATCCCCCTGCTCTCCATCCTCACGATCGACCCCTTCTTAGACCCATCGCCGCTCTGGGAAAACACAAGGTCGCAGAAGCCAATGTTTCTTTCCTTCGCCGGACAGAATACATATCTTCCACGGTCACAAAGCGACAAGATGGTGCTGCACCTCGTGCTCTACTCACCAAAGCCAACAAGAATCGACGCATCCCGGAGCCTGCAGCCGATGCTCCTCACGTCATTAAGCGAAAGATTGACAAGAGCTTCGACATTGCTGAGCACGAATTCAAAGACCCCAAACGCGCTAAACACCCAAGCAAGAGAAATCTCAAGGTTGTCGATGTATCGCCTTTCATCCCAGATCTTGAGGCTTTCCCCGATTCGGGCGCGTACGTTACGATCAAATTCCACCAGAACCCTGTGGTCAGCACCAAGGATTATGACAGACGTCTTCTGAGTGGTTTGTTCCGGCCCATTGATCGGACAGCCGAGGAGGAAGAAGCGTATGAGGCAGCTGTGGCAGCTCATGAGCAAGATCCTGAAAACAACCCCAAGCCTCAGAACTGGATGAATTTTGATTATTATTTGGCGGCAACTCCTGACGTGGGGGATCGTTTCCGTCGCAAGTTCGATGTTGAGGATGCTGACCACAACGAGGACGAACTCTACACTCATGACTCTGTCAACGGTGGATGCTTCCAATACAACAGGCTCAGAGCGTACGAGACAGCTCAGGAGACCAATTACGACCATGAAACCAAGTTCGACGCAGAGGTTCTCCTGGCTTACAACGAGGACACTTTCTATCCCAACCAGAAGGCCGTATACTACTATCCTGTTATGCAGAAATCTGTAATTCGACCCCAGCGAACAAAGAACATTGCGCGAAACATTGGCATTACCGACGAGGAGCAAGTTGTTGACCAGCTCGACGTCACCGTTGAAGACCCAAGAGAGGATATTCGTGAGATGATCAAGACACATCGCGATCACCCCCTCGGAACAGGACAGGCCGATGAGGAAGAAGGGAACCACGAGGGGAACCACGAGGGCCAGGATGCTGAAGGCGAGGAGGAAGGAGAGCACCACAGTCCAGGAGGCCGTCGCTCGAGGTCAGCCTCTGAAGAGCATGATGCAGAAGGAGAAGACGAGGAGTAAACGGAGGTTGAGCGCGATGCATATAGCTAAGACGAAAGTGGTGTAATCTAGAGGAAGTGAGAACAAAAGCATATGTCCTTTATGCTACATCTGCCTCGAGATAATTGAAAGTTGCGAGGACAGAAATGGCATGTATTTGGCGAACCGGGGCATCGTGGCGTACAGTTTGCAATTTTTTATCATAGATCTGAGGCATAATAAATTATACCATATTCAAAATAATACGCACACGCATGATTCTCTCACTCCTTTGAAAAACCAGTACCTGTATTGGTATTAGGAACCGAGATGCCGTTCCCAGGGGTATAAGTGTCCTTTGCTAAGCCCCGATCCCCTATGCGTATATGTCATTCACTCAGTCTAATCATTCATTCATCAACTCTTAACCTTTGGCAATCTCATATTGGCGCTACTGCGATCATAACCAATTACTTCTCTCTTATCATCTATCACTCGAGCATACCTGTGTCCTATTAGTACCAGCATGAAGAATGAGCAAACTATGCGAGACGATAGCACTTACTCAAGCATGAGGCGGAAAAACCACGCTTCCATATCAACCTGACGAAGAGCCTGGTTCGCCCACTCTCGACTAGCAGACGCAATACGCTCGCCTTCTTCACGGCCAGTTTCCTCTCTCTCAAGGAACCGAACTGTCTCAAGCCAGTCATCTCCCTGGATACTTAGAGGCACATAATGTGCCCACGGCTTGAGCCACTCAGCGTGCCACTCGCGGAACACCGCGAGTTTGAATGTTAGGCTGCGACTGCGAAGGAAGGCAGTGAAACGACCGGAAAAGGCGTTGCCATCCATGTCGAGGAGATATTTATAGGACCAAGCATCTTGCTGATCTACGGCCTCGGTGACATTGAAAAAAGCTCGTTGCGCGTCGCAGTCCCCTTGGTCACACTGTCCAATGTGAGAGAAATGCACATCAATCATCTCGCTGTAGTCGCCGCGCGGAACCTCGCTCGTCGCCCAGGAAGGGTCGTCTTGCTTAGCGAGAATATTAGCCTGGTCGCGCGCATTGAGTTTCTGTACAAGACGTTGACGGTGCTGATGTCTCCAACCGCCGTTCCGGCTGTAGCCTCCAGTGGTCGAGCCGCGCCAATATAGCTTGCTCTCCTTCTTAACCCACTCCATGTCCATCCCCTCATCGTATTCTACCATGCCGGCCCAGTCCCAGGGAGACGGGTATAAAAGGTCGCTGTAAGAAGAAATCTTAGACTGGGAGAATATGGGAAACAAATCCTGGACAATTCTATATGTGTTGGGTCCAGCGAAGAAGCCAAAGTTAGATTTGAGGCTGGGCGATAGGCAGATGTCTGACATGGCGGTCGTGTTGTAAACAAATCCAAGATCACTCAGGCCGTACCTGTTTCTATAGTCCACAGCCTCTTCCTCCTCGAGACATCGAGCTGGAGTATCTGGCGGACACGATAGGCGAGAATGAGACCAGGTTGATTGATGGGCAAAAGAGTTGAAGCGTGTGACACTTATCTCGTCGAAAGACTTCCCATCATATAACTCTGAATTGGTTTGAGTGAAGTCATTGGCGAGTTGTGATTTCGCCAACGCCGCGGGCATGTTCTGCTCTTTAGCCACTTTCACTAACCTCGTCAGGTCCTCATGCGAAAGAATAACGCGGGACTCGTCGTGAAAGTTGAAGGCCAGGTCCATATCTGGAAGATACTTGAGAAACTTGCCCATCATCCTTTTCGTGGCATTTTGCTGCCATTCAACACCATTTTGGATATAAGTGATCTTGTGGTCTCGAACAGATACTCCAATCAACCCGTTATCAAAACCCAATGCCTCTCTAGCTCGAGCCCGGATAGTCATGGGTTTCAGCCCCCAAAATGGAGTGATCAGGTCGTGAATCGTGTCGAACTCGTCTATCAATTTGACGTCGTTATCTTTTGCAAATCGAAACCACTCGTCAAAAAAAGGTGGCGGTGGAATACCATATCGACGACGGTACTCCTGAACAGCCTCCTCAAGCGTCTTGGACTGTCGAGCCTTGATTTTTCCAAACTCCTTCTGAGCATTCCTTGTAAGATATCCTATTGGATGCATTCCTGGAGTGGGAAGCTTTCTTGGTTCGGCGCTTCCTTGAACAAGATATTCATCCTGTGACGCTGATCCTGGGGTTGCTGATGAATTTTGAGTTTGAGTTTGGGTTTCTCTTGTGTGTTTTGGCGATATTCTCAAGAGACTATACACGCAGAAACAAAATATTGTAAGAGCAGTGATGGATAAGAGCTGACGCCGCTGAGAGGCGCGAAACGATAAGAGGGCGACCATGTTTATAGTTGGTTTTTGGATCAAACACAAGATTAAATCAACATGGTAAGAAGTATGTTGAAAAAATCATCGGCTTGATGATACGAAAGTATCTGCTAAGAGAATTCAACTACAAAGACTGGTAGTCATGAACTCACGGCCGGTCATCTCAGTGTGAAGCGGCAGATTGACCTGGAGACAAAGTATTACCAAGGTACCTTGGTGGATTGGTTTTGGCTGCATCATTTTCATTGGCTAACCGTCTAAAAAGAAAACAATGGCTTAGCCGGGACGTTGTTGGCACAACGACTTATTGCATGACCGAGCCAAATAAAATTTAGACAGTAGTTTCAGTGCAAATCAATATCGAAATATCCAAAGACGTCTCTAGTCACTTATAGAATTCATATGCAATAGGTTCGATGACTGGAATCACAGCCAGAGCAATCTGATGTGCGGATTGTACCACCCGGGATAGGTGCCACGTCGGGAAAGAGCATGAACGGTGGCCTTGAGTTTCACTTCATAGGGAGTCTTGAGTCTAAGCATCTCGTATAGGTTCAATTCTTGTGCTCGCGTGTGCGATAAGCGACATTGCTATTAATCGCATCGGTCATAGTCATCATCATCCTTCCTCAACGCCGAGAATGCCCTGTTTTGTTTGTAAAAATCACTTTTTGATTGGTATCCCGTCCCATTTAGTAGAAGAAACCAATGATCTTGCCAGAAACATGCTTGCGTCGGGCCTCCTCGTGGTCCATGATGCCAGCAGAGGTGGTGAGGATGACATAGCCAAACTGACGGGCAGGGAGCAGCTTGACAACCCACTTCTCGAGCTCGGAGAGGCGGACGTTGTAGCGGGGGGAGATGACACCAGTCTTGTTGAGGCGGCCGTTGAGCTGGACAACAATCTTGCCGGATCGGTGGTCATCAATCTCCTCGAATTCACCAATATATCCTGATGATCGAGTCAGTAATGTTTCGAGAGACTAAACGTTAGACATCATGGGTATTAAGAATCCGAAAAACGTGTAAGATCTCCGAGTTTGAATCTATCGGCAACTTATAGGGGCTGGGTCGTGGTGCAGTATCGACCGTCGCCCTAGTTATCATGCCGAATAAGGAGATCGAGAATTGTCAACGACTCATGGTAGTCAGATCATGGTCAAGAAGAAACACTGCCAAATGGTGCCATGTCGAATACTGGAGACTATTGACGAAGATGCAAAAATGGTAAAGAAAAATTCCGAGACATACCGTGGCGCTGCATGACCTGGAGGAACTTGGTAATGACCTTAGAAGAAGGTCGAATCAGGACCTGGCGCTTGCCAGCCTTCTCGGCGTTGTTGATGGCGTTGAGCGCATCGTGGAGGACGGAAGTGCGGACCATGTTGACGGTGTTTTGAGGAGATTCTCAAGTCGGGACGGGAAATGAGGTATCTGCCATGAAATATAGTTGTTAGCCTCCCAAGGCTCATGAGCGAGGAGAGTGCCCTCAACGATCGATCGCGAGGGTTCTGCCGCCCAGTGCTGAAGAGGAGAAGCGTATCGAGGAACTGTCGCCAGCCGTGAACAAAAACCCGGCCATTGTTGAAAGATCGGCCCACGTAGAACGACGTCCTCGATTGCTTTCCCTTGCCACGGTGAATAGCATCATCCTTCTGGATTCCGATCGCTGCGAGACACTTTCGCAGTATACATACCTCGAAGATTGACTTGGTCGATTGATGAAGACTACGAAGCAAAGGAACACGGATGGGAAAGAAAGGGAAAAAAAGGTGTAGTGCGTGAATAAGTGGGCCCACACTTGCCCTAACTCTTCGCACTCGGTCGTTTAGATTTCGGCAAATCAACGTGGAACTAAACGAAGACATTTTCCAGATCACGACTCTACCACCCTTCCAACTTTTCCTTGATACACATAGAAATCTTCGAGGATCGCCCGACAAGAAAAGATTATCCAAGATGGTGAGTTTTTGATGTCTTGCCGCCTCTCGTCGTCAATTGCGCTGTTGAGGCTCGCAACTGCAACCTCATACCGGTGTCAATTCGCGATGGTGGGGGAAGCACCAAAAATCGAAAATGTTGGCTGACACTTTCTCGTGACAGTCGGACGTAGAAGACAACACCCCCGAGGTCGCTGATGTTGTTGAGGTTTCCGGCGATGCCCCCAAGGGCCAGATGTCCATTCTCGACGCTCTCAAGGGTGTCCTGAAGCTCTCTCTCATGCACGACGGTCTCGCTCGTGGTCTCCGTGAGGCTTCCAAGGCCCTCGATCGCCGGCAGGCACACATGTGTGTCTTGAACGAGAACTGCGAGGAGGAGGCCTACAAGAAGCTTGTTGTCGCTCTCTGCAATGAGCACAACATCCCCTTGATTCAGATTCCCGACGGAAAGCAGCTCGGCGAGTGGGCCGGTCTCTGTACGTTTGGCCCGATGGAATCTACTTAAGTCTGGATCGGTTTACTAACGAATACCTATAGGCGTTCTTGACCGTGAGGGTAACGCCCGCAAGGTCGTCAACTGCTCTTGCGTCGTCGTCAAGGACTGGGGTGAGGAGTCTCAGGAGCGATCTATCCTTCTCAACTACTTCCAGACCGAGCAGTAAGGGACTTTTAAACGGTGTAGGATGTGAAGGGAGAGGATTAGAGGTGCGGACTTGACTTTGTTTCGAGACCGCTTGACATGACTTTTTCGCTTGTACTCTAGCCACTTCGGTTGGCATCTAAAACGGTTTAGGCCTCGTATCTCATGGCCATATTGCATTTGAGACGAATAAAAAAAAAAAAATTAGGCATCAAATTAGATCCTCAACTTGTCTCACTTGTACGTCTGTTGTACATCTGTTGTAATTGATGCAGGTTTGACGTGACTATGCTCTGCCATCTACTTGCGTCCCTCGACCTCCCAATAATGTTAATCTCGGGTCAGTATTTGTCCAAGAAGCTGTAAACTTACCATGATAATATGATACCCAAACTCCGTCTTGCACTCTACAAATTTTGGACTGGCGGTTGTGCTGGGCTCAAGAGCAAAAGCCACCTCTTCAAACTTGGGGTCCAAGCTACCCTTGGTCTTCCATCCCAGTGAACCACCTTGCCTGGCCTTGTCTTCTGAGTACTCCCTTGCGACCTCATCGAACTTGAGGCCGTCGTTCAACTTTGACAGAGCCTCCTCCTTCTTGGCGTGTTTCTCGCACTATGCACCCTCTGTCAGCATTTCAATCGGTGAACGCTCGTGTGAAACTCACCAGAATGTGACGGACATTGATGCTCTGAGCACCTTTGGATTTGCCGCCAGAGTCTTTTGCATCTTTGCCCTTGTCTGCCTTGCCTTTGCCTCCCTTGTCAGCACCTTTTTTGTCGTTTTTGCCCATGTTGTTTACGAGGATGTCATGTAAGAGGAACAAGGGACCACCGCCACTACAGCTGTGGGTTGGATGACATGCCCCGCCATAGGTGAACCCTTGGAAGATTTCCTACCTACATTGTGTTGTGTTGAAACGGTACCCCTCCCCGAGTAATATTAACACTTGACAATGTCAGAGGTCTCTAATTAAATTTTACCATTAATGCTATGACCTAGTCTTGCAAGCAATCGATGCAGCATAGCAATGCGTCCCATCATATCATGCTTCACCTCATCAATAAAGTCCTGCTTTGAACTGATAACCCAACCAACGAGTTTCGGAAGTCATGCGACCTCTGATATTCCTCCCGGTCGACTTTCTCTTGTACCATTTCTAACTTCTAGTCGAGAAGGGCCTTGTTTCCCTTGTGCCTTTTGATCGCCTCGCCCTCATATTTCTCATAGAGCTCCCAGTCGTCCATCTCGGATGGACGGGGTATATGCAAAATATCCTCTATTGGTTTCTGATGCTCAACTCTTTCCAAAGTGAGCATCATATGGTGCCGGTCGCTGACTTCATTAAACCATTGACTATATCGGCGTATCGTATACCTGGCGCCTTATTAGCGAGTAGGAGCGGTAGGAAAGGCCATGAGAACCCACAAACCATCATAACGAATGCCGACTTTTGGTGCATATGGGCTTCTGAGGTGATGGCCTCGCAGGATTCGAAAGGTGGCTCCCACTTGAGATATGAGCGACACATGTATGTCAGTAATTCTTCCCTGCCTGACATATTTTAGAGTTCCCTCTCCTTCATCAATTTTCTCTTGCCCTGTGAGCAACGGTAATGCGGCAACTCCATATTTGCCCTTGGTAGGTTTCTCACGAGCACTACCAACGATACCATCCCGATGCGCGCAAGCCAAGTTGAGCCACCAGCTGCGTCTTAAGCGTGAGTAACCTTCAAAGAAAAAAATTCAATTGCTGTAGGGGTCGGGTCTTCTTACTGTCCAGGTTCGATTTCCAGATTGCCCTCCAGCTCTGACAAGGTCTTACCTTCTTTAGCTTGCCAACGTTCTTCTGAATTGTCTGCATTTGGGTTCAGAGCCACATCCCTGAGCCGTCCTGTCTTTGGGAGATCTCGATAGCGGTTTTGCTCCATATTGAAGTAGGGACCTCGAAACCTCTCAACCCACTTCCGTTCTAAGGTCTCTGCTCTTTCGACATCTTTTGAAAATCTAGTAGGCACTCTTGGGTGGCGATATTTGGGGTCCATGAGATCGGATATAAGCTTGTCAAGGTGCGTGTCCCGTATAGTCTCGAATTCTATTGCGCGGTTGTAGTGCTCCTCGTCTCTTAGCAGTGCCGCGAGGAAACCCATGGCTTCTTCCCACCTGTCCTCGGGACGTCCCTCATGCAGGCTGCTGCGAATGGTGTCGCACAGGTCAAGAAGCACTGCTGTATCGTAGCCAGCTCTAGATGGAAGACGCTGAGGCTCCGGTTGTTTCCCTTTCGAGGAATCAAAAGGCTCATGGGTGGGCTCTTCGACTACGTGCTGTGAGTAGATCCGCATCATAGAGTAGTGTCCAGGTTTGCTCACCTGGGTGGGGAGGCATGAAGTCACCCGGGTCTTCACCTTGACTCCAGCGTTCACGACGCTCACGACCGTGGCGATGAAGGACAGCAGACAAGGGTGCCTACAAGCAATGGAGTTAGCGTTGTGGATGGATAAAATATTGCTCAGTATTATGGCCGAGAATTGCCATTCAATATAATGCGAATTGGGCACAATGGTGAAGCATTCAATAGGGTGTAGTAAACGAATTGTTTGTGATCGCCCATACAAAAATGGGAATCCGTTCGTCCTTACCTTGTAGATGTCCCGTGTTGAGCCACTTCTTATCACAGGCATCTTGACCGTGGAATGTTCCTGGATCACTCTTCAGTTGCACTTGCGTTATGATGACTGACAGAACAGATGATCTCTCGAAGCTGCGTACGACAGAGTCTTTCCCGACCTTTGTCTTTACGGCTCATGATTGACATGTCAATTGCGGGCCCAATGCAGTCAACCGTAGAAACGAGAAGTGATTGGAAGAGAACTCGAGCCAAGAGGAGAAATGGTATTTGAGAATTTGGAACAACGAAAATAACCAAAACCCAGCAAAGAGAGTGTTGGTATTGCTCCTCACTCCTCCCCTCGATAATAACTAAGGGAAATTTTTAAAAGTGGCCGAAATTTGGAGGAGGGGAGGTTGGATCACGCCTTGTCGTGTGCGCAAACGATCCTTGCAGATAGCATTAGTAGACCAATAAGTGACTATCATCACCGATCAGCCGAGGAGGTCTCACAGTAAGGTAGGTAGGTGATATAAGTCATGTTGCAGCTAGTTAGGTGCAGAGAGAAAAGGTTAGTTGAACTTGTCATGCGGGCTACTCACCAGCCGTTTATTAGTGACTCGTACAAGAGAGGGGTTCCTGAGATGATGAGGAGACATGGTTTGTTAGGTAGTGATCTACCTGCCCGCTCTTCCAACACGGCAATCAGGATGCAGTACAAGTAAAAGACCCTGCCGAATGCTGGGGGTGCATCATGCCACATGAACAAGCTCACTTATAACTTATCAACCTCCAGCAAGAATCAACCTTACAGTCGCTTCCTTGTCTAGCTCATATTTGTTCGTGTGTCAGAGATATATCAACTGCAACGCTACAAAGGTATTGACATTGTAATTACCCCGTATTCTACTAAAGAAAGCCGTAGCTAGTATCTTCAGGCTTCAGGGAGCATGGAAATTCCGACCTCAAGCTAAGTTGTATAAAACAAGTGGTCTAAATACGTAAGAATTTAATTCATAATAAAGTAGCTAATACCATAAATTACTTGAGCTTTTTTGCTGCTTAAGGTAGTGATAGAGGTGCTGAGTCTTCATGCCTCACCTTGCATCCACCCCTACGCGTGCTATGGATGCTGGTCTTGATGCGAAAGTCGAGAAAATCTATAACGAACATTAAACTCACTTAACAAAGCCAGCAATAGCCATACCACCATAGTACATAAGGTACTTCATTAACATCTGTTCTCTCTCCTATTAGACTTCGGCAGCCTGGTAAACAAACAGACTGTAACAGGAGCCTGTCCTTCATGGGATTGATAAATGATAAATACATACCTTCGACCGCCTGCCTTTTGGGGCGGGGCACCATGTTCTGGCTGGCAACATGAGACTTACCGCCTTCTGATTTGAATCTAAGGCGAAATACTGCCGGGAGAAAAAATACAGATCGCAAAGGTGCCCCCACCCGTTATTTCAATCATCAAGTGAAAGCAAACACATCTGTCGCAAGCTTTCGCCAGAATTGACATACGGCTAGGTCGCAGTCGCAATACTCTCAATGGCGGAGCAATCTCATCACGCGGTGCGTGGCACTGCCTCTTATACGCGATCCATAGGAATTAGCCAGCGTGTGACACCACTCGCGACACCATGGACTGGTGAAATGCGGACAAGGTGAGCATTGAAGTCATGGCCATATTAGCAATTGAGAGACTAAAGCAATACAGATTCTCGGATTTTCAAGTCAATGAGATCAAAGAAGACGGCACAGTCCTGCACCTACAACAAGTCGGGCTGGCAGATGAAGAAGCACCAGTAACCAGAAACGGGCTCTACGACTTTCCTAGCGCACCCACTAACTTCTTCTTAGGCCATCGGGGTGAAGAAGGATCTCAACGGCGAGTCTACAGCCCAGGAAACAAAAACGGATGAGCCTGCGAAAGATGCCTTGAGGCAACCATCCAGCGAGACCGCTACTAAATCCGAGTCGGCACCCCAACCTGAGACTGTCAACGAAGTCTTGCCCGAGGATGCCACCATTCTTGAGGGTCTGACTGATCAGCGATTTGCTCAGGAGCTAATTGGGGTATATCGGTCTGGTCATGGCGCCGACCACGAGAAGAAGAAGTCCGTTACATCGGAGCCCATGGACGACAGGGCAAAGCGTGGTCAAGTTCACCAAGAGATCCGCCGCATCTTTAAGTCTCGGATAGATACCAACACAACTGACGAAGGTGCTATTGTCGCAACGCTTATTCCCCCACGAAAAGCCAACAGCAAGAAACGCGGCCGTGGTGGTCGCGGTGGTGGCCGCGAGGAAAAGCCTGCTGGTGAATACCTGCATTTCACTCTGTTCAAAGAGAACCGCGACACCATGGATGCCGTGAATCAGATTGCTCGTTTCCTCAAGGTCAAGCCCCAGGTCATCGGATACGCCGGTACCAAAGATCGCAGAGCTTCTACAGTGCAGCGATGCTCGGTGCGATACATGCGGCCACGAAACCTCGCTGGCATCAACGGGAGGATTTGGGGCGTTTCCACGGGAGATTACGACTATAAGGACAGGCCAATTTATCTCGGGCAGCTTCTTGGCAATGAATTCGTGATTGCGATCAAGAGTTGCCAAATAGTTGGCGAGTCCAACGACCAGCCCGTTGTCCGGCGGGTAGAAGTGCTGAAGAAGAACATTGATTCGGCTCTGAACCATATGAATGAACACGGCTGGGTCAACTATTTTGGTCACCAGCGCTTCGGAACTCACGAAGTTGGCACACACCAGGTTGGGCAACTCATCCTTGGGGACAAGTACGAGGAAGCAGTCATGTCACTACTCCATTACGATGACAAGATTGCACAGAGGGCTGAGGCAGGCGATATCCCTGACGAACCCTCCAAGAGAGACGAGTATCTGCGAAACCAGGCCTGCATGCTCTTCCTTACAAACAAAGATGTCGACCGAGCCATCAAGCTCATGCCTCGTCGATTTTCTGCCGAGAACAGTATCTTCAGACATCTAAACCGGCAGGGCGCTCAGTCTAGACGTGATTTCATTGGCTCTCTGGTTCACATCACTCGTGGCTTGCGCTCCATGTACCTTCATGCCTATCAGTCCTACATCTGGAACCACGCCGCCAGTCGTCGCTGGGAGCTTCACGGCAATAACGTGATTGCTGGTGATCTCATTATCACTCCGACGGAGAGTGCGCCCCTTGTCAGCGGCCAGGACCAAGACGGCGATGACATTATCAACCCTGTCGAAGATGACGAAGATGCTCCCGTCCGCGCTCGTCCCCTGACCGCTGAAGAAGCCGCCAGTGGCAACTATACCATCTTCGACATTGTGCTGCCAACACCAGGCTACGACGTCATTTATCCTGAGAACGATATTGGGGAATTCTACAAGGACTTTATGGGTCGTGACGAGAATGGTAACCTTGACCCATACAAAATGCGCCGCATGCGCCGTGAGTTCAGTCTGCCTGGCCGATACCGCAAAATCATGAACCGATTCCTTGCCACGCCCTCCGTTGAGGTCCGTGCCTACTCGGATGATGCAGAGCAAATGCACCCAACTGACTTGGACAATATCAAAGCTTCGAAGGGTCCTAGCAGAAAGCGCTCTCTTGAGGACGTCGACTCCAACTCGACAGTCAAGAAAACGAAGGTTGAGAATGGTACGCCCGCTTCTACAGAGGTTGAGATGACATATGTCCAAGCAGAGACAGCAGATGATGGTTCCGACCCTGAAGCGGCTCCTGGACCTGCCCCTCAGGAACCTACAAAGGTTGCGGTGGTAGTTAAGTTCCAACTTGGACGCAGTGCATACGCGACTATTGCGTTACGGGAGCTCATGGGCGACCCCCCTGAGGATACCGAGACCGTTGCAAGAGACAATTAAAGTGCAGATGTTGTACACCTAGAATGATAAAATGTGGAGGATCATCAACAGGAATTTGATACCCATGTATTGGATTTGAGTGGGGGATACAATAAAATTGAAGCGCTTGGATGCCAGGTACGACATATATCTAATGCGGAGCTCGCTATATTCTGATAGCCCTCAGCTTGATTGCTGGAGCAATTGCACCAATCCTCAAGCCATACACTGCTACTGAGGACATAACAATCCCACAACAAGGTCTTCTGATGCTACCTACTGCAGGCTGGTCAGGTCGTTTTTCCGCTATCATTTTTTCTCATGAAACATCAGTGACGTATGTATTTAAAGAGATATGCTCACAACGAAGACCGCAGCCTTTGTTCACATAATCGTGGGCGTAGTGGAAATGGCTGACGAGGAATGTGGCCTTTTCTGGTTCGTTCATGGCATTGTGTAAAGCGTTCATGCTGCATGGCCATTTCTCCGATTTGCTTCTTCCAAGGCCTGCTTCACCAATTCGTCTGCTTTTGCGAGAACTCCTGCCATCCTAACCTCCTTCCATTATTTGACATTCTGTGCTGTTTGAGCTGCTTTAGCATTTTGCTGCTCCGAAGCTCGAGCATGTTGTGTATCTTCTCTAAGAGTCCTTAGGTTGTTCATCCCAACCCCAGACAAAAGAAAGATATTTCACCATATTGACACGCTTGGAGCGCATTTCAACCATCCAAGGGTGCTCCATCATCTTCCAAGGACTGGCTCGTCTGTTGGGTTGTTTTTCCAAACTTAGACATGTTAGCACAGGCTCCTCAAAGA
>JABFAI010000065.1:0-130807 GCA_013266175.1 Fusarium gaditjirri | reverse complement strand
GACCTGGGGATAGACGATACCTCTGCATACTAAATAAGATTACTCACGCATGACATGCAAGGGGCCCGGAAAGATTTGATGTAATAACGAATATTCGCTTTTATCTCCAAGCCAAACACCCGGGCTAGAATTCCGGGTTTGGCATGTCACAATTGCGATCATCTACACAGTCACTCAATTATCACGGTGCTTTCAGCTTATTGACTCTATTGTGCTGTACCAACATAGGTAAGCAGACCTGGCTAAGATATAATTGGGTATGACCACGTTGCCCTGCCCTGATGCTTTTGTATTCCTGTACCCTTCCAGAAAGAAAACTATGATTGCCTTGCCATCACCTCATTCTTCCTTGAGAGGTGGATAACGGCCCTTTTCATTGCATTCAAAGGGACTGCAAGCAAAAGCCATCTGTGATCCGCGTCCAACTCGCACTCCTTTCATGTAGCAAAGCAGGAAGCTAAATGTCGAAAATCATGTCGCATGTAAAGTCAAAAGAACGGAAAGCATATTATCTGCCCCTCTATATCCGGGGGCATGCTTGCCTAACGCCGCCGATGCGAATAAGAGAGGGACTATACCCTCATCGAAAACGATTAAATCAGTATATGGTAACCGACTTTTGGGGTATAAGTGTTGGGTATCGTAGCAGCTGAGCTGCGGTAGTAATATGAAAGAAACAGCGGGTGAACATTATCAGCTGCCGCTGGATATGACCGTGCTTCTCGAGGTGTAGAGTTCTATGAACTCTCGTCAGTGCTGTCAATAGTAATGACTTTTCGCTGACTCTTGATGATTTGGACATCATCAGAAGATTCGCCTTTAACGTGAGGTTCTTTGGCGGATGAGGAATTGCCCTTCGAGGTCGTAGACTCCACATCTTGATCGCTCGTCTTGTTGGTAGTGCTAGAACGGACAATCTTGATCTTCTTCTTCTTCGCCGCAGTCTCTTTCGTCTTGGTGGCCTCGACAGTCTTGCTCTTACGCGATTGAGCCACTCTCGGCTTCTTCTTCGCGGGCCCAGCTTTAGTTGCGATAGGTTCTGCCTCGGTGGTCTTGGGCTTCCTAGGGCGCAGTCGTCGTTTGAGCGAATTGTCGTCCTGGTCAATCACCACGGCAACATCGTCATTCTTCTTAGATTTCTTAGCTGAAGGCTCAACTGCGGCAACATCCTCGTCTGGTTGCGTGTCAGAATGCTTGCGTTTGTTCAGTTTCTGTGGCATAGGTGGCACGCCAATAGCAGGCTCGGCGAATCGGACGGACTTGTAGGGCCGTGCAGGCTTAGCTTGCTCATCTGCCTTGGATGAAGAGTCGTCACCATTCTATCGCGAGTCTTCTCGATCTTGGCCAGGCTCGCCCCTTTCTTTGCCACTTCGCTTGCGCGTTTGGTTTACGCTCCATCCTCTGATCTGGGTAGGCCCAGAGCTAGGCAGTGCCGCGGCAGACCCAGTCTCCTTGTGATCGTATGGGATGGTCTTCAGTTCGGGCTTATTCGGCCACGCTCGGTGCGCGGGAACGGGGGCGGGTTGAAGCTTTCGATACTTGTTCCCAGCGTCAGACGATCCTGAAGGGGTGGATCGATGACCATGGATCGAACTGGGAAGACCCTGAGGATTGTCTTGGGGGCTTTGAGCCATGTGAGGGGGCATAGGAGGGGGGTTCGCGTACGTTGGAGATAGTACTTGATGGGCGTAGCCTTGATGAGGCGAGGTCATATAACCTTGCCCGGCAGTCTGCGGGTTTGGCAGAATTCGATCAGTCGCAATCGGCTGAAGCGGTTGTTGCCCATGTGGCTCGGGGCCAGGGTACCCTCGGTGATAAGAGCGAGGAGGACCGGGCGGGTAGTAAGAACCAGAGGATCGTAAGCTAGGTTCCAACAGTGCCTCATCCTGAAGAGACTGGTTACGTCCTCGCGAAGGTCGCAGAGGTGGTAGAGGCTCGGCGCTGCCATTGTGAGAAAACGGGATCCGGGCTGGGGGAGGGGCTGGGGATGAATAGTGAGACGATACTAGGCCTGGTCCTGGAGGAGCATTTGAAGCACCGGCAGGTGGTGGTCCCGGGGGGGGAGGTTGCGACCAGTATGCACGAGAGTAGCTCGGCTCGGGAGCACCATAGATGCTCATACGGCGCGGAGAATACCCGGGGTCGATAGGACGGCCGGCAGCCATGTGAGCATCACGGGGGTCTGTGTTCGGGTAGCTGCTATGTGACAGGTACGCCCCTTGATCCTGAACTGGAGGGCCCTGAGAAGGGTGGGGGGCAGGGTAATCCGGATGTCGCACCGTCGGATGCTGCGAAATATTGTGTTCCTGGATAGGTGGATAGGCCATCGGTTCTCCAGGATGACCATGCACTGGGCCGCTTGGTTGCATTGATATCTGCGCGCGGGGCTGGTGCATGTACCCTTGGGGAACCTCGACAGGGCTGGGATTGTATCTAGGGTCAATAGGAGCCTGGCTTGGGGTGACAGGCGGGAGCTCATTAGTCTGGGAGACGGAGCTTCGGGGGTCATGTTCAAGCATTCCATGAGAAGAAACGGGGCCAGGTCCCATACCGTTTGGCATGGCATCACAGTAAGATGGTTGTTCCTGAGTACCATATGGCTCAAGCATAGAAGGCGCTTCGGGGGCAGATGCTGCCTCATAGCTCACAGGAAGTTCGGTTGCTGGAGCAGCGTCGTAGACTGGTTCGGCCTCTTGGACAGGAGCGGATTCGTTGGAAGTGCTTACAACATTGCTCAAGGCAGCCAAAATATCGAGGCCAACACTGAAACTGGTGTCGGGCATAGGAGCAGGAGCAGGCTTTGAATCGGTGAAGACATCACGAATGGCGTCGTAGCGAGCTGGCTTAGGCGCAGGCTTGGGGGCCTTGTTCGATTCTTCAGTCTCAAGAAAAGCGCCAGCATAGGCAAGAACGGCGAGGTCAGTGAATCCAGTCTCGGGTTGAGGGGTTTCAGCGTCCTCTCCCTCGAGTTCTTGTTCCTCACTTTCTGGCTCTTGCGACTCAGAAACGACTCGACTGACAACAGGTCTAACTTCAAGCTCCTTGACGGCAGTGCCCAAAGATCTACTTCGCAAAACCTTATCAGAACGAACATATTCAGATATAGAGATCTCTTGAGGGTCGACCTCTTCAAGTTTGCAAAATCGTCTCATCGAAGCCCCAATCTTGGCGCGGTATGGGTTATCATCTGAACGACGGTGGTTGGTCGTCTTGAGGAATGAGCGTGAAGCATGAGCAATCCGACCCGAAGGGTTGGCAATATAGACAACAGGCTTCCCTGGCATGACGTGTGGAGTCTTTTTGGCCTCGGGAACGGGTGCATCTTTCATGATAACACCATACTTAGGGTGCACACCAAAACGCTTGACCGTGTCTTGATCAAAATCTTCGGGAGTTGTGGTTGAGAAGTCGTAGCCATTGCACCAATGATCGACGTGAACGCCGTTGCTGTTAGGAGTGTTGAGGTACTTGCCACGCTTTGCATGTGTATGACCCTTGCTGGAGTCATTCGTGGAGTCCCTGAAGCCTATTTCCCAGTCATTGAACTCAAAGGTACGAGGACAGAAAAGGCGACTGTTAATGCCCTTTTCTCGCATAGATGGCTTCTGGTTATATATGCGGTAGCCCCACGGATCTTCATCACCCATATTCTTTGGTAACGGGGGGCTCCTTTCACGAGCAGGCAATTTACTTTGAGCCCGGGCAGCAGCTGCGGGAGTGATTCCATTGACAAGCGCGGGAGGCTCTGGAGTCCCTGGCGCTGATTCTGATTCAGCTGGCGTGCCCTCGGGTGTCGCCTCGGCTTCAGCAGCGGAAGCGAGAAGACCCTTGGCAGGAGCGGGAGCAGCAACAGATGCGCCATCGTCAGCGTTGCTTCTGGTGTTCTTCTTGGGAGTAGGTTGACCATCTGGTAGGTCTTGGGCTCTACGTTTGTTGACACCACGGCCACGTCCACGGCCTTTTGAAGAGGCGGTGGCAGCGGTTGTAACTGCAGCTGTAGCAGCCGCTTCGTTCTCGCGTCCCTTTCGCCACATGGAAGTGCCTTGGACACGAGAAGGATAAGGCACGAGATGGCCATCTTGGTAGCATTCGTAAATTCCAAATTCTTCGTCATAATGCTCATCGCTGATAATCTTGTACTCATACTGATCATCGGCAATCTACGTTGCGCGTGTCAGCTGTTGTGCCCCCAATTACCGTAATGGGTAGATGATCAATTAAAGTTGGGGAAAGCCAAGTGGTGAAAGAAGGTAGAGTAGAGACAGAAAAGCTTGAAGAAAAATTCTGACTTACATCGACGGGAAGGTTCTTGTCATACAGGGAATTAAGAATTCGAGCACGGTTCTCTTGTGATTCGTAGAACTGTTCTTCAATCTCATCAAGACCATTCTGTGGGGGTGGTTGTGTGAGTAAATTGCCAAGAGCCTCATAGAAATATCGGATACGGGACTGGGTCACGTCAGAGGAGAGCAACATACCTGGAATTCTTGTTCGGCGACGTAATTGTCGGCTTGATGCAAATGTTGGGCGAGCTCAAGGTCTCTGTCCAGACGGCGCTTGTGCTCGGCGAGTTTGGCATCGAGGTTTGCTTGGAGCTCCTCCATGGCAGGTATGAATTCCTGAACAAGTTTATACTTGTCTGGATTCTGAAGAGCATCGTCAATGGTGCGTTCAGCCAGCTCTTGCAGGGCGGGCTTCAGCGCGTGAGCAACAGCTTGATAATTCGCTTTGAGATGCCGTTGACGCTCATAAGCAGCCTGTACGCGCGAGTCGGCAAAGTTCTTTGCTCGGCCTCGTCGTGAGCCACCACGGCCAGCCTTTGCAGTAGCCGCCTTGGATAGAGCGGCTGTAGAGCCACCTCTGCCACCACCTCTACCTCGTCCACCACGACCTCTCCCACCGCGGCCACGACCACGAGTGGAAGGTTCCCTTGCGGGAGAATCGTTCTCAGGCATGATGAGTACAATGGGTCATGTAGCTAGAGGCGAGGAGAAAAGGTAAATGGTGGTGTTGGTAGGTGATGTGAGGTGAGGTAGAGCAAAGTAAAGCAAAGTAGCGGGCCGGGTACCAGCTTTTTCTGGAGGTTAAAGGTGTGAGAATGTGCCACGCGCCAGTGACAGGGGGAGTGAAGTACCTGGGTAGTCCTTGAGCAAGGTAATGAAAGAGAGCGCAGAGCCCGTACGTGACTTTTGGCGCGATGAAAGACCTTGTTCGTAGCAGAACCGCGGAGAACAAAGAGAGACAAGTAGCCGCGAGCGTTGAAGGGGAAAGGTTACGAAAAACAAGGCGCGCTGTGGGAGAGTAGAAGGAAGATGATTACGGGTGTAGGATGAAAGTGAAGTGTAGTGACAGAGGAGGAATCTGAATCTGAATCTGAGAGACCGGGTCTGGAGGTGTGAGGTACGTATAGATCAGAAGTTTTTGCCTGCTGGCAGTGACCGCAAGTGCCACGCAACTGCAACAGCAATACAGCAGCTGAAGCAAATTTTGGCTAGTTCGTGAGATTGGCCAGCTCGGTATCACGTAGAGGATGATGGGCAGCAGTGATCAGCTGGCGTGCCGAGTGGTTAAAGTCGTGAATATGAAGGAGGTTCTAATGTAATGAATGAGACGGAGAAGCACTTCGAGTCCCTTTTTTTCCCAATAATACCGGTCCCCCAGCAGCATGACCCAAACGGGTGAATCCAATGCGCCAAACAAGCCAATAAAAGCGGGGGTAAATCTGTCTGCCACTGTAAGTGCGCTGCAGGCCGCTGTAGAGTCTGCTAAATGCCCTCAGAAACTATACACCCCTGATCATCGGAAATCAACCAGCCACGCCCATCAATATCCCTCTAAGCCGTTTCGGGCACTTCCAGCACATGTTTGAGTCAAATGATTGGCCCGGTACCCTTGATTTTCCGGTCACCGCGGCTCCGTGACCCCTGTCAGTGCTTTCGCATTCTACAAGGAGCACTCCGGATTCTCTCGATGTGAGGCTTGACTCTGAGGTACCGCAGAATTGGGTTTGTGTCCATTGTGAATAAGCACCTCAATGCCCGGATTGCATAGCTAGGTAGGTAACCTAATTCAGGTACAATGCAGGCGGAGGTTGACCAAGACTTTTGTTATGCGGGTTAGCCAAAGGTATGTTCTATTCATTGCGACGCAAGAAGCAGACAACAATAAATAATAGTGGATGATCAGGATACCATGGATGTTCATGGTTCAACCTAGTTATGGAGATAATCGACTGATGTTCGATGATTTGGACCCCCTGGCCTATCATTCTTTCACTCGCACGAGATCGGGTTACTGAATCTTTTCGGAAGCGCGGGAACAATAGCAAGAGTTGCACTTGATACAGGGAAAACTGCTGCACCCACCACTCTCCGTCCGTACGTTTGTAACAGCTGTTCATCCTGTCACTTTGCTGTGGAGCCTCACAATTCCTGTTGATGGGAGACAGGGAGGGCATGGGCATTTGCATACGCCACCAGTTGTGGCACAGTCTTCGGGTTTTCGGATAACCCACGGTATTGCTATTGTCACTGTGTATACTAGGTATTTTGTACGTTATTCATGTACGAATTTCCATTGTCTTGACGTGATGCAGCAGCTTGTCACTACCAATCCCATGTTCGTCGCTTGTGGCACCATCAGCTTAGTATTATTAACCTTCGACTTCAGCTCACCTCAGACGCCACGATCAATGTGGCGAGTTTTATATCTAATCAAATATGTGTACAGAGTAATTCTGTGAGTGTTGAGAACTTTATAGTGGTCGGCTGCACGTCATTATGGACTACCAGGTAGGAACGGGTTTTTTTCTTTTTCATTTTTCTCCGAGTTGCATCTTTGAAAGTCACAAAGCCGAAATGACCATTAGTAGGTTCAAAACGTGTAACGCTTGGAACGAAGAGACCCATTAGACACCCAGTAAGCCTAGAGAATAACATAGATGAGACACATCATCCAGGACTGATATATTCCGCGTGTTCCTTTGCTGTGATAATACTTTCATCCACAAACTCACTCTCATCGTCTTATGGTCTCTCACCCTAGACATTCATAATAAACTCACATTCAGCCCCGCATTTTACAGACTCGCCTTGCACTGGAGTCAGCCCAACAACCCATGGAAGCTCCCGGGAACTAAACAAACGGTGCCGCTGCGTTGTCATCCAATCATATCACACCACACACAGATTCAGTACGTACCCGTAAGACAAAAAAAAAAAAAAAGGATTAAAGTTTGCTTCAGGTTAGTAAGGTAGATCGGCTTCAACCACGTGCATACAACCGTGACGTGACGTCGCGATAGAGCCTCAACCTCCGAAATCACCATGGGTAAGAAACGGAAGCTGTCGCATCAGAATGCGCCGAATGCGCGCTCAAAGAAACTTCTCCAGCAGAAAAAATCCGACCTGAGGAAACCGCCCAATGGTCCCGCGAAGAAGGGCAAAGGGAAGCAACAGCACCAGAGTGAGGATGAGCCAACAATACCCTTCGAGCCTCACCACCGCATACTGCTAGTGGGTGAAGGTGATTTGAGTTTCGCAGCGTCTATAATTCAGCGCCATGGCTGCGCAAATGTTACTGCTACGGTCCTGGAGAAGGATGCCGAGGAACTACTGTCCAAGTACCCCCACGTTGAGGACAACATCGCCGTGATCCGCGGTGATGCTCCCAAGACCAACAGGGCCGATAAAGAAGACAAAGAGACATCTGCCAAAGAAACAGAAGCAGGCGAAGCTAGTCAAGGTAGTCAGAACGAAAACGAGGACACCAATGGCGAAAGCGACAGCGAGGAAGACTACTACTACGACTCAGACGATCCCGACGCACCACCAAGACCTAAGCGAAAACTCACCCCCAACAACAAACTCCTCTACAACATCGACGCTACTAAGCTCCCTAATTCACTCATACGCGCTCGCTTCGACCGCATCATATTCAATTTTCCTCACGTCGGCGGAAAATCCACTGACGTGAATCGCCAAGTTCGCCACAACCAATCCCTTCTCGTTTCCTTCTTCGAGCGCGCGATTCCGGCGCTTGCCCGCGACGCTGCCATTGTTATAACACTATTCGAGGGTGAGCCATACACCCTCTGGAATGTCCGAGATCTTGCTCGTCACGCTGGTCTGCAAGTTGAGCGCAGCTTTCGCTTCCAGGCTCGCGCATATCCTGGGTACAAACATGCCCGAACGCTGGGCGTCGTGAGGAACTCGAAGGGTGAAGTGAGCGAAAGTGGATGGAAGGGCGAGGAGAGGGCATCGAGGAGCTTTGTGTTCAAAAGGAAAGAGGATATCGCTCCGGTGGTCGGAAAGAAGAGGCGGAAGGGCGATGATTCATCTGACGATGAGGATTGAGATGTTCCAACACGAATAGAAATAGTATAATTGGAGTCTGGTGTTATAGGACATTAAATTTAGAAACGCAGAGAAACAGAATTGAGTTCCAAAACGTGGCCTTTCTTTTTAATCGGCATGTTGCCAAGGGTATCTCGACTCCAAGCTTTCCGTGTTTATTTCCCAAGCGGATGTTCCTGTACCAGATGATGGACTGGATGGATTTCTTGCGCCTGAACGCCAATAATCGACTCATGATGAAGCACGACTCTCAGAAACACCAGAACGGTATGATATTAATATCCGGGATCAAGACAACCCCCAACGCCAAGAAATGTTTCTATCACTCGAATTGTTCGAGTAGCAAGCCCAGTAGAACATGCGGCCAACACTGCCCCTCCCGGATTGCCCATTGAACACATGGTCCAAAATATACAGGCTGTTCGCCGTTTATATAGTGATGGAACAGTGCGTCCGGTATTGGCCCTTTAACTCCAGAAATGCAATTGTGATTATGTCCCAACCAGGCTCCATTAGTGCTCCTATCCGTAGACTGCAGTGCCGGGGGGTCAGCAGATCCTGTTCTGCAGCCCTTTTGCTCGTGTTTTAAGCTGACGTCTTCTGTGACCCAATCCCTCTAGCCTCGTGATTCAGGCGAGACACCTCGTTGGAAGCATCCAGTAAATCCTTTTCAGCGCCTCTAGTGGCGTCCTCCAGATCCTTTGTATAGTTGGCCTCGTCTTCAAGCCTTTGTGCCTCCTCGTTCTCCCTCATTAATGCTTCCTCCTGCTCACGAAGAGCCTGCTGTTCAGCATTAACAACACCTTCCATGTCCGATTGCGGAGGAGGCGGCGGAGGAGGAGGAGGGCTGGGCGCATCCAACTCATCTTCTCTCAACCTCTTCATGTTTGGCCCGTCAGATGGAAATATCAATAGCGGGCCTTCTACTTCCGACTCCCTCTTCCTCTTACGTTCAGGGCTTCCAAGAGAACCACTGCCCTCATTATCCGATGCCGTGGCAGCGTCAAGCCCATCAGTTGGAGTCCCATTAACCTTAACTAAAGATGTACCCTTAAGCCCACCAGCAACAGAGCCCGTACTGCTTCCCGCAGCAATGGGGCCTTGGTCACCTTTCGTACGGGTACCTGCGTTTTCGCCAGCCCCTGGTTTCTGCTGATCACCGTATTTCTTAACAGCACGGTCCAAGAAGTCCTTGACGTACTGCTTCATTTTCCTCGCTTGCTTTTCACTTAGTGGTGCGTTGGGGTCGCCGACCCGGTTGTTCTTATAGTCGGACGAGACAAGCTTCTTAGCTATCTCTTTACCAAAGCGCTTCAGCTCCTCCTTAGGAAGTTTGTGATGGAATTTATCGAGGACATGCTTGATGTGGGGAAACACCTAACAACCTGTTAGTAAAGCCCTTAGCAGCATTCGAGTGCAACTAACCGTGTTTTCGTATATCTTCATTTGTTTTTCGACTGGAAGAGATCGCCATTTCTCCTCCTTCACCTCCTTGGGTGGCGTATCCGCCGTCTTGGGGGTCGAAACTGAAGTGTGTTTAGGTGTTCCCCTCTCAGTGACCTGGTTGATAATACTTTGGATCGCCAATTGCTCCTTCATAGCTTTGGACGGTGCCTTGACAGCAGGTTCCGCTACAGGATGGGTAGGTCGCTGCCATGTTGTGGTGCCTTGCTTGTTATAGAAATAAGTGTTTCCCGCAGCATCCTTGGCGGTGAACCATCCTTGAGGAAGCCCACCATTGAATGGGGGCCTCCGAGGGCGTCCGCCGTTCTGGAAAAACGCAACGTTCCTTTGCGGCATGCTGTTTCGAGGACCTTTCGGTGCATCAATGGTCTGTGGCGACGCTGTCTTTGAAGATTGCGCTGCCTCCTCGTCTCGAACTGCACCGCGCCGTTCCTCAAATGAGTTTGCAGCTGGTGCGTTGGGGTCGAACTTGCGTCTTCTGATTCGGTACGCCACCTCCAACTTACTCCACTCGTCGAGAAGGTATTTTGACTTGGAAGCCACGTCTTCGTGCTCGGATCGTGTCAGAGCCTCGATCGTGGCCTCGATCTTGGAGTCCTGTATCTTGTTCCTTGTCAAGCGCGGGAACTTGTCGAGGATGTCCAAAACCTGAAGGACAACGTTGTGGTCCTCGATAAAGGTGTTGAGTGTTGTTTTGAGAATTTGGTAAGCGTGCATACGCATAACACAGTGGATGACGCGCTCCTCGTCGCACCGCAGGATACGGTCCAGTAATTTCACCGCAATCCATTTCTCTTTGCATTGCATAAGAGCAGCCATGACCTTTCGCGCGTCGTCTTCGTTGAGACTGCGCGAAGGTATACTGTTGACATATTCCTCATCGTCCTCATCTGGCTTCTTCTTCCGAGGCTTCTTTGCCACGGAAGTATCCCAACCGTCACCTCCATCGATACCCAAAGCCTCGACAGTCGCGACAGGCAATTTGGTTGCTCGCTCAGTTTGCGTTTTGCCTCCAATGAATCCCACACAATTGGCTTCCCCGCAGTAGCAGGGTTGGGGGTCGGCACCATATCGGTCAACATTGTAGTTAAACACCAACTCTTCTCCGGATTGGATCTTGCGCAAGGCAAAAATGCCCATTCGGAGTTTGTCGCCAACCACCCACTTATCAACGTAGCAGTTGGGGTTGCAAGAGTGATTGCAGAAGCGACCATAGTTGCCTTTTTTTGTTGCGTCCACAAACTCGCTCTTGTTTAGCGACATGAAGTAAAAATGCTTGATACCCTCTTCGTCGTACTGGATCATTCGACGGCGAAAGGTCGGCTCATTGATGACTTCGCCAATGTACTCAAAGACGAAGTCGTTGGCTTGTAGATCAGAGTCGGCGCGGAGGCCAAAGCCCTTCTTTTCGGTTTTGATGACAGACACGTTGGCGTACTGCTTGCGCTGGAACCGCTGATTCTGGCAGCCCCCTGCACAATTCCCAGCCTCAGCGCTACATTCCATTTTTGTCGCTCGATTGATGCAGTCCGAGTCCTCGCCACATGCAATATTTTCGCCATTGTCTGTAGAAAAAAAGTTAGCATAGAACCAGACCATGGGGGCTCGGCGTGGGCAACGTACGCCATTCTTCCCGACACTCGCAGTCCAAGGCGTCGTTATCTGTAGATCCAAGGTGCTTTGAGCCGTATAGGCAATCGGGAATGAGCTGAAAGAAATTACAAGATTCGGCAGTCATGTCGGGAAGGTGGTCGAAAAGGACGGCTTCGCGGGTGGCTGCCAACTTCTGAGAAGCCTTTCGAGAGAGCTTTGAGGGCATGTTTGAGCTTGGTGTGTCTGCGCTTCCACTGCGCGACTTGACGCCATCATGAGAAGCGCTCGGCGATCGGGATTCTTCCTGGCCGCCATTCGTGACAGACATGGGAGTCCTCTCCTCCTGCTTCACCTGCGCGCCGTTTGTGCCCTCCTCAAGCTTAATTTCCTCCATTTTGCTGGTCGTATACTCGTCATCCTCCATTAGTACATCAGGAGAAATAGCACAAAGGCCAGGTTTGGAGCGTAGTCTCGGTATTTATCGGTACTGGGCTGTCGCGAAGGAGCAGAACGTGTCGAGAGGTCAATGCGAACGCGAAGAATGACTCGTCCCAAGACAGCAAAAAGGGTGGAGTGTGAACGCGGAGTTGGTGGAGCGGGTATATCCCAGGCGCATCTACTGCGAGGCAAGGGACCTTACGGGGGACGAAGCAGAAAGTTAGAGGCGAGGCAAGGCAAGGCAAGGCGAGAAGAGACCCGAGAGAGGTTACTTGATGTATGTAGGCCAAATCCGGGGTTAACGTTAAGCGGTCACGGGAAAAAGCGACGGGGCGAGACAAAGAAGCCAGGGCACATTGAGACCGTGCATCGACAATTACAAAAAGACGACGGGAGGGACAAAGCCAATTCGAGTCGAGAACACTCATTCCGACCCAGGACAAACCCAAGGCAAAGCAAATAGCAAGCAACATCTTTCGTCGGAATTTTATGGCCCCGAGTGCCCGACGCAAAAGGCCCGACCGAGGCAACTACGCGCGCGCCATAAATTGCTATTCCTCCAGTTGCGTGCAGCTCCGTAGTAAGCCACCGCGAACAACCTTTTGACCTACTATCAGTGACTATGTCATTTCATATCAATTCACACCGATTCTCGAGGCTTTAGGTCTCTGAGCGTCCTCAACGTGGGCGATGTATCCAAAATGCGCCTCAGCAGCTCTTGGTAGTCCCAACCCAGGGCCTCTGCAGCCAACAAGGTGAGACTTGCTTGATCCTCGCGCCCAGGCCGACCAGGACCCGTCATGTTCTGCAAACAAAAGTCATTAGCCACACTTCGAGCGCTTCGGGAAGGACAGAACAAACCGGTTTCATGTTCACGTCAAATAAGGCAAACTTGGAGTCGGCCGAGTCCTTGAACCTGCGGACATCAATTCGAATCGGCGCTGCCAATGCCAACTCTTGTGCCACCCTTTCGCATTCCTCTGCTATCTGTTTGTATGCTGCCTGGCTCCCCTCCGCGGCGGTTATCACCCTTGAGTTTGCTGTGACTGCGACGGCGCCATTGTAGGGAGCAACGCCATCGATGTGGTTGAAACGCGTCACTACAGGCAATGCCCAGTACCCACCTCCTTTCGAGATAGGCGGCATAACCGTAACAGTCGCCTCTTCGCCGGCAAGATATTCTTCCAGCATGATAGAGGGCGACTCTTTAAATAAGGCCTGTCCATGTTCAATGAGTTCCTTCAAGCTGCGACAGACACGAACGCCATGGCTGCCACGGCCACGTATAGGCTTTGCGACAATTGGGAAAGGGAGGTTAAGCTTCTTGAGAATCCCTTGAGTGTCTTGGCTTTCGTTTATGGTCCATGCCCGTGGCATAGTAAACCCGCCAAGTTTCCGCAGTAGATTGTTAACAAATTCTTTGTCGTCGTATCGTTCAACAATCAACGGGCCTTGCCCCACAACCTTAATACGGTGTTGATGCTCAGCGAGACGAGCCGATACTTGAAGAGGATGAGACGAGAAGAGGATCGTGTTGGCCCATATATGGCTTGCGCCCTTCTTGACAGCCTCTAGAATACCATCCTCGGTATCGGGAAACGACCATCCAGCTTGCTCACTTGGTTTGGGATCATTGTGAGGGCAGATAACATCGACGTTCGGTGATAGGCTCAAGTTGTAGGCGATATCGGCGCTGGAGTCCATGTAACCTGCGAACACAGTCAAGTTAAGCAAGCACAGTGAGTTCGGTAAAGAAAGATTGAATCTACTCTACGAACCTCCGGGCTTCTTTGGTTTCTGGATCCCATCAATAAGGGGGGGGTCGAGACTTTGGTAAAGCACAGCTACGCGAGCTCTTGATACTGAGGACATTGAAGCTTTCAGGTTAATCAAGAGCGAGCGATGACGAAATTGTCGGCGGGCTCCTGTTGTAAGAGATTGCATCACGTGCATGGAACTCGAGACAATGCGTTGCATGATGGAATTGGAGTATACTATTGACGGATTAGAAATGAAGATTCGAGAGAAGGAGAAGATATCACATTGTGGAGTCTTCGATCTTGAACCATCAGGTGGACTATTCCATGGGCGTAGATGGAGTAGTCCATAATTGTTGTATCTAGATCCATATTATCAATGCCAATCGACGAGATCAGCTAACTCCACGAACTAATTAATTATTATTCTTATAAGTTTTATCTCCTATAATACAATTGATCGATTGGTATATTATAGCCTAAACAACAATCATAGTTCTCTTTAGCTATTTCGAACAGGGCCCAGTCAGACGCTGCCAGCTCATTGTGCATTAATGCCTGTCTAGAAGATCAACGCCGTGGCTGGACGTGGGTATAAAAGGGAGATAGGCTCTCTTGTCTAACGCGGTTGCTTAATGCCCCGACTATCCTTTTTTTTCTGCAATGATGAACGGTCACTTGAAAGTTGAAGTGATGCAGTCTTTGGACTTACATCAGATTGCCGAGAGCCTACGTACCGGCCCGGAGTCTTGACGAACAGTTGGCCAGTGCTACGCTGGCGAAATACGACGAGTCGACCACCAAATCAAGGACCAGTCATTCTTCTCTTCAACAGCAAACAAAAAGACAACAAACTCTTGAGATTAATGACCTGAAACCGCGGACCCGTCGCCAAGTGGCCAATAGGCCTCAGCCCATCTCTTCTGGTTCCCGAGAGTTGCACCAACAACCCCTTGCCCAACCCTCACGGTAAATAGCTTGGGCAACTCTTGATTAATAGTCGCTGACTTTGCCTTGCACAGGATACTACAGTACCTCCTACATTACACTCCAAAACCAGGCTGAGCTCATCGTTGGTTGGTGGCCACATCCATCATGGGCATGGATGGAACAAGGACAAATACGGCACCAGCCGCATACGCGAGAAGCCAATGGAATATCGCCAAATCCATGTTGGTGTGTATCGATGGGCTGAGCCTGTGAGCACGGGACATGGAGTATGCGTCTACCGTCTACAGAGGCCCCCTTCGATAAGCCCCCTACTCCGAGTCAGGCGCCTCCAGGTTCTAGCGGGATTGGTCCTCTGAGTTCTCTTTAGACCCGTCCTGATGCACCTATTTTTTGTCCAAGGACTGAGTGCTGCAGAGGTGCATCATGGAAGGGTCACAGTCATTAAAGAAACAGGGACTATGGACAAATTGGAGCTCTCCAAGTGAGACATTTAGAGGCCTCTCGACGCAATTACTCAAATCAATAAGCCTTTGGGTTGTCAGCTTGGTTTGCCATCAAAGGTTGGTGGTAGTCATACTCATAATCATAACAGATCAGCGCCTCGCTCGCAAACATGGATAGGAGGATTTCCAGATCCAGGAATCGGCTTAAGCTGTACCACGCAACACACGCACGCACATGTACATGTACATGCACTGCGCATGCACAATTTCACTACATCGCATTGCATCTCATCTCATCTCGTCAGGGGATAATGAGACGAAAGGTGCTGGATAGCATTGGATCTTGTGCATCGCTTTCTCGGCCACTCCCGCGCCATCTACCATATCATGTGCAGCGGTTTACAAACGGGCTGAGGCGATACTTGAATATTGGGCAAGCCGATTAATCTATTTGGTGGCTTCGAACCGAATTAGGTAGTCGTTGTCTCTGTGCACCCTCTGTCTGCCTTATAGGAGGCATCCGGGGTCTGACACTGACTTTGAGTCTGGCATATCTGTCTCTCACTCGTTAGTCTCCATACTTGCACCAGCATTATCACCAAAACCTGAGGTAGCCTACCTACTTGCTACCTGTATTGACCACTGCGGTTCTTGTTATATTAACATCGTCAGTGTGATCTGGTATCTACCCAAAGAAGCATCTCTTGCCAAGGGAATCTCCCCAAGATTCACATTTGTTACTTCACAAGTTAGCGATACCAATTCCCGCTCCCCTTCGTGATAGACCCAAGACTTTGAGAACTGGTCGAAATCACACTCCATGAGGCAATCTCAATACGCCAGGCAATATCCTCACAAATCGGCAACTTTACCCAGAAATTTTAAGGACTCTCTTTGTTTTCCGCCAAGGTCCAGCAGGGAGAGATTCTCAGTCCAGACCTTGTGTTCCCGCGTCTGGCTAGAATTAGCAACCCTCGCTTCTTCATCCATCCGCTATCACATGTACCGCAGCATCTTGAGCGAATCGCTTCCTTTCGTCGTACCCGACGTCTCCAAGCCAGTTGGCTGGGCCCATCTATAGGCTATATCGTGGCCCTTAAATGCAATATTTCGCACTATTTCACAAATTCTTCGATCCTTTCGCGTCTTGCCGTCAACCCCCAATGAGTCTATCGACGGAAACGCCCAGAGACGACTTTCGCTTTGTAAAGACTTTCGCAGAAAGAGGACATAGTCCTCGATGGACTTTCACTTCTTCTCGTGGTTGAGACTTATGAGATACACACCAACATCTGCTTTTGGGCCTATTCCAGAACTCATTCTCACCAGGGTAGTTTACAAGAAAAGATCTCAGCATGGAGCCATTTAATGACCAGGAGAAGGTATACTTCGCCATACTAGCCTCCTGGAGTTCTTCAACTGACCAAAATCCAGCGGCATCTCCTTGCCGAAATAATCAAACACAGTCAATTAGATGTCCAATATTTGGAGAATCTAGTTCGTCATGTCGAACCAAACTGGATGCAAATGCAACTCCCGAATGGTAAGTAGAATAGCCGCTACCTCCGATCCCCCAAACTAAACATCCTTTATAGGCCGCAACATGGCTCAATGTATGGAGACAGCTCAGAACATGTACATAGGACAGCGTGGGACAAAGCGGAAAGCTAGCGAAGAAGAATTGAGCACTCAGAACAACAACGACGGCCAACTTCCCAGTAACCAAGGCCTCTCCCTTCTATCTCAACCTTCTCCGGCGCAGAACTCACCAGCAAACCCCCAACGGCAACCCGCTATGACTCCTGGGTCCCACTTGAAGCAGCCTCAGCAACCTGAACAGCCTCCCAAGAAGAAAAAGGGTCGTCCAGCATATGCGGGTCGGGACGTGACTAGCCAGCGACCTTTCAATCCTCGACCTATCGCTCCAAAACCATCTGCACAAGTTCTATCGACTTCTCACTCGGTCTTTCGTACTATTGCTCCGGCGCCTCGAGCTGTTCTTCCCCCACGGCCCCCAGGATCATTGCAGAATACATACAGAGGTCTAAGCCGCGCACATCCTGTGGAGTTTCAGAACACGCACGGGAATTTGGATACTTATCGGCCTTCTATCACGCCGTCCCATGGGATACTTCCGCCAAAGCAGGCAGCAGGAATTCTAGACAATATACCGGTAGGCAATCGCATTTCGTCTGTTGGGCGTTAGCTAATACTCTAATAGCATGGAGAACAGATGTCTAACCGCCCGAGATCCCTTAGTGAAGCGGTGCCGCGCGTGCAAAAGCAAGAAGATTCTCCAAATAATCGATCGAGCTCATTGCAGCCAGCTGGAACTGACGGCCAAAGTCACATAATGCAAAGCAGAGCACCAGATCACATGCAAGAAATAAAGACAAAATCGGATAGGCAGACCACGAATCGACGTCAGCGAAAGACTTGGGGAGACGACACCGACATTTCCGAATGAGAAAACGAGGGAGATAAAGGAAGCTTCATCGACTACTCGTGGGATAGTTGGCACGATGACAATGCTAAGCATGGATGCTAATGATGGTTCAAGACTGATGAGGATGGCATAGACAAAGGCCAATGATGAGAGAGCAGCTGGTTTGACTCTCACGTAACCTGTTCAAAGCAGGGAGACTAATAGATGTGAACTTCAGGACGTCTTCACGACCTTATGCGGGCCCCGATAGACAGAGTTTATGAACTAATGACAATTGTATCAAGTGAGACATAGACTTTCATTCCTTGCCTAAGCGCAATTAGGTACAATATACATACCTCCTCAACGTCTGGCAGCCTCAGAGAGCCAAAAACCGTCTGACCTTTAATAAAGGATGCGAAAACAAACTCATTAAAGCGAACCCTTGGATAGTAATAACTTACCTAAGTACTTTCGCCCATTTAGGATCGAGGTCCTGAGTTATTGCCTCCCTTAGAAAAGGTAGACATTTGTCTGCTTATTGACGAGAGAAGCATGTCACAACAAAAGATACAATGCTCAAGCAGGTGCAAGAAAGTTTATGAAGAAAGCAAGACGCTTATGTTGCTTGCATTAAAACTCATTATCCTTGGCTTCTTAACATCCAATCAAGTGTGCCTGGCCCATGCTAGATGCTGACCTCGAGATAAAAGAATATCTGTATCTCCTAGGACTTCGCTAAAAACATTTTCTGATTTATTCAGACAATCCCAAACTCCGCTGTCCTTAAATAGCTATTTTGATATTTCTCTTGCAACCCCCCCTTTACTGCTTAACAATCTTCTCAATTGTATCCACAAGGATATCAGCGTGCTTCTGCTGGAAAATGAGCATAGGTCGTAGACGAACGGCACTGGCGCCACTGCCACCGATGTTCACACCCAGTTTCTTGGCCTCCGCTAGGAACTGGTCACGCTTGGGGCTGTCGAAAGCAATGAATGTACCTTGACCTTTGCCACGGAGGTTCTCGATCTGACCAGGGTACTTCTTGCTTAGAGACTCGAGGTCCTTAAAGAGGCGATCACCAACTCGTGCGGTGTGGTTGACAAGGTCGTTCTTGTTGATTTCGTCAACAATGGCTTTGAAGAGGATGGCACGAGCAGGGTCACCCATCCATGTGTTGAACTGTCTGTAAGGCTTGTTGGGGCGGATAGCAGGGTCGCCATAGTAGAAACCGGCAGCTTGAGCCTTTTTAGAGAAGGTCACGATATCAGGGGGTGTCTCGAGGTTCCAGTGCTCATGAGCCCAGAACTTGCCAGTAGCGCCGATACCAGTCTGGACTTCGTCGACAATAAGTAGAATGTTATGCTTCTTGGTCAGGGCTCGCAGCTTGCGGAAGAAGTCAGGCGAAGCGTGGTTGTCACCACCTTCACTCTGGACAGGCTCGACGACAACGGCGCAAGGAGGCAGGTGCCAGCTCTTAATAAGGTGCTCGACTTCATCGAGGCTGGCCTGCTCGATCTTCTTGTTCTCCTCCACGTTCTCCTCGAGGGGATATTTGAGCTTGGGGAAAGTCGCTTGAGGCCAGTCGAAAGCAGGGATGTCAACCTTGTGGATAGCCTTGGAGCGGGTAGTAGACAGCGATCCGAAGAGACGACCGTGGAAGCCGGTTTTGAAAGAAAGAATAGAGAGATCAGGGCTGCCGGGAGCATGGTTGTTCATCGCACTGTCAAGTTCCTTAGTGCTGAAATCAACCTCAGGGCCACCACGCTCTTGCTGTCGGCGCCACATAAAAGCGGCCTTGTAGGCAGTCTCGTTGGCATCAGAGCCAGCCATGGCAGTAAAGACGTTATCCAGACCCTTGGGAGCAACCGTGAGAAGACTGGACTTGAGAAGATCGGCCCAGTCGTGAGAAGGGAAGGCTCCGAGAGCAGGTCGGTTGACAATGGCGCTCACCATCTCAGGGCTGGAGGCGGCCTTGAGAAGGGCAGGGTTGTTGTAACCGACGGCAATTGAAGCAATCTGAGCAAAGCTATTTTTTCATTAGTGTTACGTAGAGAATCTGGCGTTCAATTGGCTCTTACACATCGAGAAGCACGTTGCCATCAGGATCGGCAATATAGTTGCCCTTGCTCTTGGTGTAGTCTACAAGCATGTTTGCGCTACGAGTGTCAAAGACCTTGGTGAGCTCATCCATGTGGCTCTTGGTCTTAGGGCCAGGAATGGCTGTCTTGACGGTAGGGGCCTCTGGCTCGCCAGCGAAGAAGGCCTTCTCAGAAACAGCAGCCATCCGCATGCTGCGCGAAGTAGCGAAAGAGCGGCAAGCTGCAGCTCGGGCAGCTTGAACAGCAGGACGGGCGGCCATGCCAGCGCGGAAAGCCGACATGACTAAGAGTTGCAATTGATGAAGAATGCGAATGTCTTGTAAAGTGCTTCGACCGTGAGGTATGAATTGGAGCTGTGGTTTGCCTGCTAAGTGCGGAAGGAATGTTAGCATGAATGAAAGCGTGTCGTCATGATAAGCAAACAGGGTCACGAGATGCAACCATGATAGAAGCCAAATTGGGAGGGGCAACTCACTGTTGTCAGGGTAGAAGCTTTAAAAGGTACTACCTAGGTAGGTATGAGAATGTCACACAGATGGGAGATATTGAAGAGGAGGGGAGAGAAGGAAGGGAGGTTGTCGTCAGCCCTTTTATAATGTATCACCTCTCCAGAACCCAGGGAGGAAGTGGTCCTTACTCGGACCCGGCTCTCACCTCACCTGCCCAACACCGGGGGTAGGTAGTAGTCATGATGTCCCAAGCTTAGGTACAACTGAAAACTAAAAATGTTTCCTTTCCCCGCATTCGCTCTCAAGGAGCGCGGAAGTTGGTGAGAGACAGCGGAGGGAAACAGGAAAGAGGGAGGGGTGAAGTTAGACGTGTTGAAAACTTGCCGTAATAGGTAAGAAGCTGTAGCGCCCCAGCTCGCCTACAGCATCTCTTAGCTCCTCTGATTCTCTCCGCTATCAGTTACCTAGGTACCTCCCTTACCTACCTTACGTAAGGTATCTTTTGTAACATTGTCATGAATAGCCTCCGTATCAAATTGCAAGGCGCAGTTGATTTATTTGGATGATACTGTTGATTTCACCATCGTCTACGAAACCATTTGCTCTTCCAATCAATCTCGCCCTGTCTTGGAATCGAGGCCCGTGCCTCACCTCCGCCTTCACCTTACCCACGGTGAACCCAGGCCGAGATCTCGATAACAGGCTGCAGTGCCGACATGTCTACTGTGCAGGGGTCAGATACTACACAAATACGTACCGATAACATCCATGGACGCGTTGTCCAACCATGATTGCAGCCTATCTCACACTCAAGAACACCCCGCGACCTGTTGCCAGTCACTGAATACTTGCATATCCTCCACGGCACTGTCGCCATCTAGGTACTGACTGGTACTGTTTGATAACAGAATCAATTCACCCATTCACGGGTTGACCTTCCTGTTTCCATGGTCCGCTCTCCAAATCCACCAAACTTGTGAAGGTGCGGGGTAGGTATCTCTGTATCTCGGGGTACTTGATATAAAACGGTGCTCAGATCCTGATACGCCTTCTAGCTACAGTCCTTGCACCGATCTAGTCAGAATTTCCGACCACTATTCCTCACCGAACTCACCTTGAGACATGATTGCTTACTTTGTTTGGTGATCTTTCTACCGAGTGGGGATTTATCTGCTATTTAAAAGCAGCATATCTCCCATACAGCATAGAGACACCCCCAAACATGGTAGCCGTCGTTCCCGTTCCACACGCCGGGCCGGTTCCGGTCTCGGAGCCGTCCGAGTTCTCGGCTGCCAGACGTTGCTTTTAGTGCGTTTGGCATCCAGAAGCCTACCCTTTTGGGCAGGTCAAGGGAGACTGGAGGTTCTATCCACGGCCCAGACAGTCGTCGTCCATCTATTAAACATTGGAACATGATAAAAATCACATTAGTTGAAGACAATATTTTCCAAGTTGGCCGATCTTTCTAGTCGATTCAAAGAGTAACAAGTTGCCTCGATTCTCGACGCGAAAAGTCTCAAGCTGTCACATTGCCAATCTATTAGTTAAGGGAAAGACGCGGCTCCCCTATCCTTATCAACTGTGTTAACATCATGTCGATGCGATGCCCAAAAGAACTCGCTACCAGAAATGCAATGCCAATGCCATGCCTGTATCACAGAAACAACGCCCACAATGCCCAAAACTCCTGATTCGCTTGCAAGTTAAATGTCTTTCTCATGTTCCCGCATATATCTGACAAAGGTCTTCTTGTGGGTCTGGTGAGATTAGCATCATAAACAGAACACCAATTTCAAGCAGTAGTCAGCGAATGCTTACCATTCCAGCATATTTGCCGTCTTTCAGCACACAGATGTACCTAAGTCCGAGCTTTGCAAAAAGCTCATAAACCAAGTCCATTGGTGATCTGATATCCAGCGCAACAGGTGCCTATTACTCGTCAGTGGTGTGCGAGGTAGCACATATCGCAGAAAGCTCACAGGGTCTATGTAAGGTGTAAAATCTGTGGGGTCATGTTCTCCCTCATCTTCGTCAATGCTAGGAACGTGGTCCATAAGGCAAAAATTCGTTGCTTCGTCTTCCAACTGATCAAGAGCAAATTCAAGATCAGGTGCGGGAATCAACCCAACCAAAATACCATGTCGCACAATTGGCAGTCCTCCATCGAGTTCTCCAGCCCTGTGCAGAAGCTCGAGTTTGGTTCTCAAGCTGGTAGCGGGTACAACCGGCGAGTTCGTAATGTCAATGATTCGTTCCTTTCGAATCCGTGGCACAATGTCAGCCAGGTCTTCCGTAAAGATCGGCTTATGCTTATTGTCCAAGAATGGATATGAATTCATGCTGGTGAGAAGATCCTGTACAAGTCAGTCACTGCTCGGTACGTTGGCCAAAAAGTAGAAAGAAAGGCTCACATAGATGCTGTTGGGCTCGATAGCGTCAGCTGTCCATTTGGACACGAGGATTGCGAGAGAGAAGGGCAAGACATAATCAAGGCTACCCGTGAGCTCGAACAAGATAACTGCGAGTGTGACAGACAATCTTGTCACACCACACATGGTGGCACCGGCTGCGATGAGACCATACACACCAGGTTGGATGCACGAACCGTCTCTGCTGAATGCACAGTCTCCCCAGATAGCCCAATCCGGAACACGTAGCACGGCCCACTGCACCATATGGCCGACTATCCGGCCCATCAAACCTCCGACAACCATGGATGGTACATAAATTCCAGCAGGAACTTTCTGTTGGGTGTGTCAGTTCAGGCCACAGCTCGTCCCGAATGAAACTTACAATGCCGAAAGTGATAACGGTGAGGAAGCCCTTGATCAAGAGAGCCACAAATAGTTCAAACAGAATAGGGGGGATCTCATCAATAGCCCCAGGGCACAATGCTCGTTCTTCCCAGTCAGTACTGGAACCCTCGCACGGCGATGCGACACTCAGAAGCAGCTCAGCAACGGGAAGCTTTGTCAGAGCATTCCAATAGCTCATCAATCCTGTTATCAGTGCTACAAGCAATACCTCCAGCAGAGGGTGCTTTTTGATCAGCTGGATCCTTCTGAAGGATTGAGCCCAGTATTTGGAGGCTTTGATAAAGAGCGCTCCCAGTGCACCGCCAATGATGCCCACAAAAATGAAGCTTCCAAGCTCGAAATACTCCCAGTCGACCAGATATCTCACTTCAAAGAGAACGATCTTGTGTGTACCGTAGGGGTTGAGGAATTTGAGGGACAGCGCGGCGACGATACAGCAGAAGAAGGTTCGGAACAGCGTTTTTGCAGGGAAGAAGTATGAAACTTCTTCAAGGCCGAACAGTACTCCGCCTAGCGGCGCACCAAATGCAACGGCGACTCCTGCGGCCGCGGCTGCTGAAATAACCTCTCTTCGCTTTCCGTCGTTTCGATCGTACTTGGAAAATAATCGACACAAGATATTGCCAACGCAGGCAGCCATGTGAACGTACGGGCCCTCTTTTCCGAGACTCATACCGGAAGCGACACTTAGAATCAGTGCTGCCATTTTGATAATCAAGGTCCTGGCACCCAGGAAACCGTGCAAAACGAAGCCACTCAGAATAACGCGAACCTCGGCAACTCCACTGCCAGCTGCAGAATAGTAGACCATGGGGGGATTCTCTGGCTTTGGATTAGGTTGTGGTTGAGGTGTCGAAGACTCACTTGTGTTCGAGTCGTCATATGCCTGTGTGAGTTCATCAACAGCCAGGTTTTCGTCTAAAGTCGTCAGCTGATACGCAGATGGGACAACTGTTTTTGTCCACAGTGCCATCCAACAGGCAATGAGAGCAAGGGCGAGAACGAAGGCCATGTAAATCGCGAAGCTTCTCCAGATATCTCCGGAAGGGCTGTTTACAACATGTGCCCACCTCACCCATTCCTCACAGGCTTCCTCGGCGCAGCATCTCTAAGGACAATATTAGCCTACCTTAGTTCTGAAGACGGGCTGAACAAGGCTGTGCATTATGAATTACTGACCTTTCTGCTGAGGTACCAAGCCTTGCCGCAGTAGCCTTCCTTGAAATCAAAGACAGTAGATTCGGCGACATCAACTGTGTATGCCATCAATGCAACGAGAAAGCCACAGAGGGCACTCAGGATCCAGCCCTGAGCGCCATCAAAGATAATGCGAACCCTGCCCCAGAAGTCCTTACGACTTCGTAGCTCCTTGACCCTGTAGGAATCGGCGATTGCGTCGTGCACCCAGTCGGTACTGGTGAATTGATCGTACCACATACGTTCATCGGGGAAAATCGTGCCTTTCGATTCGGCCATGGAGGACTCATGGCGGTCGGACAGGGCGCTAACTAGTCTCGAGCTCCACGAGGGATGTCGGCTATGATTTCGAGAGCCATGATAGGCACCTGAGACACGGGATTCGATTAGCTAGAGTCAGAGTTGTTATATTTTTGAAGAGCGTACCTAGGTAGCTGTGGTCCCGCGATAAGGAACTCTTTTGACGAGTCGAGCTTTGCTCACTGATACGAATGCGTGACCTCGAAGCTGTGAGCAAGGGGGTTCGCTCGTCCAGTTCTCCTGTCGAAGCGTTCCGGTGTAAAGGATTCCGTCTTCGCGTAGTCCGTGGTGAAGGCGGCTCGGAGCCTTCTGCTTCTTGTCCCGCCATGATGGAATGAAACTATGATGGAAATGAAGTTGAAGGAGCAGGGAGTGGAGTGAAAGGAAGCTCCAAGGGCGATACGAGCTTAAAGCAAGGCGCCTGCTTCAGAGATAAAGGGAAGATAAAGATCGGCTGCAGATGAAACAGAGACTGGGACACAAGGACGATCTGGTCCGAGTACTGTATATCGCGACACCCGTGTCCGTGCTTCGTCCTAGAACTTTGATGGTTCGTTGGTTATCACACCGTCACCTTCTCAGGGTCCAGGTGACCCTCGTTGGCGGGAGTGTGGAGGCGCGCCAAGCGTGACTGGACGTTAAATCAAGATGGCGGGGGGTGATCAGGTATAAATAGAGGCCGCCTGACGACGATGATACTGAGAATCGAGAGATGGAGAAGAGAAAGGAAGATTCTCATCGACAACTAGAGCTAGATCAAGGTTTGGAGGAAGCGAGGGGTGCTTAACTTAAGGTTGTTTTCTTATTGTTATTGGTCTCGTCAACTGTCAACTGCCACATTCAGTAACAAATGCGCCGAATCGTCGTCAACGTTAACGTTGACGTTGAATCAAACTCACGTACCCGTTCAACTCAAATTTTCAAAAGTCTAGGTATTTACTGTTATTTCTAGAGTATTCGTTTCTCTGTCTTCACAATTCAATGAACTCTTCTCCACCGAAAGTTCCAAGTCGAGCGGACTCAAGGGGGATAAAGGGACATATCACAGCCATGATGAAACGCAATAAAGAATACAGGGGTCAGCCACCAGAGCACGACATGCATTATGGAAGTACATGAGCGGTCTACGCGTTATAACCAGACTCAAAAGTACCTGTCACTACCCGAGGGAAGTCCTTCGGCATTTCGTCATTGTGCTGTAGGGAGTCCCCACCAAATGCTTACAGTAGGTAGGTGGGTACTACCTAGGTAGCTGACTCAAGCTACGTCCACTCTCTGCCGTAGGCGGCTAGCGTTAAGCGCTTGCTGCGTATGTATGGAACTGTGTGAATGGAAGATTCATTTGCTTCTGATTTTCTGATATCGAAGGGCTTCCATGTCATCTACTATAAATGAAATGGCACATATTATTCGGGTATAAAATCCCGAACTCGGTGTCCACTTGAAGCTATTGCCGTTGCATCTGCCGCAGCCGAAGCCACATGCTGAGCATTTGACGAAGTGGGCTAACAAGGGCTTACAGAGTATGTCAGGGCGACGATCTTGGAAGTGGGATGCTGAATCCCACGAATCATTCGGGCTTTGGCCGACAATTTACAAGGCATCTTGGTAACGAAGCTACAAAGCAAAGGCAATGCTTGATCAACCCTTCAAAAGAGGCATTTGCTTGGATCAGGACTGTCTGAGACTACACGCGTGGTCGATGATCATGTGTGTTCTGAATCATGTAAGCTGAGAATGGCCTATGTGTTGTAATTGGTTCCCATCATGGCAACTTTATTGTCAGCCAAAGCGCCAGATTGATCTGTACAGCCGATCATTTTATTTCCGTATATGGCTGATGAAATTGTGGCGTAGATGTGGCTGGTGGTGGGCAATTCTTATCTCTTATCGGATAAAAATTCAGAAAAAGTTGCGACTGTGATGGGCTATTTTCGCAACTTTGGTTACGCAAAACTTTAGACGTCTTTTCTTTCTACCCATTCAAATTCCTCACAGTCCACAAATATGGCTAAGAAGAGAAAGGCATCAGGGCGCAATAATGCGCCATCAGGCCCCAAAGAACTTGATCCTTCAGAAGCCCGCCTTGGACCTATCACTACCTACGAGGATGTTGCCGACTCAGAAGACGAGTACTTCATGAACCGAGACCAAATACTACTCGACGAAGCGCCAGACTCGAAGCGTCGAAGAAAAGAAGATGAAGATATAGAGCTGTCCGATGAAGAGGTTCTTGGATACGAGGACTCCGACTCAGAAGAGGAGGACGACCAGGATGATCAACGGCGTAAAAACAAGGGCCCAGCATCCAAGGATGCAGTCTCAGATGACGAAGGTGTCCAGGAAGAGGAGGAGGGCGATTCAGGTTGGTGGGGATCCTCGAGAAACGACTACTACAACGCCGACAATATCGAGACCGAGGCCGATGCTCTCGAAGAAGAGGTGGAAGCTAAGCGTCTTCAGCAGAAGAAGCTTTCCAAGATGGCTGAGGAGGATTTCATTTTTGATGGTGACGAGTGGCTGGCCGAGGGCCGAGAAGATAATGAGGGTGAAGAGACGATCACAGAAGTCCTGAAGGAAGTTGAGATCACCGACAACATGAGCCCCGAAGAGCGATATACAATTCTCAAGAACCGCTATCCCGAATTCGAGCCCCTTGTCAAGGAATTCCAGAACCTGCAACCTACTTTATTAGATTTGCAAAAATCAGCCCAGGGTCTCTCGGGCCAATCACTAGAAGCCGTCAAGTACTGGGTGGCCGGCTGTTACGTTGCTGCTCTCGCAAGCTATTTTGCCATCCTAACATCTCCAGCAAGAGATAACGCAAAGGTACAGAAAACTATTGATCCTGCCGAGCTACGAGATCACGAGGTCATGGAGACCTTAATGAATTGCCGAGAGGCATGGCGAAAGGTCCAGGATCTCAAGTCAACCAAGAATTTCGATGGCGACGCTATTTCAGATATCGACGATGATGCATTAATGCAGGGTGTTAAGAGCCTCGAGACTGAGGTGAAGAAAACAAAGAAGAGCAAGAAGTTCTCAAAGCAAGAAAAGGCCGCTGCTGAGAAACTGGCGCGAAAGCTGGAGAAGGTCAAGGCCGGAGAAGCTGCCGTTGCTGATCTCTATGATCTACCTCTTCCCGGCAGAAAATCCAAGAAGTCCAAGAAGACTGCTGCCATCGAACAAGACGATGACAACTCTGACTTTGGTGAAGAAGACGTTCTTGACGAGCGAACCGCAGCTGAGAAGGCCGCCCGCAAGAAGAGTCTCAAGTTCTATACATCTCAAATCGTACAGAAGGCGAACAAGCGCGCTGGCGCTGGACGGGATGCCGGTGGTGATATGGATATTCCTCACCGTGAACGACTTCGAGACCGTGCGGCGCGTCTCAACGCTGAGGCTGAGCGACGCGGACAGAAGAACTCCAAGCTTGGGGCAGACCTTGACGACAACAGTGACGATGAGGACACCACAACGGCCAAGACTATTCGTGACAATGAGGACGAATACTACGATATGGTGGCACAAAAGTCAAAGAAGAACAGGGAGGACAAGGCCGCCCGTTACGCAGCATACGCTGCTGCCAGCAAGGCGGATCGAGTAGTCGAGAAGGAGGAGCTTGGTGAGGATGGCAAGCGTAAGATCACATACGCTATCGAGAAGAACAAGGGTCTAGCGCCCAAGCGAAGCAAGGACGTCAGAAACCCCAGAGTCAAGAAGCGCAAGCAGTACGAAGCGAAGCAGAAGAAGTTGAAGAGCATGAAGCCTGTTTGGCAAGGCGGCGAGCCCAAGGGAGGATATCAAGGAGAGCTGTCAGGTATCAACACAGCTGTTGTCAAGAGCACAAGACTATAGACTTAAATTCATCACGGACTTGGTTAATAGCGTCATCAAAGAATTCATCCATTTTTGTGAATATTCATTTACTTGACTGCCGCGATGTTCATGTGAGTCCCGGGCCCTGATTATCATTTTATGGCGGGTCGACCCTTGCAGTGATGGCGGGTCCAAACTCCACGTTGCTTGAACCGCTTCCGTCAAGCAAACCTACAACTTTCCAACGCCTCTCCTTAAATTCCAACGATCGTACGGAACTGGGTGCGACAAATTTCTAAATACATGCCTATCGATAGGTAAAACCAATACTATACGATCTATCACTCTCGCGCAATAATGGCCGGTATTGACACTTCCAAGCTCACCTCATCCGCCCAGATCTTCTCTCCGAATAACACCCTCCCACAGATCCGAGCTATTCACAAAAGCCTCCATGTCGCAATCGAAGAAAAGTCCAACCGTCTGCGCACTCAAGTCGGAAGCTCCTATCGCGATCTGCTTGGTACAGCGGACACTATTGTGCACATGCGCGATGACAACGATGTCGTTCAGGAGCTTCTAGGCAAGATGGGTGGCCGATGTGGTAGAGCTGTGATCAGCGCCAAGGCCACCGGTCTCGCAACTTTTGTCGCAAAGGAAAACAGATCCTCTACCTCTATCGCAGCGCGGTTGAAGCTACTCGACGCCTGTGTCCTAGTTGTTGGGCGAATACTTAAGGGCAGTGGTGGACTGGACGACAATGTCAAGAAGGGAGACAGATTGGTCCTTTCGACAAAGGTCCTTGTTCTGAGTCGACTTTTGATAAAGAGTCTCTCTGGAGATGCGACTGACACGAGTAGTCGCCAAGCCATCGAAACCGCGAGAGCATCCGTTAGCAAGCTGCGACGAAGGTTGCTCAGGAACGTCGAGAAGGTCTTTGAGAGGGCTGGCGATGAGACGGAGAGGGAAGACGTGCAAAAGGCACTATGTGCATACAGCTTGGCAACAAGCTCCGGAGCAAGAGACGTCCTCCGCCATTTTCTCCATGTGAGAGCAGAGGCTATGGGACTAGCATTCGAGATGGAAGAGGATAATCGGAAGAGGAGTGCTGATGATGTTGTTCAAAGTTTGAGGTTGTATTCAAGAACTCTTCTTGATGTACAAGCTTTGGTACCAGGCAGGTTGTCATTGACGCTCTCCGGTCTTAAGAGACACCCTCTCCTAGCTGACCCTGGCCTCAAGCAGCTTGAAGGGCTACGATTAGACATCTATGAACAGTGGTGTGACGAAGAAATCCAATACTTCACACCGTTTGTCCGACATGACGACCTGGATGGAAGCCAGGCTCGTGAGATGCTTGCTGCATGGTCCGAGAAGGGATCACAGGTTCTCCTCGGCGGATTGAAGAAAACGCTGAACACAATGTCCGAATTCAAGTCCATTGTGGAGCTTCGAACAAGTGTTTTGGAGCTTTGGATTAGAGACGGTGGGAAAGCTCGAGGTATCGATCCATCAGAAATGCAGGATTCTCTCCGCGAAGCCATCAACTCACGCATGCTCGAGGTCCTCGATATAAAGGTCAGCAAGCTCCGCTTAGTTGGGTCAGAGGTCTCTGCAGCCCTAGGACGATGGAAAGATGGTATCACTGATGAACATGTGAGCATCTGGAACGAAGAAGGTTACGATGAAGCTCTTGCGGGTGGTGCTGCACCATTTGTGCAAGAGGTCGTGTCTCGGTTTTATGGACGGAATGATGCTGTTTCCAAAGCAACGCACTCTTACAAATCATGGTATCATGTTATCGATGATGTCAAGGAGGTTGTTGAACAGTTGAGACGGCAGCGCTGGGATAATGACTACGACGAGATTGAGGATGAGGAGACGATCGAAGCTCGACAAAAACTCTTAAGCAAAGAAGATCCCCAGATGCTGCAAGAAAGGCTGGATGCCACGCTTGATAAGTCTTTCAAAGAGCTTGAAGATCAAATCCAAAGTCTCTGGGATGAGCGGGCCGAGTCATTGCGCAATGGTAAAGTAGCCATGTACTTCCTCCGTGTTTTACGAGATATTCGAAACCAACTACCAGATCGCCCTTCCATCAAGAACTTTGGCCTGAAGGCTGTCCCTTCAATGCATGAGAAGGTGGCTTCGGCAGTTTCACGGTCTACTCTGGAAGAGTTCTCTAGGCAAGGTCTTTCACAGCGACTTGTGGTGGGTCGACCACTCTGGGATGGAGAGCCAGCGCTACCTAACCAGCCCTCGCCAGAGGTTTTCCAGTTCCTACGATCACTATCACTGTCTATGTCGGACGAGGGGGCTGATCTCTGGACCAAAGCTGCTGTGTCTGTGTTGAAGAAGCACTTGGCCGAGCAACTATGCAAAATGTGGGAGGCAGCAGTGGTTGAGCACTCAGTTGACGACAGGGAAGACGTCAAAGACGAGAAGTCGGGGGAGGTAGATGTAAAGGAGGATACGGAAGAAGATGATACAGAGGACGAGAATGCAGAGGAGACCGATGAAAAGAAGGCCAGCGCAGAAGAGGAGTTACCAAAGCCTGAAGATGATATCAAAGAGAAGAAACCTGGTCTCGGTGCCGAGCAGAAGACGGATGTCTTCACACAATGGCTCTTTGATATTGCCCTCTTGCGGCGTTGCATCGGCAACACAGAGTTAACAGGCAGCTCGTTCCAGAACCTCGAGGACAATGTTTACCGACATTCCAAGTTAGACGAAGCAGCAAAACACCGAATCTCGAAGTCATCCAACGACTTCTGGCAACGAGTCAGTTTATTGTTTGGTCTGCTAGCATAAGGAATACGCAACACTTGGCAATCGAAGACTATTAACAACCTACCAGTTATGACACTCCTGCTGAAGACACTATCAATTAAAATGTGCTGTCCGCACCAAATAGTATGTATACGAGTGTCAGTACCTTGTTCATAGGGCATTATGACGTGTCCGCCATACGACCACAGCTCGTAGAGAACACGGGGTCCCGTCTAGTTTTTGTCTTCTGTTTGAGGGCGACTATTTTTCGCCGCCTCTGTCTCCGGAAATGGAGACATAGGCCAATCGTTTTTGGAAGTGAGTGAGCACTGTGTGCTTCAGTTAGATGATGATGGAATGGACGATGTTCTCTTGTCTGAATGAGTGAAATTTAGGTTAAGGCGGACCAGAATGAGGAGGACGAGATGGATCTGTGGCGAGGCAGTAGTCAGGATAATATCGATATTTGGATTTTGGAGTTTATTGCAAGCTACAGTTTCTCACGAACCATCAAAAAGAACTGTGACTCGTGGCTATGCCCTCAACTCAAGCATGTGCTAGATCTCGTTCTGATTTGCGTTGAAAACGATGACGGGGCGTCTCAGTAGCGATCAAGGGGAAGATTTGTATTCCGCTGGCGAGATCCAGCAGAGCCAAGTAAGCTCTGTGAGAACTCTTTGTCATGGCTTGAGGCTGTCATGATTTTTCATGCTGTCGCAGTTGATTGGTCTCATCATGCCAGGAGATTAGGTATGTTGAGCCGGAGCTGGTCATGTGCATAACCTAAAACATCAAAGGACATTTACCTGACAAGACTTTCACAAGTAATCTGTCGAGTTGAAATTGATTGAGCTGAGCCTAGTTCACCAGTCTCCTCAACGAAACCTTCGCTAGACTAACTTTTCCACAAAGCTACCAACGCTGTTGTCCGACTGCGATTCCTTTCCCGCAATGTTCCAATCCTCCATCTTCCCCGTCAGCCCTGGTGGACGTCTTGAGGCGGCCAATCAGCGATGTCCCTGAAGGCTTTGAAGCTGCCCCTGATGTGACCTGGTAGACAGCTGTTTATGCGAAAGCGTAAATGTGATTCTGAGCGCCCAGATCGAGAAGAAAAAGAAATACGTTCTTTGTCATTAGCCTTACTGAGAAACTAGATGATCCGCTTGTGTTTCGCATACTTTGCAAGTTGAGCTCTTATTTCCACCGTCCGTCCTTGCTGACTTGGTAACTAGAGGTTGCAGAATTGGATTTGAAGAAAGAATGTGCAAGCCCATAAGGAAATTGTCGATCTGAATTGAGAAAGGCTATTAGGTTCGTATTCATACAGGATGCAATTGGTAGGTGACTTACCTTGGCGTGAATGCAGGAAGCAATCCAAGCAAATATGTTCGACGATTGTGCACGGTGTATTTGTATGAGGCGTAGGGCATAGGTATAGCGCTTTAAGCAGAGACATTAATGAGTCCGTCAATACTTGGAGCTCTGTTCCGTGCTAAATCATATCGTATAATGCGGATGAACAAGCTATACAGGGTCAGAGGGTGGTCCATCATGGTGAGAAGGCACCTACGTGATCAGAACTCCAGGGACATTGGCTTTGGTGTAAGGTGGCATGTGCTTCGAGAATGAGAGTAGGACCAATGCTGGACAAGCGTTCAAAGGTGATATAGTTTCTCTAGACTGAGTTGCTCGACTGGTCGGAGAGACTATCGTCTGAGATGGGATTCAAGGTTCGGTAGCGCCTTTGCAAGTGAATATGCGTGGGATGAAGCGGAGCCGATGCTGTTGAACCTAGAGGGAGTTTCCCAGAATATAGAGCGCGTCAGCCTTGGCTGACGACTTGTGCGCTCCTTTCAGATGTAGTATCATGTACTCATCTCTGGCGGTGGGATGTTCATGCCTCTGAAGCCTGAACCCTCCCACCGCCTCAGAAGCTCTTGATTTTCTACAGAAACGCACCTTGAGGATAAATTTGATGCAACATTGCTGCGAACCAAGAAAAGTCGACTGCAAGGTTGTTCAGGAATGAAGATGTCATTTGTGTAAAAAGGCGTTGTGACCGTCAAGGTTACTACAGAATGAGATGCAATGTGTGATCGAGATGTAAGAGGAAGACGAGGAAGAGGAGGATGATAGGGAGAAGACGATGAGGAAGAAGAAGAAGAGGACGAGGACGATGATGATGGGGAGAAGATGATGAGGATGGGAGAAGAAAGGTGAGGGAGAGGACGAGGAGGAGAAGATATACCATATCCTCAGAATGATCACTCCTGCCTCAAGTATCAAGATTTCATTTTACCAAGCAGGAACCTCTAACCCTCTTACTGCCATCGGGAAACAAGTGACTAGTGTAACTACCGTACCAAACATCCAATATGGCAGGCAATAAGCAATGACTGGGTCTACTAAATGCAGTCTTGACGCCTACTAACAATTCGAGGCAAGACCTTGACACTATTCACTTGCCTACCTAAGTAGTTACTCGGGTAGACACAAAAGAATTAAGAGGTAAGGCATATATGTACACCTTAGTAGTTGTCATAAGCTACAGCGCAGGTAGATAGATACCTACGCGGGTAACGGGGGTCTAGGTCAGGGTGCTAGCATTACAAAGGAAATGTTTTCTTTCCCTCTTCAGAATTGCTATAGTATATGGGCTTGCTTGTGATATATTTACGAGATCTCAAGAAGTAACAGATGTCCTCCGGAACTGCATATCAACAGACCCAACAGAGCCCAACAGAGATATGGCGTTCTGAGAGTCCAGAAATCTGCTGATCATAGTCATCGAGCCTTCCTAAACTAAAAGGTTGGTTTCATGGTTGTGAAAAACAGCTCTGCTCCGGACTCCCTCCTTCCCCGGGTAGGTGGTTGAATTTGCCAGCTTAGTTGCCTCCATTATCCTCGAATATGGCGACTGCATCAGTAATTCTCTTCGACCCTATGTACATTATTATGTGTTGTTTTTCCTGTCTGGCTGGAAAACGCTGGCCAGTCTCGATATGTGATTGACGATAACACAACCAGTGATTTATTGGCACTTGCCAACTCGGCTAAAAAGACCAAAATATTCTATGACCTCAGTTCACGGATACATCATGTTCAAGTGTAGAAGTTGAACTTTCTCTCTGATGCCAAGTGCTCATCATAGGTCAGCACATGATACTACAACCGAATTCGGATATGGAAAGAGAGAAGTGGAGAGATTCAGATGCAATTTATACATGCGGAAAGCCACGGTGTATTTTACTATGTTGACACTGTACCACATACTGTACGAAGACGTGTCGTTGAGCTCGGTTTAATGCTGCATAAGGTTTAAAATCAGCATTGTGTGATTAAAAGTGTAGTTTAGTTGAGTACGGCTTAGCAAAAATCTAGCCTCTCAAGATAAATTCTCAGTTGTGGTTGAACCTTGCCTGGGGTTAAAAATCCTAATTAGCAATTCTCCGTGAAGTGGTTAGCAGTGACAGAAGCAGAAAAAATTTATCGTGTATATTTTGCAAAACTACAGCTCTAGGCGAGAAAGCGCATGTCCGAGTCGAGTCTTATCGCTTCGCGTTGTCTTCTCTGGTGTAGATAATAAAGCGCAAGTCATCACAGCTTGTGTCGCTTCGCACCGCTCGCGAGCTTTGCAAACTCCTCCTGAGGTACACCCGTCATGAATCTCTCCAGCCCAGCAAAAACCTCATGGACATTCTGTGTATGCAGAATATCCAGCTCAGGCTTCCTGACCAGCTTCTTAATTCCGATCAAGCTATCCCCGATCAGATGGTCTCCCAGCCTCTCGTCAACCTCTTGCAACACTCTAGCCCTGAACTTGACATCATCGCCCTCGTCAAAGATGGCATTGACAAATCCACAGCGCTCAAGATCTTGAGATCCAATGCGGCGACTCATGAGCAATGCTTCGTTCGCTCGTGCAGGTCCGAGACGTAGTGCCAGTGCTCGTGATGCACCGCCCTCAGCAACAAGACCAATGGATGAGAAAGGTGTGAGGAGGAAAGCCGACGGCGCGCAGTAAATGAAGTCAGCAAATGCGATGAGCGCAGCTGTAAGGCCGACAACAGGGCCATTGAGGCCAACGACGAGGACCTTGGGATGAGTTGCAAAGGCATGGGTGATATTCAAGTTTTGAGCGACAAAGCCATGCAAGATTTGCTGGTGGACTGGTTTTCCGTCTCCGGCTATCTCTCGAGATCCTCCCACGTCAGCTCCTCTGCGGACAGTCAGCTATGTCCATGCTTATATTGGTTGTCCGTCGTTTTGAAGACGCAGTGGACTACACGAATGGACAGGGCTCTACATGGAGTTCTCACGCTGAAAAGTATCGACCCTTTGCCAAAATCACTGTAGTGACGACTTCGTCATGAGTAGCAATCTCTCGCATCTTTTGAGCGAGGTCATAGTATTGTGCTGAGTTGAAGGCGTTGAGCTTCTGTTCATTACAAATTGTTAAGATGGCGATACAGCCACGATATTCGAGTTGAAGAGTAGATTCTTCTGTCATATTGGAAGCTGTGGTATAAAGAATCTGATTGCGGATAGTCGAAATGAGAAGACCAGATGAACGGAGGAGAAGAGACTTGTAAGATTGATGATAAAGAGGATAACCAGGAGGAGTTGACTTCTTATTGTCCCCAACCTAGGGTGTTTTACTTACATGGGTGTTTGCTGATTACCCCGGATCTTGTCTCCCCACTCGGTTGGCGTACCGAGATGCCTCGGCATGGGAGGCGGAGATGTTGCCAGAGCCAAGTGCAGGGTGATCGATTACTGTAGAACGAATATTTGGCTGAACTTGACTGTGCAATATAGCGTAGAAAGAGTGACAACTGACTTGCATAATGCTCGAGTTATTACACAGCCTTCATCAGGCTCTAAATAGGTACCTTGTATTTGCTGTCTACAGCTCAGGTGAGCTAGGAGCATGCTGAAATATCCCGGACCAATCACGAAACAGCCAAAAGTGTCTCGATTCAAGAAGTATATATAACGTATATGAATAATCCATTCAAACTACTTTATCTTAGTAGGCACTGAATTACTGAAGCCCAAGGTACGTTGACATCCCCGGTCCATCCGCAAAACTCCTTTGCCGAAAGATTCAGCATGCAATTTCTTTTCAATCATCACTATAACCACCCGCTCACACTGTCCCTTCACATTCTTCCTCTTAATCATTCTTCTTCGCACCTGCTGGCGCCTCGGTTGAATCGCCATCCCTATCGGCGCTTCGGGGCAAATTGCCTCTGCTTGGGGAAGTTCAATGGCAGCGTTAGACGGGCTACGCTAATCTGTTGTTTCGTATCCTTGTTTGTAACATGCTTCATACGACCGCCAATCTCCTGGAAATAGGCATTCATGGTCTTCTGGTCGATCTTTAGATCGTCACGTAGGTTCTGTGTGTCAACCTCGAAGTTGTCGATGATGCTTGCGAAAACACAGCAATGTGTTATCAGCAGATCAACGTGGAACTTGCGCATCTCGCCACGGTCGGAGAACTTGCGGCGAATGCTCTCAATCACAGCCTCGGGCGCAGGAGAAAGGAACTCCCTGAGTTTCTCTCGAGGTGCGATAGTTCGGGTTCCACGGGCCTTGCCAGGCTTGCTGTGGAGGTAGAAAAGTAGCACGAAATAGAAGTATCGTAGTACACGCAGTCGATCCACCGCCTCCTCGTTGCCTGCCACGCGGTTCACCCGAGCGGCAACAAAGCGTGACGACACCTGAATGCCCTCCTTGTGTTGCACCTTCTCTTGCCATTCTCGAACGGGAACCAGCTTGAGAATGTCGGCTCCGATGATCTTCTTGGGATCGTAAACGTCTTGGATCTCGGTCGCTTCCATGTTGGCAATGGGCACAGGCTTGGCGGCATCTACAACCGCTTGTAACTCCTCTCTCGATGACATGGTCGATGTGACTTCTCCGACAGAGTCGAGCATAGCACGTGCTGCTGCATCAATCTTGGCGGGCTCTTCCCCAGCCTTCCTTTGCGGCGCGATAGCGTTCAAGACGTTCTCCTGGATGGCCTTCTTGGCCTTCTTGGTACCAAATGTCTGGCCGAGGTCGGTCTTGAGCTGTAGCATTGACTGGACTTCGTTAGGATATTGCTCCTCTAGAGTAGATGGATGTGGTCGTACCTGGCTATTATCGCGCTGACCAGAAGTGGCAGCGGCGCCTTGCCTTGCTCGTACTGAAGCCCGCATTGTCATCTTCTTTGCCTCGACCACCTCAAGTTTTCCTGTCTTGGGGTCGTAGATTCCAAGGAAGTGATTCAGGGCTGGCTTTTTCCCTCTTGGCTCGTCCGATTTGACCGTGTAGTCCATAGATCGATGCGCATTCGAGTGCAGCAGGATATCTTTTTCGGCAGCCGATTCAGACTGCTTGCTTTTTGACTTGGCGCCATTCTTGGGCGCATATGAGTGAAAGGGAATGTTCTTTGGTACTTGGAACCCAACAGCCGTCGCTATTCGAAATCAGTCAATATCTGTCGCATCGCACCCAAATAGAGGTGGTGGTTGGTACCTATCACGGGAGGGTAGAACTTGGGTCTGAGGACGGAAGAGATGGTTGCTGATGAAGGAGGCGCATCAATAACAACCTTCTTCTTTGGCTTTGTAGACTCTCCGCTTCTCTTGCGCTTTTCACTTCCCATGTTGGATGGCCGATTATCGATTTCGTATATAAATTTTGAGTACAGGTACTATTGATACAGACAGGGCCTTAGAATTTTTTTGACTTTCCGCGGCAGAAAGAGAGGGTCCGCCGTTTAGCCGTCCGGATAGGGAAGGCGGTGAGAGGTGAGAACGTACCTCGCAGTTGCATCGAGATATGAGGAAGAATTGAGTCGGGGATTTGATTTATAAGAGCCGTATAGAAAAGTTTCAGAATGAACATTTTGTATCCTGCCAGGTGCAATTCAATTGATGGCTGATGCATTTCGCTGAGCTCCAGTATTTGCAAATTTCCATATCTTCAGCTTTCCATCTCTGCAACCCACCTACTGAGTGGTAGGTACTAGGTAGCTCCACAAAGGTTGTTAGCGCTGCTGTCGCACCTCAGAGCTGAATGCGACAGAGCGTCACGCACAACACATCGTCACTTTTAATATTCGGAAACGGCGAAATCAGTCGCATTTGAAAGAACTGGTTTCACAATGTCATGCATATAGCAATTAGCCTGAGGCCGAAGGGCTTGCAAGAGTTGACCAACAGCTGGCGCCTGACGGAGCTTGACCAACCTCCAGCGAGAGCTAATTGGTGTCACGAGGGCACAATCACAAAGCACACAAGTTGTCAGAGGAATACTCTGTATTTCTTTGTCTTAGAACTGCCAATCAAGTTCTGGTTGCATCGTCTTTTGCGAGCATGACTGATGGCCTTTGATCCTAACACCGCCTGATTCCCGACCGCCCAATTGTCATAATACCCATCCGCATAATGTTCATTGTGTGCCCAACAGCCGCTCAAGTGCGGGGTTCCACCACCGTGACGTAGTTCCCAAAGTCAAATCCCATCTCAGTACGTTGCGGGACATCCCAGAGGCGCCAGAGTAGCGTTCGCAGCTTCGGCCAGAGTATCGTTGTGCGAGTGAAGTCGTAACATCATGAGAGATGAGTCAAGTCAGGTTGAGGTGCGAGGTGTTTATTTGCTGTGAAAACGGTTAGCCATGGCAACATATCGACACAGCGAAGCAACTTACGATCGAGCCCTCATCTTTCTTCTCTTGCGCTTGAGGCGGCGAACCCGCTTCTTCCTCCATTTGGCTCTCATCTTGATTGACGATGCTGTTGGAAGTCGTTAGCAGCTGTGGTGCGCATGCGCAATGCCGTCAACAAGACAAGCAGCTTGCTGTGGCATGAGCTCAAGCTCAATGCCTGCAAGCTACAAGCTACAGGCCGGGGTCGGGTCGCGTAAACTTACTCTTTCGTGGATGAGAATCGTGTTGGGATAAGGAACAAACTTCTGAAGCTTCGCGCAGAATTACGATTTTGTGTATGCAACCCCAATCACAGCACGTGACCGAACCCCATCGTAGGTTCTTTCCATTCCATCTCACAGTAGGTACCTAGGTACAAACCCCTCCCATTCCCCACCAAAACTTGGGTGGGCGACGAGAAGGGTGCCAATTGGGTGAGGCACTGTCCTTCGCATACAGTGTCAGGCCGAAGCCTGAAGCAGAAAGGAAGGAAGGAAGGAGGGAGGGAAGGAACAGCTGCAATTGTTTGACTGCGGCAATAGGGATTGTAGCCGACGAGAAATTTAACCGCACTTAACCACCGTCGCCATCTAAGCCAGCGAATTCGTGATCTTGATACACCCAATCTTACTCGGTCTACTAATCTGGCAAAGAAAGCACTTACACGTACGAACAGATGAACCAGATTCGAAATCCGTGAACCTCAATATGGAAGAGGATACGACTCGCGCGTCGCAAGAGAGCCCAGCTGCATATCTCCATCTAGTAGATACCAGAAACGAACACCAATCTCAGCGTACGCTCTTCCTACCTTCAGGATCTCATGGTCTCCACCTCTTCTGGTTCTTTCTAATCCGCTTCTCAGAATTGTTTCCGGTGTGGGAGCGAGAAATCTTCAAGATTGGGCGAGACCCTCGTGCAAAGTGAGCAAATCTCTATGAAATTCATGTCGCACAAGCTCACATATACAGCACGTTGGCTGTCGACAATGACCTCGACGTTGCAGTTTCTCGAAACCACTGCGAAGTCTATGTAGTGGTGTATGAGCCAACTATCAACCATGTCTACGTGCGAGACCGAAAGTCTTCAAATGGCACCTTTGTCAATGGCCAACTCATTGGTTCTGGTCCAGATATAAGCCCTGGCTACCTAGTACAGAACGGCGATGTGATCGAAATTCGACCATACTAGAAGTTTACAGTCATTCAAGATCAGTCACCTCCTCGCCATGAGTTAACATCCTTACAACTAGATGAATGCAAGGTAGGCCCGGATGGTCCCTGTTACCGACTGGGGCCTGCGACTAACTGCCCTAGTTGTTCGCAAGCAAGTATCATATCAGTGACCACTGCCTCGGGCAAGGAGCGGAAGCAGTCGTCTGCCTGGCAAACGATGTCCAGACGAAGAAGCAGCTAGTTTGCAAGTTGATTAATCTCGACAAGATTCAAGGAAAGAATTCTCAAGATGATATCCGCCGCAAGTTCCAGGAAGCCGATCTCTTGCGCCAGCTGAGACATGTGAGTCGACTCGCGCTTTGTATCGCAAGTTTTGCTAACCTGCAATAGCCTAACATCCTTCCTTACGTGGATGCTATTTCATCACCACACTCACTGTAAGTGAGATCCTTGTATTTGTGGAAACATGAACTGATGGTCCTAGCTACACCTTTACAGAACTTGCATCAGGTGGTGATCTCATGTCATTCATCCTACGCCATAGCACGATCAAGGAACTCGACTCAAGGATCATCATGCGTCAGGTTGTCCGTGGTCTTGGCTATCTCCATGACAAAGACATTGTTCATCGTGATCTCAAACCAGAGAATATCCTCTTGGCGTACTCACCTAAGATTGCGTACCATCGGGTTATGCTTTCAGACTTTGGCAATTCTGCCGTGCCTCGACGCAGCAGAATGATCACAAATGCTGGGACACCAGGATACCAAGCACCGTATGTCCCTTAGTTTGGACTCAAGTCACTTGCTAATAAGACTCATAGAGAGTTTGTAGCGGGTGGGCAAGCTCACACTGCGGCTGTCGACATCTGGTCCTTAGGTGTTGTTGCATTGCTCCTCCTCGCATCTGATAACCACGACACAGAGCTCAACAAGATGGAACAAGGAGACATAATCGAATATCTCACTAGACTATTCAATGGGCTGCAGAAAAAACCCTCTCTAGAAGGGATTGAATTCGTCTGGAACTGTCTGAAAGTTGACCCATTACAGAGAATCAATGCTTATGGTGCGAAGACGCATGCATGGCTTTGTTCTTCGAAGAAGAATCGGGAACTGTTCAAACGAATGGACTCTAGAACACTGGCTTCTTGGAAACCTCAAGATAAGCTCAAACCGATGCCTTGGGTGTTACCTGATCTTGTACGGAGCAATCCGCCAACACCTACGAGAAGCCCAGGCTCGTCAATCAGCCAATACTTTACGACGACACCTACGCACTTTGAAACTACGACCACAAATTCTAGAGACCGCGTTCTGGAGATAGCCGCAGAATCTGACTCAGGAACTGCCACTGGCAAGACTACCTCGTCTTTCTCGGTGCCGCCGCGCCCATCCGGCACTCTACGAGAGTCTGCGACGAATCTCAGGAAGCCTCAACCTCCTTGGCAAGGGTTTCGTAAGCCTAACGGCTCAGCGAACACTGAAATAGCATCAAAACGCAGGAGGGTACCTAGAGCCAGGACTCATAATGCTGCGAATATTTCCCTCCCTGGGCTAGAGAGGCATTTAAGATCACCTACCAATACCAATCCTCATTATAGGCAAAACGTTCTTTCGGCTCTCGAGAGGACGAAGTCAAAGTTCCTCACAGACAACATCTCTCCTGTTCCGAGAACTCCTATAGGTGCTCTCAATACCAATGCATTGGTTCCACCATCAAGCCCCAAGAAACGGAAGAGCACGCGTGATGCGAGGCGAAAGGGATCGGCCGAAGCCAATATGCGGCACCCACCTCAGCTCACATTCCGCGGAAGATGGTTGGGAAATGGTGGGAAATGAAGAAATATGTTTTGTTCTGTGGAGTTCTTTGGTGCTTCACTTCTTTTTTCTATGCGAATTTCATGGGAAAGGAAACATCGGGGATCACGGCCTCACTCAAGCGCATCAACTATATAACTGATGGAAACAAGGTTCATAGATTTGGGCGGATGGGACTGCGGGTTCTGACTGGGAAATTACCTATGATCAAATGTGAATCTGGCTCTTTTGATTGATGACGGGAAAAGGCTGACGTGGGATAGATGAGGATATTTACAAAGAATGAATGCATGCGGATTGCCCCTTTTTGCTTTACAATGTACTGATTTTCCTTTTGGTGGATCCTTTCAAGAAGTCTTGCCATTTTTTAGGCATCTCCTCTTCACCTCTATTATTGCTTGAGTTATCACCGACCACAGGCCACACTGGCCAGGCCTGGATGCCCTCAGTCTGTCCCTTATTCACCAACCTCTCCAACCACTCTAATTCCACCTGTTCAATGTCGCGAGTTTCTTGACCCCTAGCAAACCACCAACACACTGCAACAGGATGGGTAAAGTCCTTGACTAGACAGGGGTCTCCCTGGCGTCTGCATCGCTCGCAGGCGGGTGAATAGTTCATGTTTCGCGAGCACCGTCTCCCTTTAACTTGACACTGAAGACAATCGAACATCTTCGTATTCACCGAGGGGACGTGAGGACGTAGGTGGACAAAGGCGTTGACGAGGTTCACTGGGAAACCTTCCACGTACCGAGGAGGATCTCCCCTCACATCTTCGAGCATGAACTTGGAGAGTTGATACCCCTGAATGCGGTCCTCAAGAGTTTCCATCCGCCTTCTATGGTCCTCTCTTGTCTCTCCTATTGCACGCTTAATGACAGGGCCCGTGGCTTCTTTATCAATCACGTCATTGATGAAAGTTTCGACATCTTCCCTGGAAGGGATTTTGTCTTCATACTCATCTTCATCCCACTCGTCTTCTGATGTCTCTTCCTTCTCCCCCTCCTCCTCCCATTCTTCAAGCTTCTCCTTGATCCGTGCTTCTCGAGTAGCGACGAATCCAGCCTCGATCTCAGCGTCTGTACGAGCAAGGGCCTCTCGCCGAAGCCTCTCTGATCGTTGGTGAAAAATGGATGAGACGGTTGATAACAAGTCAAGTGGAGCAGCTGGTGGTGCATTAGGGTCGAGCTCCTGAATGATGTCGGATAGAACCGAATTGGGAGAATAGTAGTTCCTAGTCATGGCTGTCTCAATATGTTGAGCAAATCTGAGTTGAAGAATATGGTTCGTGCTGTTCTATGTGCGGCCATTCTGTATATATACCAACCTAGACGGCCAACAACTGTGCAGTGGTGAAATGAAGAACGAGATGCGCTGTACTACAGCTTGTTGTCACTGAACGAGCAGAGGCTTTGTGAGAACATTGCGTGGCGTTGAATGAACAAAGCCATTGGACTGAACAGTTCCAAGATCACTAAAAGAAACGAGTCGGCCTGCTGCCAGTTCCCGCAGATAAGCCTCACTAATAAGATGTACAAAGAAGTGTAAATTCAGGGCTTAATGCGGAAGACATGGGTATTGTTATTGATTCTCATTTTCATCCTTTTCCCTTGGATTCGGCATCTCGTCACTCTCGAATAGCATGGTATGTCTGAAAACTTCCCACTCTCAACCTATAATGACTGGCCCTTATGCCGGCCTAGGTACAGATAAACCCAAATACCTCCTCTTAGCTTCCACCTGAAAGGCTGCCGTAGCTCCAGGTCTGGGCGTAGCGAGCCCGAAATCCAAAATGCAGAGTTGGTCCTCTGGAAAAGCAACAAAAGAATACGGTAGAAGAAAGTCATAGCTAAAAGCAATCCAAAAACGCCGACTTATGAGATGCTTCTTCCGGCGAAGCGCAAATGACGAAAACCCTGGACGCCGGCTCCATATAGATCCTGTACTTAATGACGGTCTGCTGGCGTGCTTCTGTGAGCCGCATGCCGAGCTCCGGAGCGCCTTGAATCCAAACGTGATAGATAAGACATGAGATCATTCAAGATCTCCGAATGGTATGGTAGGTATCGTTGTATCAGTCATAACGTTTTGCTACGAATTTCATCGTCCACAGCTCAGGAGGATGCGTGCGAAGGAACACTACGTGGTGTGATATCACCGCTTCGACGATGTGCTGACTGCTGATAAGACTGTAACGTCTTGCTGTTGGCTTCAGCAATCATTTGTTGCTTCTTGCGCACAGCGGCGAGTCGTCCTGTGATCATCTTGATCACTAATGTCTTGTTAGCCCTCGTCCAGAATGACAAACTCATGTATGACTTACTCTTTCGAACATGGGCCTCCTCATCGCTGTCAAGCTCACCACCACTAGCTTCCTTGACAGCATCCCGCTCCTCTTCTTTGCCCGTCGACAGTCTTCTTGCATCCGAGCCTGAATCGTCATCGTTGTCCAACACAGCCTCAAGCATTCGAATGGCCGTGATGTACGAAATCTCGCATCCGGAGAGGTTTTCATTCGTAACTTCGTCAATTGCGGCAGCGCGGCTCATCTCGAGTGCCCGATCATACATGAGCTTCTCAGCACTTATGCCAGGGGTCAAGTACACCTGCTTTGTCGCGCCCCCGGCTGAGGAAGCAATCGATTCGGTTCCGTGGTTAGATGGGTGGCTGGGATGGTCTTCAGGCAAGTGCTTCTGCGCTTCCGTGAGCTTCATACGGACGATCTCTGACTTCTCCAGCACCTCGTTAAATCGCTGTCGAACCCACTGGACCACTGCGTTAATGCGCTGAACAATGCTCTGGGCAGCTGCTGCCGATAGGCCGGTGCCTGTCTCTCCCCGGCTCTTCTTAGACCACCAGACACTAGCGATGTCCATAGCTCTAGCGAGAAGAGTGAGCGACTTCACATATAGAACAAGAGCCTCCTCTGAGAGAGCAACAATTGCCTCAACTGTCAATCCATCTTCCTCATTTTCCAACTGTTCAGGTTCAAGGCCGCCCAGAATATGATCAGCGGACGGTGCCAGAGGAACGAGCTGCTTATACTTGACTTCAGCGAAACCGTAGACACAGTCACTGCGTGTTGCAAACTCTTCTATAGCTTGCGCAGCCCGGCCATCTTCATCGGTCCCGTGAGTGTTCTTACCGTCGCCCAAAAGCCCGACTGGGGCCTGAGGAGTTGGATATGTCGGGAAAGCTTGGTAAAGGGGAGGCGATGGGCCCTTTGGTGTACCACGCAGAGGGGGAACCTTGAAGCCAAAAAGACGCAGGCTGGCGTCTTGGATCGCTTTAGAGATAGCGCTAGAGGCTGATCCGGGACTAGCAGAGAGAGCCTTATCGTACGATGATTTCCGGTCATGGCGGCCCTGTGTCACCAAAGCATTGCGGGAAGATGGTGTGGCAATTGCTCCTGATGTAGAAGTGGGTGCGCCCTGTTGAGTATATCGTCGAGTAATGGGTCCTGTTCTCTGAGAGGATGGGTCACCAAATCGCTCGTTCGCTGCCAGTTCATCGGCCAGAGCGTTGACCTCCACATGCCGTCTCTCAACAACTACGTATTCTCGCTCTAAGGCAACATCTTGCGCCGCCTTCTCCTCTTCTGTAATTGATGGATTGCTCAAGGCTCTGTCCCTGCGTGCCTGGTTCAGAAGAGAAGTGGGAGGTGAGACCTTATCCCGGCCATTTCCTCTATCCTGGATACGTTGCTGGACTGGAGCAGTCGCTGCATGATGTGCAACTGGGCGGCGAATTCCAAGGCCCTCACCGACCTCACGAGGAGAATTTCCTGTTGGTCGTTGGCTATCATGCGACTGCCGAGAATACCGACCTTCTCCCGGGCTTGCTGCTTGTGGCGACCTTGAGTGCTGATCTCTGGGAGATCTTGAAGCAATGCCGTCTCGTGGTGATTCGTAACCGGTTTGTCGGGGACTTCGTGATGATAACAAAGGCGAGCCCCCATGGAAGGCTGATCTCACCTCTCGAGGTTCTTGCCTGACCGGCTTTGGAATATCATCCTCCACTAAACCAGGAATTTCGCCCGTAACGACCTGGTGCGCGAAGAAGTTCTCAAAGCTCAGTCGCTCGACAGGACTTCTCTTGAGTAGACTTCGAATTAGAGCTTTCAGGTCGGCACTGATAGTCACCTCCCTAGGAAACTTGATAACATCTTCAGCCGCTTCAATCTTTCGCAAGAGTTCGACGTGGTTTCTAGCCCGGAACGGAGGGCGACCTGTACTCATTTCATAGAGCACAGTTCCCACTGACCAAAGATCGGCTTTCGCATCATATCGCTCGTATCGGAGAATTTCTGGGGCCATGTACAGGGGGGATCCACAGAGGGTATCGGCCAGGGAAGTGGAGGGAAGCACACGTGCGAAGCCGAAGTCGGCAAGCTTGAGCATAGGTAAAGATGGTAATCCAGCCATAGGGATCAGCGAGTCTTGGCTGGCTTGCATGACAGGGCGACTTCTTTGGTCCCTAAAGGGTCGTGAGGGTAGTAGTAGCAGATTTTGGGGCTTGACATCTCGGTGAACGTAGTTCTTGCTGCGTAGGAACTCAAGGGCACTAGTCAGCTGTTTCAAGAAATGTCGAATGACAACCTCATGCAAACCGGAGTTCGGCGCACTTGGATACTTGCGGGCCATATCATGCGTGGCAGGATGTGTGGCGAGCTTCTCTCGTTTCTTGATGAACAGGGATAGATCGCCAAGCTCGCAGTATTCCATAATTAAATTGATGTGGCTTGTCGACTCGAGACAGTCATGGAGGGCGACGATGTGAGGGTGGCGTAATGTCTTGAGTATTTGTATTTCGCTGTAGAGGTTCTCTCGTAGCTTCTTGTTGAGACGTTCGAGCTCGACGGATTTAATAGCAACGGCAGCCTTGGTGTCCTTTATCAAGAATGTTAGTGGTTGTCTAGGATGAAGTATACTATGAATTGCTCTGTGACTTGTAGTGCAAAAAGCAGAAGTCTGGCAAGCCACCCCGGTGATGCAGCAGCAACAAACAAGCAACGCAAGTTGGTACGATGCCAGAGAAGCAAGCCAAAACAAGGATAGGAGCTTTGTTGTACCTTATGCCAACCCAAATACACTTGAGCAAAACTACCCTTTCCAATCTCGGAGCCGATGTTGAACTGTCCTACAACAGCACGACTGCCCGACTTCCTGGACCCCGAGGAGGTCGAGGACTCCTGCCGGGCCGCCATGGCTTCCTGGTTGTTATTATCGATGGCAGGAAGATAGTCGGACTGCTTTGTAGCCCTAAGGCTTATAGGATTTGGGGGAGGTGTGTGTCGCAGAGCAGGTCGTCATGTAATCGATAGATGGAAGCTGTCGCAAGCGCCGATGGGCGTGATGGAAGAGGCGAGAAGGGGACAGAGGAGGATGGGGATGATTATCAACCAGGCAGAAGGCGATAAACCAAAGGTCAGAGGCGAGAACCTGCGCTGATAGTTGGTGAAGTAGAAAGTGGTCGGTGAGGATGGAGGACCCCTATGGGTGGACAGCCGAAGACGGATGGGATAAGACGAGACAAGACAATACTACCTGACCTTAGCTCAGAGGCAAGGTTGAGAGGTAAGTAGGTAGTAAGTAGGTATCCGAAAGGGTGCGTAGAGTATAGACGGTACTTGACTCGTTGCGCGCCTGCACTGCTATATCGAGCCAAACACAAGAGTTAGTGGATGTGGATGGGTAGAACAATTGATTGGGTTCGAGACCAAGGACTCGTTCGCAATGAAGAGAGAAAGGAGAAGAGAGGACAAGAGGAACAGAAAGGACGGGAGAAAGACGAACAAGAAGCTACGGGGTATGCGTGTGACAGCGAGCGATGGTGACGGCACGAGCAATGGCGATCACGGCCGGGGATTGGATTGCACGGGTATGATCCAGCGATTCTACACTTGCCTTGCCTTCCCTTACCTTGCCTTAGAGGCTACAGCCTACAAGCACAGCCAGCACCCATAAGAGAAAACCTAGAGACATTGCCATATGGGGCTTGCTGGGGTGCTTGATGCTGGTGCGACAGGGCAGGATAAGGATAGTGGAGGACAGAGAATGCGACGGGAAGGGAATAGGTAGGGCAGGGTACTGTATGTACTGTACCTAGGACTAACTGGACGCTATCCTTACACTGACTGGATGGCTACCGATAAGCCTGGGGGTATGTTGAAGGCCAGGTGACTAACACGGCACTGAAGCGAAGCTTTGGGCCTTTGGTAACGATCCAATCTGAGACGTTATACGAGCGCCAACCGTTGGCCTGAGGAGGACCGTCCGTACTTGCTTTAAGAGAGGATGACCGTGATCGGAGATAGTCGCCCCCCAAAACCGTGGACGCGGATAGGGCGGTTAGAGAGCGGACGACAGCGGTGACTCGATGGAAGGAAGGGATGGTTTGATGTTATCGTGCACCTTCAATGCATTGGCAATGCCTAGAGTCTAGTAATGCAGGTTGATGATTCGTACGTGTTGCTGAATGGGGTGTAGCGTCTTCCGTGCTGTAGGTACAGACGGGAATACAGAGACAGCCCAAGGCTCCAAGTCAAGAGAGGTCGGGACAGGCTGATTGGGGTTGCGTCACATACACACCCTAGACGCAACTCTGGTACCAACTAGTAGGTACACGACGGAGGTAGGCGGTGGTCGAATAGATGCTGTGCGAGCAAAGTTTGTAGAGTAACAACAAAGCACAGAAGTACAGAAGGTTGATTAAGTTCAACGAGATGAAGTGCCATATAATTGCAAAAGGAGCAAAAAAGAAAAGTGTATGGTAGAGATAACAAAGTGGAAAAACCAGGCAGAAAGTGAATGTGATGAGAGGTGATGAATGACTGGTACGAATCAAGCCCAGTTAAGGTCGGGTTTCTAGAAGGGGAAGATGGGGAATGGCTGCGTTCAGTGATTGTCCAGGGCGGTGCCTAGCCTGTAACTAGCCCGGCTGTAGGGGGCGCGTTACCTCAGGCAGCCCAGGATGCCTAGCTCCAAGCTCCAAAGCTAGCTTCCACCCATTCAAAGTAAGGTAACCCTTGAGTACCTGTTTAGTGTATGAACTGCCGCAGGCGTCAGAGGGTCCTGGAGAATCTCCAATCGACAGGGGGGCTGGATGTCAGGGGGGTACATGAGATCTGTGTGGGAATCAGCCTCAAATCGCAAGTACCTCTGAAGTTGGCTCAGAATGACAGCCTCACGGGTGGGTGTGGACGACTGAGACACGCTCACATTCACGCAGGGGGGATCATTGGAGATCGCAGAAACAGTGAGTAAGGGACTCTGACTGTCTGACAGCAGATAATGATACCAGTGGACATGATAGTTAAGAGACAATGATCAAAAAGGGCCGGTTTTGCGGGAGATGACCTAGAGGCTAATCGATCACTTTTGGGTGACCCCGTGATACACCCAAGTTCAAAACAAGACCAGGGGATCAAAGAAGAGAGCGGGATGAGAAGAGACAGAACCTGGAAGAGCCAAGCGACGAGTGAAAGGATGAATCAGTGAGTCAGTGAGTCAGTCACTCACCCACTTTACGTTGGAAGGGAAAACAACCGACAACCGCCGCAGCCTCCTTTCTCCATCCCAACAAGCACCCAAGTCTAAAAAAAAAAAACAAAGAGGAATCATGCGGTGCATGATAACGATAAACTGAAAGTGCAATACACGCTGAGCTAAGCTATTCTGGGTCAAGCTCGACCACCTTCAACTCCTGTCAACGTTGTGAGTGCCTCGTGAGGAGGTGTTGGTGTTGTTGTTGTTGTTGCCTGAGCCCGATGATATGATGCATCTGATCTGTGAACAATAAGACAAAAGCCTCCTTTTCTCAAACTCAATTTGGTCAAAACACCCCGTCATCGTGGGCTGTAACAACTGTTGTTAGTTATTAGGCTTGACTGGCTTGAGGTACGAACAGACACCGACACAGGTACAGGTGCTGTACCTATAGTACCTACGGACGGATACAAGGTTATGGATGCCGAGGTCGCCCGGCCCCACTGAGCGTCTCTCACGCGTCCACTTTCTCCGGAAGCTTTACCAGGAATTGAGGTCCATATGTTCTGAAACTTGGACCTGGGAAGCGGAGGATGAAACATGTCAATATCAAGTCTTGAACAACCTTGAATTGGCTTGTTTTACGCCATCCAAATTTGCGAGACCCCAAAGCATTGAACATTGATCGCAGTTAAGGTAAGTAAGGTACCTATCTTGTGAATGTGCTCTCCAAGTACCGTACTGCTCTCACCGGACACTTCAACTGCTATCAGCCCCCATCAAGACTGGTCATGTTTCTCCATCTACGCCATGGCCCGCTATAGCGCTCTGTGCCACGAGGTGCGACCAGCCCAGTGAGAAACATTGGCTGATCGTCGCTGATACAGTCTGGAGAAGAAGATAGGACAAGGTCCGGTCCGGCAAAAGCACCAAACACTTTTGATCTTGTCGCAGATGAATCTTGACCTCCCTTGCTTGGGACAAGGTTAAGTTAGAGCCAAGCTCGTGCTCGTGAAATACATGGCTGAGCTCAGATGGCGAAATAATTGTTATTAATACTGTAATTCGATGCTGGTCACGCAAATCGCATGGCGTCAGCGGATGCTCACTCGCTCGCAATGGGAGGCATTCCATCGCTCTATCATATACCGCAGCATGGCTTTTCTTCGTGTCGAAAACAAAGCCACAATAGTACTGTGGCCCACGAAGAGGTAACAATCCGCCCGACCAAAGAGCGTTATCATTATCATGACCATGCCCATGCCGCAGGCGCCGCATCTAGGTACAGTACCCTACCCTGCAAGTTGTGTTCCCTTTTTGGGAACCAGGCAGACGAGGCCCATTGGGTTTCCCCGACTTTTTGAGTTAGCAGTAGGAGTCGGGTCTAAGAAAGGGTGGGCAACCTCTGAACTAATGGGATCATGGTGAGAGTGATGTTTCCGGATACTGATGATGACATTGAACTGGTGAGATATGGTGACATGGACAGTCAGGAACAGAAGTGCCCGCTCACGGTGCTCATCACTCACCCGCTTCAATTATCACGTCAACTGAACACGAGTCGTGATGATTCCTAATAAGCGAAAGAGGGACAGTCGAGTCAATTCACGACAGCTAACTAAATACTAATAAACACAAAAGAACAATACAAATACAAATACCGTCATTACTCACACCTAGATCGTCATCTTCTCGTCCTAGATGGGCAAGTATCCCCTGTTCCTTGACCGACTGGCTGCTTGAAAGCCACTAGAACAAGGGAGCATGTTGCTTCGTCAACTTTTTTTTTTTTTTAAAAAAAAAAAAAAAAAGAAAGAAAGAAAAAGAAAAAGAAGAAGAAGAAGAAGAAGAAGAAGAAGGAAAGGCATCATGCGCTGAATTACTCCCATACTATTATTAACAAAGAAGTAAGGAACAGCGATGCCGACATGGGCAATTCTAGCCTCCAACGTTTACTTAGCTAGGATACTCAAGTTTCCTGTCGAGTCTGATACGCTTCGACTATCTATCTCTTGCCGTCCCCGATGCTTCTCAATCGAGTTAGCGAAAACCTGGAGAAGTGTTCGATCCATTGTTTCTTATCTCTCATGTTGAACCCCGATATTTCTCTTGTCATGGATGTGTTGGACATGTGCCTCTCTGCCTTCTCAGTCTGGCATACCGAGAATTAGGAACACACACCAAAGTTCCCAATGCGTCCTCATGAATCGATAGAATACGACCTCGAATTGGAGACCTTTGCTTTCACCCCCACGATCATTCTGACCTTGTGTGCCTGGCTAAACAGTCAACCAACCACACTCCAAACAGGTGGATCTACTCAACGACAACTGTTCTTATCCCTCAAACGTTGAAGCAGCCACCTCAGGGATCGATACATGTGCTTCTCTCCATTGTGCATCGTTCATGTATGTGATTCTACTGCAGTTTGATTAACCTGTAACCTACTCACATCGAGTCGCATTCTGTGAGTTTCACAAGACAATGATCCTCCCCGTAACATAGCGTCTTCTCTATCAATTGGGTCAACAACATACGATCGCCCAGATAATGTGCAAGATTGTCTCTGCCTATCACGAATGGCCTCATCCCCCACCACCTCCTACCGTAGTATCCTTCAAGTAACCAACAATACGGGCAATACCTCATGTATCAGGCCTCAAACAGGCATCCAGCATGACCTCCCAGCCATCCCCACATCCAATACCGCATGCCACGCGTTCAACAAATACAGCGCATGATTCGTAAAGGCTGCTGCGTTATAGTGCACTTTGGGCTCCTCATGCGTCAATTGCAATTGGATGTTGTATGTTACCGCTCCAAATGCCGCCGAAGGATCCGTCGAATCGGCGGCTTTATACCGGCCCTTTCGCCGTGCTTCGGGGCTCCGTAACGCCGTGTTTCAAGATCCACAGGGCAGAAAACACGGATCCGATTACGGATTTCACTGTTAGTTACAGGTCTACATGCCTTATCGTATGTCAAGCTTTCAGAAATATGCATTTTCTCCGGAAATGCGAGTCATGGAAGTATTCCTGGGTAGGAACGTAATTACTTCGTCTCATGGTAAATCGACTACAGCGAGTTAGAGACAATGTATTAGAGCAGTATACCAATACCTTAGTCGGCACAGTGAGCTGATACCCGCTCGCCGTTTTCCCTGTCGATTGAGATAGAGTATCAACCTCCAAGATGACTAAGATGCCGCCAGGTAACTTGTGTAACATTGTCCACGTATCTGATGCACTTGTCTCATGATAGAAGGACGATCTCATGGCTGATCGATCTGCCGTGTTAAGCCACATAGGGAACGCTTTTAGGAAAAGATCAGTGCTATTGTGTAGACCACTGACTGCCGGCTTGGTCTGATGGCAATGAGTTACAACAACAGGTTTATGTCCATGACAAGGGCGTCATATCTTCCTCACCTAGAGCTCTAGGCTCAAGTCTCTCGATTGTCAATTATCTGGAGATAACAGCATGAACAGCAAAGTGACAGATAGATCATTTCAGCGTTTTATTCAATCGGGGTATTCAACTTGTACAAGGCTTTCGAGCCGACATGGAATCCCAAACGCCTACCAGAGTGCTGTTCTCTGGTTATGCAGTTCGAACATACATCAATCATCTCGCTATGGTTTCTAAGTATGATACCCGGCGCCTATTTATAAATTGCAAACGCCGTTTTCCCTTGTTTTCCCACCATATCCATATCTTAAAGTTCAGGCCGCGTCTAGTGGCCCTCGGCTTGCTCAACATTGGGAAGCTCCTTGATAGCCTCAGAAATGATCTCGAGACCCTTTCGAAGCTCCTCCTCACTGATCACCAGGGGAGGGGCGAAGCGGATGATATCGCCGTGAGTTGGCTTGGCAAGAAGACCCTTGCTCTTGAGGAGCAGGCACAGGTCCCAGGCAGTTCGGCCATTGGCGGCGGACTCGTCGATGACAACGGCATTGAGCAGACCCTTTCCTCGAATCACCTTGAGGATAGGGGTGTTGAGTGCCTTGAGCCCATCGCGGAACATGTTACCGAGCTTCTCAGCCTTAGCAGTAAGATCCTCCTCTTCCATAATCTCAAGAGCACGGATTGAGACGGCACAGCCCAGAGGGTTACCACCGTAGGTGGAACCGTGAGTGCCTGGCTCGACGACCAGCATGACCTCCTTGCTGCTGAGAACGCAGCTCACAGGGTACATACCACCAGAGATGGCCTTTCCGAGGGTGACAAGGTCAGGCTTGATGTTGGCCCACTCAGAGCAGAGCATGCGTCCAGTTCGGCCGATACCAGTTTGGATCTCGTCGCAGATGAACAAAACGTTGTGCTTGGTGCAGAGAGCCTGGACCTTGGCGAGGTAATCCTCATCGGGGACAACAACACCAGCCTCACCCTGGATGGGCTCGCAGATGAAAGCGGCAGTCTCCTTGCCGTGAGCCTCAAGAACCTCCTTGAGATCGGCAATGTTGTTGTATCGAATAGCCTTACCAGTGGTGGGGTTGAAAGCGCCGACATTGGGGACATAAGGACCGTAGTTTTCTCTCGATTCGGGGTCGACTGACAGAGTAATGGCGGTCATCTAGAGCATGTTAGTGACGCTGCCTCTACTGTTGGAAACAGTTGAACTTACGGTTCGGCCGTGGAAATTATCGGAAACGCCAAAGATCCAGGCCTTCTCCTGAGGAACACCCTTGACCTTGTACGCCCACTTCCGGGCAATCTTGATAGCAGTCTCAACAGCTTCAGCGCCAGTGCACATGGGTAGAACCATGTCGTAGCCAAAGACGCTGCGGACCTTCTCAGCCCACTTGGGGAAGACATCATTGTAGAAAGCTCTGGAGCTGAGGGTCAATCGACCAGCCTGCTCGGCGAGGGTCTTGACGAGTTCGGGGTGGCAGTGGCCCTGGTTGACAGCGCTGTACGCAGAGAGGAAGTCGTAGTAGTGGCGGCCCTCAGGATCCCAGACGTTGATGCCCTCGGCACGGGAGAAGACTACGGGGAGAGGATGGTAGTTGTGAGCGGCGTACTCCTCCTCAATGGCGATGGCCTTCTCGGTAGAGGTTGCATGGAACCGAGAGACGGCGTTTTCAGCGTGAGGAGACATTGTGATGAGAATTGACGTCAATTTGGTGTTGTAGTTGGTAAAGTAAAGTAAAGCAAAGCAAAGGAAAGAAACAAGAGTACCTAGAAAGTGAGGAGGGTATCCTGAGTCAAGTTAATTCCTGGTGAATTGAATGAAGACAAGGCAAGACAAGAACAATTGGAAGTTTGAGACGAATATGGCTGCTCTTTAAGGACCGATAGCGGGTTGACGGTTGTCGGCAAGCGGAGGCTTGTTTCGGACAGGAAAGAGACGAGACATGACTTGTTAGGTAATTATTACAGCAAAACCAAGTCTGCCTCTAGAGTTGTTTGTCGACACTATACCCCTAAGTGCAAGTGGGAGCGACCAAGCGTGGGAGTGTGCGGGCGTGATGTTGCGAAGTTGAGGTTGTGGCGCAGCTGATTGGCTGAGAGGCCCGGCGGAACTGGGCGGATGACCTGCCGCCACCGGCCGAGATGTCCGGGTTCAGTTGATACAGTGAATGAATGAATGCCTTGTCTTACCTTGTCATGACATGATGGAGAGGGGCATGCATCGCTTACGGTCATGTCTGTCTTGCTTCTCCAAATTTAAGATCACTTCTTTCTGTGGTATTCCGAAGAGGTCGAATTACTCTATTTGGTCTACGCCGCAGTTCAAATCGCCCGGCATCGTTTCATTGGGGATGATGTGCATCCATCATGAGCAAAAGAGGCTCTGCTTTGTGAACTTGGTGACAACATAATCTGGGGAGAGGTGAGGGGAATGAGGGGGGCTCTAGAACCACCAGACATGGGTTCAATGCAGGTCTAGACTCGACCAGCGAGCCTATTTCTTGGATAACCAATGAAGATGCCTCTATTACTGCGATAATACCAGAAGGTAACCTGTGTCATATCAACAACACCTTTGTATTTCGGATGGAAAGCATCGTCAAGTGTGAACAATGTCTGAAAACAGAGTTTGTCTCGGCTCTTTTACTGCCAGCCACCAAAAGTGCCGCTACATGCAACCAAGCCGAGTCCTAACTATTCCGCTTACTACCGAGTAACAACTTCTCATGGCTCATATCACCCCCAACCTGTCAATTGATATTGATGGAGTAATCTGATAGAGAACCAACCAATGAAATTTCCCGGTGTGTTCCCAGTTTGCGTCTATTCGGCCAAATCTTTGGTCTTGTCCTTTACCGCCAGATGCCGCCCGTTCCGCCATTTATCAGCGGAACTGTCTTGACTCCGCCCGGACCGCCAGAATTGTATATGTATGTCATGAGCTTAGAGAGATAGATTATTTTATTTACAGTTACAGGAATATGGGGTTTTTTTTTTTTTTTTTTTTTTTTTTTTTTTCTTTTTTTTTCTTTTTTTTTTTTTTTTTTTTTTTTTTTTTTTTCGGTACCTGTTGTACCGAAGCAGAATTGGTGTTAGCCACCGTTTAGATACTCCAGTTCGTCTCCAAATCACAACAGCTCCAACCCTAGAGAGGGTCGAATACTCATGATTATCTTACGTAGTGGTTGATCAAATGCTATGCAGACGCTTATCTTGTTTCTTTCCCTGTTTCCTGCTTCACGCTGAACCGCCATTCGCTGTTCAATTCAAACTGTGGCTTGTGGTCAACGTCGGTTCAAGCACAAGGCCACATGACAGAAGAACCCTGCCATCCAATCAGCAACCAATCAGCGTCTGAGCCACACACTCACAATACACAGCTGTCTCGTTACAATAGTCCAGCCCCTATCGACGCACTATACCTGGCCATCACTCAGTGGACATTATGTCGTCCGCAACAGTTTCAAGAAAAGTCTTAGACGAGGCTCGGAATAAGAGGAATCGATCTGTTTTCCTGCGTGATGTCATTGTCATCCGACTCATCAATGCTTGGTGGATAGCTACCTTTTTCCAGCCAGATGAGTTCTTCCAATCTCTTGAGCCAGCTTGGGATTTGGCTTTTGGCTCCAGGAGCGGTGCATGGTTAACTTGGGTATGTTTTTATTTATTTATCTTATCGTTTATATCTGCCTGTTGTGGAAACACATATGTGTGTTTCCTCCTTCATATGTGGTTGTTTTACCAGTTGCGAGGTGACTGACAACACACCACTTACACCATAACAGCTACTATACGTTTACAGGCGATTATAACCACTGACGGATTTGTTAGGAATGGAAACATCAACTCAGAACCTCTCTTCACCCAGCTCTCTTTGCCGCGGTCTACCTCATCACAGACTTCATCTCCAGCCACATCCTCCCTATAGGCACCCTCCGCGCTGCCATCCTCGTCGCAGCCCCGAAAGCTCTTCAAGCCGTGATCGCTGGTCTTGGAGACTGGTACACCTGGCAATTCGCCGTGTCTATATATGGAGCCAACAGTAATGTCTCCTTCTTTGCTGTAAGTTATATCCAAGTTCTCAGGCCATTGACTGACTTGATGGGCCAGCTCTTTCTTCAACTCTTCAACCCCTGGCAGTGGTACTGCTCTACACGTACCTTTTCCAACTCTCTTGAAACGACTCTCACTATTATGGCGTTGTATTATTGGCCTTGGGAACTTGTCAGTGCTGCACAGACAACAAAGGAGAACCCCAAACCCACACCTCTTCTTAAGAGTCTCTGGTCTCTTCGGGCATCTCTGTGCCTGGCAGCACTGGCCGTCGTTCTTCGACCGACCAACGTTCTCATCTGGGCGACTATTGTCTTCTTCACCCTCACCCGAATCTCACTGCAAGGTTCTTCACCGCTCACAATTTCGACTGTGTTTGCATTGACTCGCGAGGCAATTCTCTGCGGTTCTCTAATCTTGGCCATATCCATCGCATCAGATCGTCTATACTTTGGCCTTTGGACATTCCCTGCGTACAACTTCCTCAACTTCAACCTCTCCAAATCTCTCGCCGTGTTCTATGGCCGCAATCCCTGGCACTACTACATTCTTCAGGGTCTCCCACTTACCTGCACCACTAGTCTTCCTTTTGCAATTGTGGCTCTGTACAAGCCAACTGCATTTGCCTCATCATCGAGCCAATCCAATACACTGAAGGTACTCGCATATACCGTCTTCACAACTATCGGCGCGCTTTCACTCATCTCTCACAAGGAGGTTCGCTTCATCTATCCTCTTCTTCCAGCACTCAGCGTCCTCTCCGCTCCCGTTGTCGCCTCATATTTCACTTTCCAGCCAGTTGCTACCACCAACAACCCCCGTCCTCGGCCTCAAATCCGCAATAAGCACTATCTCTTGGCTGCACTTGGCGTCAACGTCTTTCTCGCAGGATATCTATCTTTCTTCCACCAACCAGCCCCCCTCAATGTTCTTACATACCTCCGCCATGAGTACGAACGTATCCACCCAGACTCAGTTCAACTCACCCAGACTTCTCGCTTCTCTGCTGGCCCTGGCAAAGACGAAGAGTTATTCGCCCTTTTCCTCATGCCTTGCCATTCTACTCCTTGGCGATCCCATCTAGTATACCCTGGGCTACGAGCTTACGCCCTCACTTGTGAACCACCTCTTCACACAGAGCCAAACACTCTTGAGCGGGAGAATTATCGTGACGAGGCTGATCGCTTTTACGACAACCCCATTCCCTTTCTTACTTCGGAGCTATTTGGGCTAGAAAAGCCGCTTGCTGCCCCTCGTTACATCGTCGGTTTCGACGGTATTGAGCCATGGCTACAGGACTTCGTCAAGACCCCTGAGGCGCAAGCTCTCGGTCTCATACAGGTGCGCCCTGTTTGGAAGGGCTTCAATGGTTTGTTCAACGAAGATTGGCGACGCTCAGGAAAGATGATTGTGTGGGACACTGGTATTTACGGGAACGCGCCCCCAGCGAGGGAGTCGTAGATTGGCCTTGCAAATTTTAGATGAGTATTAAGTGTATACTATGCATGTACCATAGAAATATCGTGCCTAGTCGATGGTAAGCCCTTGAGCAACCAGCACATGCATCAAACCATGCAAGCTGTTTGGATTTCATATCTTTATTGTAGTAACCTGTAGTCCTTGACTGTACTCCTTCACCCGCTCGAATGAAATAAAGCTCACCATCACACCAGGCTATATTACATACATGTAATCGACTTGTAAGGGTGATAGAGTGTCTAAGTAGGGTTCAGTCGATAGCCCATCTCCCGCATATCCATCATGATGTCCATCTCATTCTCCCTAAAATAAACTAAAAAGAAAAGGCTATCGTGCCGTGATACTACTTTCAACCATTCCAAAATACTCCTCCCATTTAAACTAAAACGCCTTTCTCGTTCTATTGCTCCTGCTATGGTGTCTCTGGCTCATGCTTTACCTGCTGTTGCTCGGGCTGTACAGGTGATATCACTGCCGGCTGTTCAGTGGCCTGGACTGGCTCTTCTTCTGCTTTTGGCTCCTGTGACAGCTGGGGCTGTGGCTGTTCTTGAGCGTGTTTTAGTTCTTCCGCCTGCGGTTGCGTGGTTACAGAAGCAGCGGCCGGTGGCGTGTCAACATCTAGCATGGAAATGATTTTCCGAGGTGTCTGGGGGCTTTGTGGTTTTTGAGATTCTGTCTGAAGTTTAGGTTCAACTGGAGATTGAGTCTGCTCCTGAACTGGAGGCTGGTCCTGAGCCATTGGAGGAGTTTGCGCTTGAAGATAAGTTGGCTGAACAGGCGATGTGGGCTCGGGTTGAACCATTGAAACTGTGGCTGTCTGAGGAACTTGTGCCGCTGTGGGAGCCATCTCCATTACTGGGCCGGGAGCTGCAGCAGGGTTAGCGGCAACAGCTGGAGCACCAGCTATTGCTGCAAGTGAAGCATGTTGCGTTGGCTCATCTCTTCCAATTTCTAAACTCTTTCCTCGGGGTTGGAAGCTTGAGGCGCCCAGGCCGGGACGGTCTGCCGGAGGAGGAGACTTATTCCTCCGCTGTTCCGCACTCTCTTTTGCTTCACGGTATTTGTTCCTGATCCATCCTATGGGACCCTTGGAATCACTTTCTCTGCCCTGATCAAAACTACCCTGTCCCTCGCTTACCATGTAAGGTCGGTCAGAGCTCTCGCTCTTTCGAGGCCTATGGCTGGAACTTGATATTGAGAGGTTGCTGACATCACCATTGTCGTTCTGCCCAAGGGCAAGACGTGGTGAGGTGAGACCGGCAGAGGAGCCGTTGTCAGCATTCTTACTCCTCGACAACCGCCAACGCTTCTTTCGTTCTTTTTCTGCTTGATCAACAGTGCTGACAGACTGCTCGTCAAGAATTTGGTCCAAGTCCGAGCCTTCGTTGAAAGAGGAGTGCAAAGATGTTGGTGGTGACTTTTTCGACTTCAGCGTATTATCTGGGTGCAAGCTCTGGTTTGATGACGCTTGAGATGCCCTAGGAGTGTGCTCAGAAGAAACATCACTCTTTTGCTGCGTCAAAGAAGCGGGATGCGCGAGCGAAGTTTCATGAATATTTTGCCCATGTGACGATCGATCATGTAGTTCCTGCTGCTGCTCCAATGCTTCTCGGTGTCGTTCTTCGAGAATTGGGGCTGGTTGTTGCAGCATTGCCTGAGTTCCAGATTCATACTGCTGAGCATGATCCATCGGGTTGGCCAGCTCTGCCCCAGGAGATGACGCAGCATTCGGATGTGTGTATGTCAAAGAGGCAGCAGAACTCTGAGCACTTGGGTTTAAGCTTCCTGGTATCCTCTTCTTCTTCAGTTTGTTAGGCTGTCTCTTGTCACCGGCATCGGTGTTGGGTGTGCTACGGAAGATGTTGGGAAGATTGCGCTCCTTGGATGGTGTGGAGGACTCCTGTGGTACTTCAAGTAGTCTCTCGTGGCTACGACCTGTTACAGGAGCTTTCGTTGGTGTGAGGTAACCGCCAGCTATGAAGTCAGATGACCTCGTCGATTGGGGAGATTGTTCTACGCTCTCTGTGGGGTTGACTTGTGTCAAAGGCTCTAGATGGGCAGGAGAACGGGGCCTTGGCCCATCAGACCTCTGAAAGCGGCCAGCACCAATGGCAGGAGATTTCTTGGATGGCACGGTGTTGCTTCTGGCCAATCCACCTGTCGTCGGCGTAGCTGTCAAGGCTGGACTATTGGGCGTTGAGCTTCCGTCATTCCTGGAGTTCCGTGACGACACGGATCGGTTTCTTCGAAGCTTGCCATCCCGCCGCACACTGTTGGCGCCTGCACTCGCATTGGACGCCGATCGGCCCAGACTTGTCTTTCGAGTAGGTTGAGGGGTGAGAGGACCACTAGGTGTACCAGACTCCACCTCTTTCTTAGTCTTTTCATCAGCAGCGGTGCCCTGCATACCAATAAGGAAGTGATCCTGGTTCTCGATCAAGAAAATGATAACACATTGGTTCAGTCGGTATTCCTCGGGAGCCATGGCATGTGCTGGGTGAGAGAGCATGCCTGGCTGGAAGATGGCAGCCAGATTTTGTGAGTTCATGCGATTCTCGTCCGCCTTGGCAGCGAAAACCGCGAGAAGGTCGAGAATGTAGAGAAGTAGCTGTCGGTTCAAGGGCGGCAGCTCCGTTATGAGTCGCTGGTACTGCAGGATGGCCGCTTTCTCGTTGAAATTTTCGACGAATTGAGGCCCCTCTGCGTCACCCACAGCTTGCTTGGTTGCGCCTCGGAGGGGGTCGCGGAACTTTTCGTATAGATCGAGGGGAACGACGGGTTCGGGGAGGTCGTTGAGATATCGTCGCAGAACGTTGGCAGCATCGTGGACAGTGTATCCATCCCAGACGAGACCCTTCCCGTATCTATCAGGGGAGTCGAATATGGTCTTTAGCTCCTTTATTCTCTTTTCCGAACCGCTAAGCCGGAAAATCCCTTCGACATGGGTAGCTGAAAGGAAGCGTCAGCACAACTTCCCTATCAGCCAGGTCAAGAGAACCAACCTTTTTCTTTGAGGAAGACACCACATTTTGCGACTACAATGGGAACATAGCCGTAGATGTAACTCTGTCCATTTTCATCAATGAGAGAGATGGCGACGTTGGCATAAGTTATACTTTGCCGCAAAGGCACTCCGAAGATACCTTGGGGACGGGTTTCTGAAAATACACAAGTCAGATATCAGACATCAGAAGTGGGGGAGCAAAGCTATGTGCATATTGACTTCATGACTGTGAGCATTGTATGTGCACCAGATTCAGTTGTAGTCAGTCGCAGGCGCTGTGGCCCAAAGTATTCAAAATCGTCGAAAAGGGTATCGCGACAGTTGATAGCAACGAAACTATGTTGCTTTATGACGTTCTGACTCGAAGCTCGGCAAGGTTGCGCAGTGAAGAGTGGAGGAGGGAGATATCTTACCCTGGGGTTCCTGGTGCTTCGAAGGCAGCTTGAAACCCTTCCACCATGATTTGAGATCGCGCTTGCTGGGCGGGGATGCTGCGTTGTTGATTTGAAGAGCCGGCTGGTTGGCCTGGTTAGGGTTCGAGGCGGCGGACGTCATGGCGAAAGGCTGCGCGTGCCAAGAGCGAGAGCGACGACCGCGAAAGCGAAAGCGTAGAATAATATGAGGTTGACGTGACGATGGACACTACAGCTGGGCCGGCCCAGTTGCCAGAGTCACGATGGCTGGGCCTCAGCCTCAATAGAGGTCGAGCGAGGATGCGGCGACAAGGTGCGCTGAAGCGGTGACCCGGAGCCGTGCTATAATACAGAGGCCGGGTTCAGAGAGGCGGGCGGGAGGTTGAGAAAAAGGTCTCGATTCGACCGATGCCGATAGGCGACAGCAGGATGGAAATGGCGATGCGATGCGAGGCTGGAGATCAGGAGCTAGAAATCAAAGCCTTGAGCTGGCGAAGCTCAAGCGAGCAAGCAAGTAAGCGAGGGAGTTGATGGCAACAGTGTGCGCGCCAGTCCAGAGACAGATCGGTCGATGATTGGTAGCGTCAAGGGCGTTAGAGCGATACAGCAGTAATAGTGTAGTAGGGCGTCAAGGCGTTAAGCGCTGGCTTGGTTCAGTTCACTTGTGTCTGACGAAGTGAGGCGATAAAGAAAGGAACGGCAAGAGAGGCTTCGAGCGGGTCAAGGCTGTAAATTATCGCTCAAGTCGATGATTGTCGCGTCGTAGCAGTAGAGGAGCAGAGCAGAGCAGAGCAGTTGGTGGCATCAAGAGCCAGCGAGCGAGTGAAACGGGAGGGAGTAAGATTAAAGAAATCCAATCCAGTTGATGTGAGGCGGGGGACTTGGGACCGAAAGCCACTATTGTAGGTACCCGTAGCGTAGCGTACCTTACGTAGTAGTGCTGGGTCCGGGGGGGGGGGAGGACAATTATATCGAGCTAGGTACAGTACATACAGGGAGGGAGTTGGGGGGTACCGTACCTGTCCGCAGGGAAATGATAGACAAAGACAAAGGGTTGCAAGATACAAAGGTGAAAGTAGAAATTGAGTATCTCATCGGCCTCTGGAGTAAGACTCGACTGACTCGGTGATCATAAGGGTATCGCTTCGATGAGCTGCGTGGAGTTGAGGTTAATTCTGCAATAGGAATTGCAAGAGAATGCAGATGCAGCACTGCACAGCTTTTAATGATGTATTCATACGCAGATAGCAAAACAAGCCAGCTCCGGTAGGTACATCTGCGTCTTTGCCTCTGAAATGCTTGGCGGCAAATTGTCAGGCCAGTATCGAAACAAGTGGAAAAGGTCTGCTGTAAGTGGGAGCAAGCAGGGGAAGAGCCTAGACACGAGATAGTTACTTGGTGGGCGGGCCTATTTGCACTGAAACAGAGTGTAGGTACCCAATGGATAATAACAAGCTCTGTGGACGTGTGTAATTAGGGCAACCAAATTGGGATGAAAGCGAATGACCAAACGAGTGAACGAGCGTGAATGTGAACAAGCGAGAGCGGGAAGTGGGAAGATGGACAAGGACAGGGGTGATGATAGAGACAAGATTGCGAGAGGGGAGGAGAAATACGAGAATGAGAAATGCAGGTCGAGTTTTGCTATCCGTTCGTTCATAACAAACTTTCAATAGACGATGCAATGGGACCCATCTCAGATCACTCATTTTTTCAGGTACATCGTCCAGTGTTGGCAATAAACTCTGAATCTCCTTAATAAACTTGATCGTCAATGACGGGCGTTATGAAGACCTGATATCATTGCCAATAGCAGTGAATACACTTTGTATACAATACATCTTGAATGCCCGTCTACGTTGGATCTGATGCTACCCATCTTCAGCCAAACCTAACTTTTCTGCAGTGTCAGACATCTAATAAAAGAACTATCATGTATAGAATAGTCGGATATCAATTGAACAAACCCACAAAGTCAACCATCCAACGCCGCAAGCGGTCGCTGTCGGTGGATACTTTTGGCGCAAGCAATTGCGTCGTGGGCATGGAGATTTACTAGGATTCAACCTTGGAACACGATCAGTCAAATTGATCACATCACTCGCTCAATCTCAATCTGCCCTGTTCTGCCCTACCAGTCACAACGGTAATAGATCTCTCTCTCCACAGTGACGAGGTACTGTCGATCACAACTCTAGGATGATACACCCGTCGACAACTTGTTGAGGCAGCTCTTATCACTCACTGCTGAGAGAGACTCTGAGTCATTCGAAGAAAAAGGCCATGGACTCTCAGCTGAAACCACTACTGCAACTCGACAACACCAACGAACCCATAAACCATGGATGATATCCCGGCACTAAGCATCAGAACTTGGCTTATCAGTGGTCTGCAGTCTGCACTCCCAAAAAAAAAAAAAAAAAAAAAAAGTTAATCTTAGTTGGATGCCTCCACTGCTGAGGATGCTTTGAGGTCTTCGTCGCCGTCTCGGTCTACAGGGCTGTTTATGTTGTTGACTGTCCAAATCGAGACTCTTCTCATTTCGACTCTGAAGCTAAGACCCTAGTCTCACTTGGTGCACCAACACCAACAAGGGAGACTGTGTCTTGCTTGTATCCAGAGAATGGAATTTGGTTAATAACACGGACCAACTCGATGTTTACTTTTTAGACCAAGCTAGACAGCTGAATCTCCAAGCTGATGTACAGTACGTGCTTCTCTCTGATTTACCTGCCTACTGCCTAGGCATACATGGTTGGCATTGACATAAAGGACTGGCGATTGATGATAGATGTTTCCATATTTGGCATGTATATCTCCAAGGACGTTGAAAGATTGCAACCATCACACGTCAGTCTTTCGCCTCTATTGAGTCCTCTCTGTGTTCTGATTCGTCGCCCATAGATATCGGCAAGTCAAAGAAGTTCTGAAAGCATAATCCGCCTTGTATACAGTCCTTGCTATAGTTCCTTTCACATCTGGCCGTAATTCATGTACCTCCAACTTCTACGTCCTTCTGTGAGCAAAGGCATATATCTTGGTCATTGACGTCTAGCTAGCTTATTGGACTTCAAACACTAGGCACAAACCATGGACTGCGCCTCATCCAATCCCGACCCAACTGCACTTGTCAGACGAGGTGCCGCGCCGATCAGTGTTTCATGTTTTTTGCCATCAAGTGAAAATATAAGAATAGTAATTGTCATGCTTACCTCCAACGATTGTCTCGTTTTGGTCAGCTGAATACGTGGTGAGCTGTAGATGTTTGGATCTGCAGAACATTAGGGGGGGAGGGTTGCTAAGCGGGGAGGTGCTCTCTCAGTAGATGGCTGTCTAAGTCCACTCAAGTTATCGTAACTGACAAGAATAGTAATTAATGGCTGTTGAACAGGTTATCAAGTGTACGTAGGTCTTCAGCTGGTCAGAGGCGCTCAACTCCACTATCATGGGTACCTGGCTACGTCAGAAGCTCCCGCCGGAGCGAACGCAGCAACATCAGAATAACATTCAACAATGAAATTGTCCCAGACCTCTACAAGAAGGATTGAGATCAACAACCCACTAATATATCACACGAGTCTGAATAGTGTCACTATAATAAGCGGGAATAACATTTGTGGTGGATTTAAAGCTCAGCCAATCCGGGGTAAAACGATAATGCGATCCCGCCGATAAGCCCAACCCGGCCGAGTCCCGAGCTCTCTAGCTTGCTTATCTCAAAATTTCAGTCTCCATATCAGACCAACAACGTCAATCCGCCTCGACAAGCCTTATAACCTCAATTTCATCAACCACATCACCCCCCTTTCACCCGTCAAAATGGATATGTATGTCTCTTCATGTTCAATTTGTGTCGCCAAATCACAATGCTAATCAACCCGTCTCAATTACAGGCTTTCAGCAGCCGAGCAGCGTACTCTTGAGCAGCGCATGCAGAAGCGCCAGGTCAAGGAGTTTATGGGTGTATGTCCCCCCAGAGAGTATTGCGATCGAATTGTTGCTGAACTTGTCTTAGGCATTTGGTGGTCTTGTTGAGCACTGCTTTATGTCCTGTGTCGATGACTTCACCTCAAAGGCCATCTCAACCCGCGAAAGTGGCTGCATCAACCGTTGTGTTCAGAAGTGGATGGCTTCTCAACAGCGCATCAGCGACCGCTTCCAAGAGCACAATGCCCAGCTCACAGCTCAGATGAACAAATAAACGCAAAATACTCCGAGAGAGAAGAGACATGTACGATTAGCGAGGACGAGAAGGGGAAATACACACAAAATCTGTTCTGTTGATATCAGATATGCTCCGGATTATTTCTGAGATCGAAAAGACGGAACGCTGTTTATGGTCATGATACGCCGTGTGGCTAGGCCTCATGGCACCAGATGCACTTGTATATTATTATGGGCTATGGCATGAGGCGCTTGGGCTTGAGCTGTCACCATGCATTGAATTTATAACCCATTCTTACTCACCATGTTCTTTCTCGCCCCTGCAGCTCAACTTGACAAGGCAGCAAGCAATTCCTGACCGCAAACACTATTACAAACCGGCGAGCCGTTTCACAAGATAACTAGGTCGGTTTGTGTCAACGAAATCAAATGAAATATCTCTCATGCCATTCCGCAATGCGTACATCCTATTCCAACGCCCTTGGTCTAAGATACTTATAATATACACCTTGATGATTGTCACTCATTTCTTCTAAACCCCCATGTTCATATTCAATTATCTGCTTCTTCACTTAGCACATCCCTGATAGCATCTAATTGAGCCACTGCTTTCTCCTCCAAAAGGCTATCATATGCCCCTGTGGCAGGCTTCATGCCACGCCAGTCCATTTCGCGCTGACCTAAGGGCATGAGTCGGTCCTTTAGCAACTTCTTTGTGCTCAACCAAAAGTCGACGTTCTCTAGCAGGTTTGCCGAGTCCCATTCCACGTCAGGAATGTCCCGGTTGTTGTTCACACGAAGAGCAGCAAGCACTCGTGTAAGGAGGGCAAGAGAGTGAACCTCGGATATCGCGACAAGGGTCAGGTAGTGCGGTGACGCCCGAGACTGAGTACGACTGGCTCCAGGTGCTTCAAATCGGTCCACACTTGCTTCTAGTAGGTGAGGGAACTGATTGAGAACGTACGCAACCTCTGGAGCAACAGTTGCACCCAAAGCTGTGAGCAAGTTCAGCATTAGCGGCAACAGTCCTTTGGCCCAGATACCGTAGCAACGTTGCACCACAGGGGAATCCGAATAAGGGGATATGTTGGACTTCAGCATGAACTTAGTCAGATTCGCAGATAGGATGTTGCTCAAGATTCCATCGCATGCCATCTGTTCAGCAACCATGGGGAGAGTTGAGAGTTCGAGTAAAAAGAGCATGCTCAACTCGCCATAGATAGGGTCACCTTGATCCGCCAGTCTATCTGCCCATGAGTAGAGAGACGAGGCAGCATGGAGGACTTGATGCTCGGCCATGATGTTAAGGACTTGAGTCTGAGATTGATCCATGTTGGGCAGACTTATGCAGGCTTGAAGGATAGCTGTTAACAATCCCAGATCTTCAGGCAATACACTATTTTCGTTATCGTGAATAAGGCTAACGAGTGCGCGGAAGCCTCTCCCCACAACTCGGTCCAGGATATTCAGCACAGTTTGTGTAACTGTCACGGTAGTTCCCTCAAAGACATCCTGAGATTCAGCTGCTTTTTTACCACTGATTTGGTAGGCACGCAGAGTAACGAAAAGAGCCTTTAGAAGGGTGCGGTAGTACGAGACAGATTCAGTGCCCCAAGGCTCTTCAACTCCGTTCATGGTACCAACAAGGGTCGAGAGAAGCTGGTTGATGTCCTTGATTGGCACTGATGACTTGACAAGGCGCTGAATCAACACGAGCGCAAGGCTCGCCCTGGACTCAACAAGCTTTAGGAAGATGTGCTCAGGTCCTGGAATTCCTTGGTTGGCATTGAGACATTGTTGGGCAACCTGCAGCATTTGCTTCTCCACGGTGTCGTTCTTGGGCATGCATGTTGAAAGCTCTACAAGTAGAAACTCCCAAGCATGGAAAAGAGCCTATAAATAACATCATTAGCCATATCCATGGTACACAAGACACATTCACTTACGAGCTGAGCGTCAACTAAAGACAAGTTAGTGTTTGCGCGCTCCATTTCTGTCTTGAAACCATCGTCCTTGCGACCTTTCCAGCCTGGATCGAATCGTAGCATCTGATCGGCGCGTTCCAAGTCATAGTAGTAACTCTTGCCAAGTTCCCGCGACTCCAGGACAGTCCGCTTGAAGTAATTCACAGGGCAGTCTGAGTACTTGTTGGAAAAGTTTCGGGCGAAGTTGTTGTGAAGAGACTTATTATAGCCTCCAACCTCAACTCCATCACGCAAGTAGTAGTCGAGGTCGCTGATAAGGCTCTTTGCCAACGTGCCAGAGTTGCCCAGATGCCGCGAGTGGTAAAGCTGCATGGCAAATGTCTCCGCAATATACGCGGCCAGTCTTGCCTCAAAAGCAGCGCGGACAGGGTCAGACTTTACGGTGATACTAGATGACTTGAGGTCTCGGACATATTCTCTAAGCCCATCAAGATAAGCGGTGTCTTTCTGGAGTGTGAAGACTGTCCAGGGCCAGAAGTTCTGGGCCGAGGCAACAAAGTCCAAAATAACGAGGGCCTCGCTTATTTCTAAATCTTTCAACTTGCCAAGCTTGGCAAGTCCAGTGGCAAATACTGAGCTGGAAGAAACATCTGTCTTCTTTCTGTCTTTCTTCATGGCTTCCCTAGGGGTCTGCCCAGTAAGCAGGCAATTAGACATCCACTGTTGTCGGTTCCTCAAAATAGCCGAAAAGAACTTCCATGTGGCCTTGACCTCGCCCCTGAGCTCAAAGGGCTTACCCAGGGTTGATAGGAGTTGGAGGAAAGACTTGGAAACCTGAGGCCCTAAGTAACCGAGCAGTGACGGAGGCTCACTTGAAGATTTGCCAGCATTTACGACCAAAGACTCAAGCAGCCACATGGTGGGTTTGCGGAAATGGCCAGATACTGCGCACAGCCGTGAAAGCAGGGTGGAGCTTTTGAACAGGTAAGTCTCAATCATGCTAGAGGATTGCTCCAGATAATTGGCCACACGTAGTAGTGTTGCGGAAAATTCAAGTACTGAATTTAACTGTGCTTGTACCATCTCCACGCGTCTTGGATAGAGAGTACTGTCGGCGGTCGTAAATGCTGTGATAAGGGATGATAAAAGGGGTTGGAATCGCAGAGATCCAGTTGAGGGCGAGACAAAACAGTCGATAACATAAGAGGCGGCAGGTCGTAAGCATGAAGTCAAATTCTCAGAGGTCAAGGGATCGCCAAGACTGTAGCTATACATAATCACCTTTTGCAGGATTGGTACAACCTCTCGGAGCACTGACGAGCGGCATGTGTCAGACGCAAACCTCCAGGTTGAAGTATTCTCAAAGATGTCTACACCTGCTTGGGCAATGGCGTAGCTGACTTTTGCCAAAACCTTATCTGCTGTGCCTAGCCAAGGGTTCAGACCTGACTTGTTTCTGCTTGTGGTCTGTATACCAGCTCGTCGCTGAACAGCAGAAGTCATTGCAGTGTCAATGAGGTTTGAGAATAGCCTGAGACAGGATAGTAAAAATTCGAGCCGCTCCTGGACCAGGTCAAGGCTTCCCACGACCTTGGTGAGCTTACCAGCTCTGGACTCGGAACTCAAGAGCTCGCATCGAGAAAGATATGACCACACTCTGCTGGGGTATATAGGCAGGATCGCGTCGAGGAATTGGATGCAAGAGTTCAGGATAGTGACGACAACGTCCTCGCTCTCCGCAAGATCAACCTGCATGTAGTAATCCATTGTCTCGCAGACGACTGTTAGGAGATCTCTGCCACTACCCGCATCAATATGTTTCTTTGCCTCATGAAGAATATCATTGTCAGAAAGCACCAGGGCGCCGGTGGACTCCTCCCCGACAGCGTTCAGATGATCCATGCGAATAATTGTCGCAAACAACGAGATGACTTCGGCAGTTTCTTCTGGTTGGAGCATTCCAAGTTCAGATTGATAGCCTTCCTTCATCAGATTGATTTCCAGTCGTCGGCCCAGGAGCGAAATAGTTGAGTGAGGATACTCCATTGAGACAACTCTACCTGTATCAGTAACAAATCGTCCATATGTGCCCGCTGGTATCCGGTACGCATCGTCCTCGACACGTCTTCCTCGCCACGAAGGGGATAACGAGATGATGGGAATATCTTGCAGCAAACAGAAGGTATTCGTGTTCTCGTCTTCTTGTGCGAGCTCGTACTCTTGGAAGTAATCAGGGAGGACGAATGTGAGTGTGGGTGTTGCACGTAAAAGGTTAAGGATCATCTGAGACCGATCGCTCTTACGGAGGCTAGTAGCACTGGCGAGAGTTCGGCAGAGAGTGATAAACGGTAGAAATTCATAGGGGTACCTGTCAAGAGCTTGCCGAAAGAAGAACTCTAGAGCAAGATCATCATTGACCATAGATGCAAGAATATCTTGTTCCTCCGAAAGGTTCTCCTTATTTGAAATGTCCCAGTAATTTCGGCCAGCGCTTAGAATCGAAAGAAGGGAGCTTACTGGTTCGGACTGATAACCAACGATGGGGTATGAAACCTTGAGAAGCTCAAGAAAGACATTGCGAAGACGAGCACTGAGCAGAGGGGTCATGCTACCCTCATCTGAGGGACCTAATGCCGTTGCCATGTTAGAAACAACATCAAAAACACGGCCTTGGGCCGTGACTTGTGCTGCAAGCTGTTCCACCACGACAAGGTCCTTGGATGAAGTCGCATTCTCCAGGAAGCCGTCAAATTTCGAGGATTCAATGGAGAAGATGCTGCCCGCCGAGTTTCGCCTTGCAACTGGTCGGATTACGCCCCCTGCCTCAAAGGTTTCTCGGGCATTTTGCTGTAACAAATTATCACGCTTCTCTGTTCGACTTTGGTAGGAAACGTTCATGCGATGAAGGAGAAGCGTCCATGCGAAAATGACGGGTGAAGCGCTTTCGCAATCGGCTTCGGCAGCATTTAGTATACTCTTGTGTACCTGTTCAAGGACGTCGGATGAGAGCAGGTATGTATCGTAGGAAGTGTCTGCTTGAGTAGCATCCTCTTCTCTCTCGGAAAGATAGGTTAATGAGCGAGCTGGCTTGAGTAGTATCAGGGACACGGCAGCGGAAAGTGTCTTCAGGGGCAAAACCAAGGGTGCAATGCTCTCATGGATCTGGAGGCACTGTTAATACAAGTCTGCCTTCGATGAAGTTGTACAGTACATACCGGCTGAACAGCATCAAAAAATTTGTAGATTTCCATCAAAGAAAACCACTGATTGACAGCACTTGAAGGTGCAAAATCGTCGCCAAAACTGTCCACAATCTGGAACACAACAGACAAGGCATGAATAGCTTCGGTTAGAAGCGTTCGCAGCCAGTCTAGTTCGACTTCCTCTGTCACCCACTTCTCGTCCGTTACGGCTTTTAGACCTGATTCGATTCGAGACATAGAGTCTGTGAGAACTTGAAGGTAAGTCGGGAGTAGGGGTTCGGCATCATCTCGTGAGGGAAGCTTCAGTCGGTAGGTCTTGGCTAGGTCGAGATCAACACTTGCGAAGGTCGGTAGCCTCTCGTACAGCTTGATCGAGCTAGCATAGTCCGCAGACATCATAAAAAAACGGCGCTCGGTAAGATATGTATCGAATAGGCGTCGCTGTCTCGTCTCAGGCTTCTCGAATTCGGTCCAGATCTCCTCAGCATCCAGCGCTGCTGCCGATCCTAGGTCCAAAAGCAGTCCTGACCCCTGTCCATTGTTAAGGCCAGCGGCTTCCTGCAAATTCTTCGCATCTTGAGACGACAATGGGCCACTGAGATGGCTCGCAGGACGAGACTGGTGTTCTATCACGACCACACGCAAAGCTGCGACTAGGTTAATTTTGGCATTCTTGCTGAGCCACTCGGCGTCTTTCTTGATCGACTCGATATCAGGTCGTCCATCTGAGCTTGCGGGAACATTTATTGGGGCCGTTTTTGTTTCAAAGGCTTTTTTCGTAGCTTCATCTGCGGGTGCGAAGGTGCTGGCAGGGTCCTCGAGAAGACGGTGAACATAGTCGTCGCTCAAAAATTCGATAGCGGCAGAGCTAGTAGTTCTCTGGCCAGAACTATCAGACAGCGCGGTTGCGATGAGCTTCCAAGAGCTGAGTGGTGAGTTAGCAGTGAGTTTGTGTACATAGATGGATACGCAGTGCAAGAGATGAGAGCTGCGGAGACAGTCGACTCACAGCAGTACCCGCTCCCCAGTCAGGCATTGTTCTAGGGAGGGGAAATAAATGCGATCGGCCACCGGCGCCATTGCAAAGAGCGTCAAAAAGGCGACAGTGGCATGCGATGCATCACCTTGCGATTGGGGTGGATGCGAAGAAAGTTTGATTTTGATGCTTGTTGACGCGCCTGGTCGCGAGTGGATGGATCGAGCTTTGGCTGGTCAACTTTTTGGACCTGAGCTAGAGAGCTCCCGATTTAGCCCAGGTTTACCCGGTACTTCAGTGGACGGCAGTTATATTCGGACCTTGTGCCTCCATTCACCATATAGAGTTAGCACTGTACAAAACATTGTGTCTCAGCCCGAGACGACAGTGCGCTAGTCAGTGTTGCACTGGCCGAAAGTCGCATTCACAGCTTCTTTGTTCAACTCTATTCAAACTTAAAGTGACTCACCTTTTGCAACGTCACCGCTCTCAGTCTCGTAAAATAACTCATTTTACGAAGAAACGGTTTCAAGCACTCTCCCTTCTCGTTATTGTTTTTTTTTTTCCGAGAAAAAAAGAGAGAGAGAGAATGGGTTCCTCGGATATTATCGATCACTCGCCTCACCAGGCTGATCCCTCACCTCCAATTCCAACGGCCTCTAACCTTATTCTTATTGACAACTACGACTCTTTCACCTGGAACATTTACCAGTATCTAGTTCTTGCAGGAGCTACGGTTACTGTCTATCGAAATGACAAGGTGACTGTGGATGAAATCATTGCCAAGAAACCCACTCAGATTATCATCAGCCCCGGTCCCGGTCACCCCGAGACTGATTCTGGTGTGAGCCGCGATATCATTAGACATTTTGCTGGCAAGGTTCCTATCTTTGGGGTCTGTATGGGCCTGTAAGTTTTTACATCTCACTTGTGTATTAACTTCTCTAACCTCCTTCCAGTCAGTGCATCTTCAATGTCTATGGTGGAGAAGTCAGTTCAGCTGGTGAATGGCTCCATGGCAAGACTTCACCGCTGACCCACGACTCCAAGGGTGTTTTCTCTGGTCTCAAGCAGGGTGTCCCAGTTACTCGTTACCATTCTCTTGCAGGTACTCACGTCACTTTGCCCGAAGACCTGGAAGTTTCCTCTTGGGTGGCTAAGCCTGATGGTTCTCCTGGTGTCATTCAAGGTGTTCGTCACAAGAAGTACACCATTGAAGGTGTCCAATTCCACCCTGAGAGTATCCTGACTGAAGGTGGACGAGCTATGATCACAAACTTCCTCCGCATGCAGGGAGGTACTTGGGAGGAGAACACTCAGTTCCAGAAGTCTGGTTCTGCTAACAGTCACGACTCGGCTGCACCCAAGTCCAAGAAGAACAACATTCTGCAGAGAATTTACGCCAACCGAAAGGCTGCTGTGGATGCCCAGAAGCAAATTCCTTCCCAAAGATTTGAGGATCTGCAAGTTGCATACGATCTTAATGCTGCCCCTCCCCAGATTCCTTTTGTCAACCGACTACGACAGTCTCCTTTTGATGTTGCTTTGATGGCTGAGATCAAGCGCGGTTCTCCTTCTAAGGGCATCTTTGCGCTGGATATTTCCGCCCCTGCACAGGCTCGAAAGTACGCTTTGGCAGGCGCAAGTGTCATTTCCGTGCTTACTGAGCCTGAGTGGTTCAAGGGCAGTATTGAGGACCTGAGAGCCGTTCGACAAGTCTTGGATGGCATGCCCAACAGACCCGCAATCCTTCGTAAGGAGTTCATCTTTGATGAGTATCAGATCCTTGAGGCACGATTGGCTGGTGCGGATACTGTTCTGCTCATTGTCAAGATGCTTGATTCTGGGCTTCTACAAAGACTATATAACTATTCTCTCCAATTGGGTATGGAGCCTCTTGTTGAGGTTCAGAATGCTGAAGAAATGACGATTGCAGTCAAGCTGGGCTCCAAGGTCATCGGTGTCAACAACCGTAACCTCGAGAGCTTTGAAGTTGATCTCAACACCACAGGCCGGCTACGCAGCATGGTGCCTGAAAGCACAATCATTTGCGCGCTCAGCGGCATCAACACCCATGATGACGTTTTGATGAACAAGAGGGATGGTGTCAATGCTGTTCTAGTTGGTGAGGCCATCATGAGAGCCCCTGACGCCAGTGTTTTCATCAACCAACTATGCTCTGGAACCGAGCCCCCTGCTAAATCTGATGTCGCGTCGTCATTGTACGTCAAGATTTGCGGTACTCGAAGTCCTGAGGCTGCCCTGAAAGCTGCTGAGTCGGGCGCAGACTTTGTTGGTATCTGCCTTGTTCCTGGTGCCAAGCGATGCATCTCACATGAGACTGCCCTTGCAATCTCAGAAGCAGTACACACATATCCCAGCACTCGAAAATACGAAACCCAAGTGGCAGCAGTAGACAACAAAGCCAAGGACTACTTCGAAGCTGCTGCCCAAAGACTTCGTAGCCCTCGGCCTCAGCTCGTTGGTATTTTCCAGAACCAGCCTCTGGGCGAGGTTTTGGAGAAGCAGAAGCAATACGACCTTGACCTAGTCCAGCTTCATGGTGACGAGCCTATCGAGTGGGCAAGCCTCATCCCCGTTCCTGTTGTCCGATGCTTCAAGCCTGGCCAAGTTGGAATTGCGCGTCGAGGATATCATACTGTTCCTCTTCTTGACTCCGGCTCTGGATCCGGCAAGCTTCTCAATGTCACTAATGTCCAGGCTGTTCTGGAGAGCGATCCTGAGCTGCGAGTCTTCCTTGCTGGTGGTCTTAACCCTAGCAATGTGGCTGAGTCTGTCAAGGCTTTGGGTCCCCTGGCTGATCGAGTGATTGGTGTTGATGTAAGCAGTGGTGTCGAGGAGGATGGAAAACAAAGCCTAGACAAGATCGCAGCTTTTGTAAAGGCTGCCAAGGAAATTCGATAAAATATAGAATAAAATACAGGTTGTGCAATTGCAGGAGACTCTGATGAGCACTTAAGTTTGATTGAAGCCAAGTGGTTGTAATCCATTTCAAAGTGCCCCCCTCTTTGAGGTGGTCCTTATAATATTCCTTTCGTGGGAACCCTTCTACAAGACACAGATATTATCGTCCCGTTCTATGCACTCTCTTTCAAATGGCCTGAGTCGCTATCGAACATGCACCTAGGCTCGCGGTCTCGCATATTCATTTCTTGTCGCCACAAGTTCTGACCTTGGGTTTTTACATTGACTTCTCTTCTTTTTCTAAAGCTCTTCCTATGCTGTCACTCTTTATTCTGTCTTATATCGAGGGTCTCGATCTTTTCGTAGTGAATCTCAAGGCTATTCCTCCTGTCTCTCCTGTAACACTTTCATCACCTTTCACTTTTCATCCTCACCAGTAACAACCTCTTCATCCCTTCCCACAGGACATCTTCACCTTCGCCTACCAATACTTGTTCTGTTCTCCATTCTTCAGTTTCTATTCTTTTCCACATTCGGCTTCTACCTCCTGTCCCCAAAGACAGCATTCATCAGTCCTCGTCCTTCAGCGTTTCAACAGCTTATCAACATTACATGAATTTTCGCAGACATGGTTGCTCAGATCTTCAAGAGCCGTATAATTGCAGCCGCAGGACCTCTCCCTGGTCAGTTGACAGTTGAAAACCTAAAGCGATGGACCTCACTTCGCAAAGGCGTCTTTATCGAAGACTTTGACGAGACTGTTACTCATCTCCTCTGCACCAAGGAACAGTTCGACAAGAAACTCCCAAAAGGTACTAATCTTTTTCATATTCTCTTGCTAAGGCAACTACTTATAGGTTTATAGTCAGAAAAGCATTGAAACTCGGAAAGGGCATTCACATTGTTCACTGTGACTGGTTCGAGTACTCGACAGTCAAGAACAAGAAGCTGCCTGAAGCGGAATATTCCATGAGAAGTCTTGTCGCAAAGGAAAACGCAAAGAAAAGAGAAATGGCCCAGATCGAGAAGGGTAAAAGGAACGGGGAGAAATTTGTTAACACAAGTATGCTCTTCACACATCTGCTGATTTATGAAAACTAAAGCTCTACTAGACCTCTTCCACCTCTATCGAGACCGTCTCAACTTTGTCTACCAGATCGACATCACTCGAGATAATGAGTTCACAGGCGAGTTCGGACAGAAGTATTCTCTTTGCGTAAGTAAGATTTTCCCTCTCATATGTCTTCGTACTAATAACAAACAGTTATGGGAGTCCAACGCCAAACCTCACTTGTACTGGTTCACGGCCAAATTCCTCAAGCATAAGGGCAGCTCTCAGCCCGTGTATCACCGCCCTAGTCCTCACGAGGGAAAATGGCGGGCGCAGATGGAGCTGTTTATGGATTTCTTCAAAAAGAAGACCGGGATCGATTGGCAAGATCGGGTGTCACTAGCCCAAACAATGCCCAGTTCGTATTTTCAGTACGAGCCTCCGGTATGTCTCAAGTCAATTACTCTTCATTAAAATGGTGTACCAATAATATGTAGTCCAGAGGGAAACCCATTGGGAGACGTCTGAAACACGACATCGAGTATTGTCGAGAGATCAACGCTGGGATTCGGGGATTGCCGTGGCCTCCTCTCGAGGAAGAAGAGCGTAAGACTGACTCTGTTGAAGATGAGTCTGATGATGGCCCAAGAGCCCTTGAAGAAGGCGAAGGGATTGTTTCACCTCCCGATTCCCCTCGCACTTCAACTAGCGACGCTGGCACATATCCAAAGGGGTTTGGAGATGGCATTGAAATGGCATTTCCTCTTGGTTCTGGGAAACTTACAGATGAAAACGAATCCTGTTCCAGCTTAAGGGTCTCTCGGGACTACAGGGAAGAGATTTCACCTTCTGAGTTTGAGCATCCTCAAGATGGAAAGGGAGCTATCACTAATTCAGAGACCCTTCAGGTCGAAATGAAGGCCGAATCACCTCCTGAGTCTGAAAAGGCTCAGGAATCAGACAAACCGCCTAATGTCTTTATGGATGATGCAAAGACCAAGAGTGCTCTTGCTACTCCAGCCTCTTCTATTGATGAGAAAGACCTCTCATATGCAGCAGATGAGAGCGTCGCCGTGGTTTCTGGTGATATAGGCGAGATGGGAATCTCCTTTGAACTCGAGACACGGGAGTCTCTTTAGTTGGAGTTCATCTGATGGTTGTGGGTATCGCGGGCTTGCTATCTTGCTGGGCATGACAGAAACGAGTGCGCCAGGTCTCGGGTGATCAAATTGCTAGGAAGCTTAAGAATGGGTTACTATCGGCTGGGGCGGCATATGATTGGGGCGTGAATATCTCGGGAAACTTGGGGACAATGGCTCAGTAGGCTTGGCGTATAGGGAACGATAGCTAGTTACACGGCAATGCTCATAATGGCTTATGGTTTATTCATTCATGCATAGTGATGTGTTATTGCTAGTCTCCTTGTTATTTCGGAGCGTCAGAACCTCAACTTCGGTAAAACAAAGACCACGAGTATGCATGCCACAGCAAGCAAAGCGATATATGCATACAGGAGTAGCCTCCCAAAATATCCCTTTCCTTCTGTCATCCTCTTGAGCAGACCCATTCGCCCCTTCGCCGCCTCCATGCTCTGTTCCGTCTTATCCATTCCCTCACCTGCACGTGCCACTACATCCTTGTCTGCCTCGAGAGTAGTCGAGAACCGTTGTGAGCTTGACTTTAGAGCACTCGCCATCTGAAGAATTGATTCGGAAAGGGCTTCCTGTTCGGCTCGTTGATGGTCAAGTAAGGCTTCGGCTGTTGCTGTTGATGTTTGGGGGGCAGAGGGTTTACTTCGATTGGCGAAAAGCGCCGCACGTGCTGTTGAATGAGCAGGCGGTGGAGATGAAGGTGCGCCTCTTGATCTTAGGTTCTGCGTTGTTTGTGTAGGTTGTTGTTTGTGCTCTTGCGATGTCGTAGACGAATCAGGGGGTGCTGTGGCTGTTGTCACTGATATCGTTGTTGTCTCGGGGGGTTCTGGCTCGGCATCATCATCTTGTCCTGAGCTCTCGCTGGGTTGGTCTGTTGATATGGAATTGACCATGCTATCGCTCGGCGTAGGTACTATTTCTGAGAGGATATCTTCTCCGTCGGTGCTCTCATCATCTTCGTCCTCTTCAATTGCCACCTGTCGTGATGTCAGCTTCAATCCTTTGCCTCATCCTGCAAATCATTTCTTACTTGTCTCAAGTCTTCTAGCCGATCCATTAGCAGTTCTAGAAGCTCTCTCTTCCCATTCAAGTCGCTTTGTACTTCAGCCCTCCGACCTGGCGCTTTAATCCCTAGCGCATCGTGTTCTAGTTTCGTCAAAGAGTTTCGTGCGTATTCGAGGTTCTAGTGTTCAAAGTCAGTGTATACGGATGTGAAATCCGGCACCGGCACTCTTACAGATGCTACTCGTGCTCTTTCGAATTCGCTCGATCGTAGTCGTCGTTCGCGATCGCTATCTGTGTGAAGAACGGTCTTTTGTAGACGCAGCAGCAAGTTTCCTAGCTCTGCTGATGCAATATCGATTGCGCTTCTATTAATTGAAGTTATGGTAGAATGCGAGAGTCGCGCCATGGTTGTAATTTTTTTTGGTTGTCGATCTCCTGAATCTTCCCCGTCTCTGGTGCTGTCTTTGGTGATTTAAGTGACGTGTGAGATTCAAGGAAGCTCAAGCTATAGCGGGTCTTTGTAACATGAGCATGTGCCAACCTAGCCACGTCGCAACTTACACGACCTTGACTACTAGGTATCTACCAACCGGACTCATGATGAAGACGAACAGTCTCGACATAAAAGATATACAATGACATAATTCATTTAGTAAGTAACCAGGTTTGAGAACTTTAACACCATTTAATCAGCGCCAGATTGAGGATATTGCCCTTACAACTATTATGAATCTAAAGGAGTACTAGTATGAACCAGCTAATACTCGAGTAACCATATCATTCGCAGAGTCAAGGCCAAGATTAAGCAAAGCAACCATAGCAAGAAACGCCAGAACCACTGTAATAGGTACGAAATGGAATGCAGAACCCAGTAATGATTAATGAGTCGTTATTTGGAGGAACAAACCCCCATGTTCAGTGTTTAAATAAATATCCTACCCTATACAGTACAAATTGGGCCAATTAGTCCCAACACCTAAACGCCGTGCGCCGCTTGAAGAGGAACACGACAGTAAAACGATCCAGAACCCGATGCACAATTGCCCAAACACCGAAAGTTCTGCGTCCCCCCTTAAAACACAAGTTCCGATGATGTGTTTTGAGAATGGTGGCCGACCTAGTCTCTTGGTTCGCTTTTCCTATCGTCACATTCATCATTTTCCTCTTCTTTCTCCAAAGTATTACGCAGCCTCTCTTCTTGGCGCTTCCAATGACCTCCCTCTTCATAGTCTGCGCTGATCTTCAATGCTTTCCGTAGTCGTTCGCTCTCCTTGATCTTGGCGTCAGCCATCTCGTGAACCTGGTGTTGCTTGAATGTCTTTCTTTGGCCGCCTCTCCTTCCAGAATTCATCTCGGCGAGGAGTTTTTGCCGGAGCTCGTCACATCGCCTATCGATCTCGTCTTCGTCGACCCTTGATCGTGTTAGCACGCTGAGCTACGTAACTGGGTGTATACAAAGCCGTACTCCTCTTCTTCAAGCTTGTCTCTCAAGTCGAAGACCTTAACTTCGACCTCGCGCTTGCGGTCATGCTCCAGGATCCCCTTGTCTGGCTGCCGTTGCTTGTGCCGCAAGCTATCGAGGTCTTTGGGATAAGGAGCGCCGTAGTCGCGAGGCTTGATCTGAGCAAGGTTGCGTTGGACGTAGCCCGAGGTGCCACTGCCACGGGGGGTGTTGAGACCAACGTTATCAGACATTATAGAGTAGGAAACGTGGTGTGTTTTGAGCGTTGAAAGGACTGCTGGTATAGTTGGCGCGCAGGTAATATTACGGACAATCTATATCTGTTGTGGATGCGACAGCAACAGGCAAGGTGGATATGGGTGATGTAGGACCCTTCTCTGCCGCTGTCACTCCAGCTAAATCTTCACCGCCTACCTCTCTCGGAAGATAAGATAAGCTATTATCGCCCCTCCATCATGGAGGGGCATGAAATATTTCGATAATTTGGAAGTGAGTCAACATTTGTAACGTCGACAGCACAGCCCATTACTCTTTATTCCTTTCACATAAGTAGCATAATACTTGGGCACTGAGGACTTCTCATACTCTAAGCTTCAGGTTCAAAGTCTTTGATAACGCCTGAGATGCCTCACGTTCCCGCTTCAGCTTCAGCTGACAGCCAAGGCGAAGCGCCTGAGCTGGTCTTCCCACCAGTTGCTAAAGATCACATCCAAAACTGCTCTTACGACTCCTGGTTTCCCAAATACCGAAGTTCATGTCTCAAATCTCGCATTATACCACTGCCCCCTTCTTTCGTCGAGTATCTCCATGAAGACGGTATAGTTCTTGCCGATGATGATGATGAGAATCAAGACGAGCCTGAAGAAGAATGGCATGCATCATCCAATACATCTGCAAGGCCTCAAGTTAGGGATCCAGGTTCTTCAGATGATGAGGAAGAAGAACCAGAGAGGCTCCCTCCTAACCAGAGGTTCCCGGAGACACACAATCTCATTAAAGAGAAGATTGCAGAATTAGGTGGCTCAGTTGCACCCAAATTGAACTGGTCTTCACCAAAGGATGCCAAGTGGATTTCGCCTCATCAGAACACACTCAAGTGCACGACCCCAAATGACATCTATCTACTCCTCAAGTCATCTTCTTTTGTTTCTCACGACCTCGATCACGCCTTTGATGACTGCACTCCAAGACCTCCGACCAAGCCATACGCACCCATTCTTGTTCTCAGACCATTCTTCACCCCTCATGTGGCCCTCGAATTTCGATGTTTCGTCAAGCACAGAACTCTCATTGGTATCACACAGCGAGATCTCAATCATTATGCTTTCTTGGAGCAGATTCGTCCTCAGCTGTGGCGCAAGATCAAGACATTCTTCCGAGAGAAACTGAGGTTCACATTTCCTGACGCCAGCTTCGTCTTTGATGTTTACATCCCAGAAAACTCCTTTGAGAAAGATGGACTTGGAAAAGTCAGGCTAATGGATATCAACCCATGGGCTCCTCGAACAGATAGCCTCCTTTTTGGCTGGCAAGAGCTTCTTGAGATGGATGTTAAGAACCCCCTCTATGGAACATCAAGTAATGAGGCCGGTGCGGATGTCAGCGGCGATGACACTGTCACAGAAGGTGAGGAGGAGGATGACGATATCGATTATCGACCTGAAATGAGCCCTGAATTCAGGGTAATAGAAAAGGATGACCCAGCTGCATACAACTTTAGTAGCCCCCAATATTCAGCGCATAAGCTACCAAAAGAGGTAGTTGATGCAAGTATGGGTGGCCAGGGAGGGTTGATGGAATTTGCTATGCAGTGGAAAGAGATAACCGAGGGGCGAGGAGATGGAATTTGGGAACAGGCTGCTGGTGCTAGGCAATAGAATATCAGAGACAGATGGCATGAACAACTTATTGAAGAGTCAATTGGCTATCTACTCGTCCGTTCGTTGAATAAACCATTAGGAAACATTGAAGAGAACTGAGCTTGGAGCATCGGTATGCCTAATCAATGATGACGCAGGGGCAGGTAAAATATTCAGAATGCCAGAGATTTAGAAAAAGAGAGTTAGTTATTCTATGATATTCTGGATGCTCTCCAGTTCAATGAGTTGAGCGCACCGATTTCATAGGGGTTGAACACCACACCTTGGTGAACTTGACTACCTAGGTAGAGACACTCCTGCATAGAACCGCATGGTCACCAAATCTTGTGCCGTTCTTGCAAGTGAATGGCTAATAGAGCAAATGAGATAACTGTACGCGTCTATGATTACATTTACGTCAGAGAAATGCATCTTCCTGTCTAGGTACCTCCCTTACCAATAGTAAGTGACCTCGCCCACTCACGTACTGTGCTGGAGCGCGAGACGCACGGCGCGTAGAAAACGCGTCAAACAGTGGAGTCACTACGCCAACAGCTAGCACATACTTTTGACCCCGGCCTGCTTCTCTCTTTTCTTCCTCCCTCTCTTCTTTTTGTCACCCATTCTTTTTATCCTTGTCAAGAATATATTCGCACTCATATCAAATCACCTGCTATTGTTGATTATATATTCTTCTTTTACCACCCACCAGTTGTTTGTCTCCCAAGTACTTTGTATAAGTTTGCCTTGCGATTCCTTGGCAAACACCGAGATTCATATCTCGCTCTTCGCCTTCATAATGGGCAAAATGAAGGCTGCGCGCAGCACGCGCCGACACACGCCCCTCCCCAACACTGCAACACGTTCTGCAAACCGTATTGCTGCGAAGAAACAGATCAAGGGGACGAAGCAAGCTGAATCAAGCCAGGAGAAAGTTCTATCTGCTCCTCATGAGCCTGCTTCTTCTCAGGAAACTCTAAAGAACTCGACTGATTCACCCAACCAGAACAACTTCAGTAGCTTCAGCAGCTATAACACCAATGAGTATGTCGAACTTCCCTCACTTGCGTCCACACACTTACTCTATACCACTAGCAGCCACTCAACTGAGCAGGTCGAGGGAACTCTAACCCTCGCCCACAGGAACCCTCAGGTCCACGGAACCGGTGTTACATCCTCAAATTCCTCTAACAACACAGCTGGATCAGACACACCCCAGCTGACAGCTGGCGACGTCGCTCTAGGAATCTACGGCAGCAGAATACTGATCGACAGCACTCTCGGTAAAAAGCTGGCGGGCGAAGCAGCACTACGACCTATCCGGCAGCGTCGCTCTGACATGGTTCTCAATATGGAGCGCCGCAGCAATGTCGAAGCCTTCTTGGCTCATCTCACTGGAGTTCAGGTCAGCCGCTCTTGCAAGAATTGCTCCAAAGGACACGGTCCCTGGTCCGAATGTATCATCTACGATGGCCAGATGTGTGGTAGTTGCACAAATTGCTGGTTCAATGCCAGTGGCTCTCGATGTACTTTTCACGGTAAGTTGACCCTCGTACCACGCCGATATTCCGAATCGACACTAACACACTTTCCAGAGAACAACCAAAACTCCATCTATGCCCCGGCACCATTGTACCACCCTCAATCTGCGGGGATGCCAACTCAGCCTTTTCAATACGCCCAGCTCAATCCCCAGGTGCTTCCCCCGGGCATCCTCCCTATGAATCAAGAAGCTGCCACGTCCCTCTACGTGGCACCTCAAATGCGTAGCCAGTTCGCTCTGAGCATTTTCCAGTCCTTGGGAATCGGTTCCGGCGAATAGAACTTGCCAGGTCCCGCCAACAGTATGGTCGGCAATGTTGTCTCAAATGTCGCTGCCATGAGCCAAGGAGAGCGAAAGTTTGCCCAAGTAGAAAGGGCTGCTGAGGAGCTCGGTATTCGTCTCGCGGAACTCCACGAGTTCCTTGCCACCCCCGACGGCAATGCTTTCGTGGCCCAGCTTTCTGGGTTGACTGCTCCCCAGCAAATCTCTTGTGAGGACGATCAGTCCCAGGAGCCACCCTCCCAAGAGCCTTCTTCACAGAACAATGTCCACCAGGAGCACGCTTCCCAAGATACTTCTTCCGATGAGCCTTCATCCCAGGAGCAGTCTGGTCAGCAAACCTCACCACAGGAAGGCTTTTCTCAGGGAAACGTCGAAGCACATCCTATGGCATTAGCGCTCCTAAACACTCCGCCATATGAGAACCGAGTGGCTCCACGTTCAGTGAGACCGCTGACGCATCATGCTTTCATTGAGCAAGGCTGAACGCTATGACGGCCCTCAGCAATGCATCTAATACACAGAACCCAAAAGAAAGAAAAAGGGCCAGTCAACAAACCTATAGAAAGTCGAGTAATGTAAGTCCACTCACATGGTCCACTGCAACACACTAACCAAGTCGCAGTGCTCCTTGATCTTCTTAATACCCAGAGTTTGGAACCCCTCGCTTATTGTGTGATCTTAAGTGAGTTTGCCGCTTGTTTCGGGCTACCCTGTCTCGAGACTACTATTGGAATACACATCGTGTCACCACTGGATGAGAAGACTGTTCACCAGATCAACATGCTCGTAGTTATGAGCGTGTGCGCCATATTCGAGCAATAATCATCCGCCATTTCATTTTGTGAATCTTTCTTTTTTTCAGTACTGCAGGCTGGCTCGACTCAAGACACATATCGCCACTCTTCGATGTTCGTGCAGTTCAACCGAACTATTTTCTACATCAACAATTGTATGATCATGTATTCAGGACAAACCGATAGCAAGGGCTGAGTTTGGCTAGCAAGGCTGGCGAGCGTATGGCAATTTTCAAGTAGTCTTGGAGGCTAGCAGTCTTGGTTGGCTCTAGACGGATATCGACTACCATCTGTACCAGTATCGATCTCGAGCAAGAACGACTCAAAGGCTCTGGGATACCATTATACCCAGATTGTCGGATATAGTCTATAACGAGTAACCTTAGAGTATAGTAATCCCGGCGGAATTGAGATAGCCGAAACAAGCTAGATAATTTAGCACGTAAGTCGCGATATGACACGACTATTTGCTACATACATATTTGATACGAGAGGTAGAAGCTAGATCGGCGCCTCTTGTATGGGTTTCGTTAAATATTCCCTTTCTTGCTGCCTCTCAATATATTCTTCCTCCCAGGAGGGAGAATAAAGTTGAATTAAGTCACATGATCTTGTTTATCTAGGTATCGAGGACATCATCACAAGCAACATTCAGCTGCTCCCACGCATGTCTCATATCAGAGACAAAGCCTCCATAGTTCGGTAGGGTGATGGACCTGGATGTGTCCCCGTTGAGAAACGTGTGAGTAGTGATCGTTAACATCCTCTGCTATGTGCAAAAGCGGGCACTAGGCTTGACTTCAAGACATGCGCAAAAAGAAAAGTGAGTCAAGATGCAAGCGAAAAGAGCAAACAAGACAAGTGCGGAATTTCGCGACAGGCGGTGTGATTGTTTCACACGAGAGACGTGCCAAATCATTATTTTACAGTATACTTGATAGTTGAAATTTAACGTGAAAACACCGCATCCGAGTGACGAGTGAGTAAACAATACAGTGCTAATGTGTGGAGGGTACTAAGGCATGGACGGTAGTGGTAGGAAAGAGTTTCGTAATTAAACAAAGTAGATGACCACCATCCTCTGTCGCCCGTACTGTTTAGATGCAAATAATGACCCCTTCTTCCAGCCTCGTCCGTCGCGCTCTTGAACGGGCAAATCATATCTTCCAGACGTCATGGGCAGCCATGACCACTGGCCTTCGCGGCTTCATCTGTGGTCCACCGTTCTTAAAATCCTTCTCCCTTTAAAAAGACGTTTTTGTGATACAAGGCAACTCCCATCCATCAACCGGAAAATCCCTACAAAGAAACGGAACCAAGGTCGACCTGGGCACAGCCAAACCAGTAGTATATCTGGTGTAATGGTTGAGCCGAACCGTCAGTAACCGTCGTCGATCCAAGGAGTCACGCAGTAGTTGACTTGCGCCTTCGCTCCTCCGGTATGACGAGTACAAGAAAAAATCGTGAGCCATATCCCCGTGGCCCATCTAAGCAGTGTCGTTATTAAGTTCGAGGGTATTCGTGTTTTATGACAGCAAGAAAAAAAATCATTTAGATAAGACCACAGAGACGCAGGTTCTCTTGGATGATGATATCTGAAACTTGTTAGAATACTGGAATTTAGGAAACACCCAAACTGGGGTAACTTACCGTTGACAGCCGCCATGACGAAGCGGATCTGAGTGGTATCGGTTGCGCAGGTAAAATGGGTATAGATCTGCTTGGTCTCGTGTTGGTTCAAGCTGACGAAACGGTTGAGGATGTAATCGCAAGCCGCGGCATAGTCGTCACCGCCCTCGTAGTCAGGGAAGTAGTTTTTCATGGGGCTGACAGGCAGCTTCTCCTTGAAACGATCAATCTTGTTAAGGAACAGAATGATCGATGTCTTGATGAACCACCTTGAGTTGCAGATGGAATCGAAGAGAGTGAGAGCCTCCTGCATTCGGTTGACAGTCTCATCCTCAAACAGGAGCTGATCGTACTCGGAGATGGCAACCAAGAAAAGAATGGTGGTGACGTTCTCGAAGCAGTGAATCCACTTCTTTCGCTCGGATCTTTGACCACCGACGTCGAACATTCTGTATGTGAGGTCGCCGATGATGAATGTGGTCTCAGTAATACCGGTGGTCTTGACACGAGATCGGAGGACATCCTGATCGTTAGGCATGTAATCAGGAGCAGCGATGCGAGCAATGTTGTCGAAGTAGCTATTGACGGTTAGTAAACGAAAATAGCCGTTTCCCTCAGATACACATACTATCGGGCTGAGTCGTTAAGCTGGTACTCGCGAGATCGCTTGAAACATTCTTGCACACCACGATCCTTCCACAAAGCCTCGATGGCGCTGCCAACCTCTGGAGGAAGGACATCGCCTTCGATCTGAGCGGGTTGCATGAAGATGGTCTGAACGTGGTACTCCATGCGCTGGTCCTCGAGAGGAAGCTCAAGAGACTCCATAGCCTCGAGGATAACACGCATTGATTGAACGGTGTTGCTGAAGATAATCTCTTTGAAGGATTCCCGCTCGTCACGCGAGTAACCTCCCTCGTGAATGAGCTTCATCTGCTTGAGGATGGTGGACTTTCCAGATTCACCAGCACCTGTGAGCGTGTTAGAAAGTGGCCAGTTCGACAGTCTTCGCGACTCATTGCGTTGAGAATCGCGCGTGGCCGAAGTAATTGGCAAACATACCGAGCAGAAGCATCTTGATCTCGTTTCGCTGCATCATCTTGTCGCGCTTGAGCTGGTTCTCAATCTCCTCATTCCGGGCCTTGCCCTCCTTCTCCTCTGTGCTCATTCCGCAACCCATTGTGACGGCGATGCTGTTGACTCCTTTTTTCGCAAGGGTTGAAGGAAATGCTGGGGCTGATTAAGCAACGTCGACGACGCGGTGTTTACGTGTGTCGTCGTGGTCGCGAGATAGGTGGATGAATGGGTATAGTCTAGAGCCGTCGACGTTAGTGATTAACAACGCTCGAAGTCGTGGCTGTAACGAAAGACAATCTGGTCGAGGGCAGAAGGATCCCGACTTGTCAAGGTATAGAGAAGAGAAAAGAGATGAGATGGAAAAAGCAGACGAAAGCGAAGGCGAAGGCGATGTAAGGTTGAGGTAAGGTAAAAAGGTGGAGTGAAGGAAGAGAAAAGGAGATGCAGAAGCAGCTTTTGGCGTAGCGCAGTAACTGGGGACCGGGACCGGGACCGACTGGGACTAAGGTGCGCTACGACTGGGGGAGAAGAGAGGCTGCAATTTGGGGCACGACACACGAGTCGTGCCAGCGAAGGCCAAAAAGGCCCAGCCCAGGGCGGAATCTCTCGCGCCTCCTCCCCTGGGCCAGGGGGTGAGGGCCCCCTAAAGGCTGGAGCTTTTGAGGTAACCCGGGGGGTGGAGAACAGGGGGTGTGTCGGGTACCTCATAGGGACTGAGGTGATGAAGTGAAGAACAGAAAGAAATGAACGGGCGCAATCGCATGTAGAAGTGCGATGTGGTAACTAGCCTTCTGAATTGACCTCACAATATCGTTGAGACAGACAGCAATAAATTTCGACAATGGTGACCAGGTACGGCGACGAAATGTTCTCTTCTTTACTGGTGATGATACGTCGATGGTGGAGGCCGAAAGGCAAAGAAGTTGGAGAGGCAAAAGCGCCTGGCGAGTATGCGGATGAAATGGGATGTGACTGGACAGGATAAGCGGGTGGGAATGAAGATGAGAATGGATCGAACACCCCCGACAGTAGAGAAAACCCTAAATAAACGGACTGGAAGCCGGAAGGGGCACAAAGCAGCAATCACGGAGGGGGATTGTGGTTTTAGAAAGGAGAGAGAATGGGTTAAAACAGACACCAGAAGCAGAAGCAGAATTAAAGACGGCGGAGGATGGACGCAATTGGGAGATGGAGAAAAGGATGCGGCCGGGGCACCGCCAATAGAGTGTACGGGCTGGTGATTGGACACAAGATAAAAAGAGGCGTGCCTTGAGCTCTTGGATCCAGCCAGATGGGAACTGGTTTGGCACTGGAAGCCAAAGAAGAGAAAAAGAAAAAGAAATGAGATGAGCCATCCCAGTCAGATACCACCAGTTTTGCAGGAAACCCCCGTGTTTATCTGGTACCTTTCTAGTAAACCTTACCTACTAGAGTTGGTTAGCAGGGTCCTCTGCTACCGCTTTAGCCCCGGACACTTTCATTTGAATTTGGTAGGATCCATGGATCTCGTTTATTACCCGGGTCATGTATGTACAGATTTGGTGAGTGGAAGATGACTTCAGAGTCTGCCCATTATCACGAGCCGCTGAATCAACATAGATGCCTTGCAGGAAAACTAGAATTCCTCATATAACACTATATCTCAGTAATCCTATCGTCACTTAAAGTGGGATAGCAATGGCTGTTGAAGCAAATCGTACGGTACTCAAATTGTACCTGAACTAAGGGTCAGGGAACTATGGACCCTGGTAGCCATCCAGCAATATCCTGGAGATTATCAAAGCGGACTCCAGGGGACAGACCCTCTCTGTATGCACTCCATTTCATCACCATCAGTGCACTTTCAGAGAGATTGGAGAGCATCAAAAGCACGCCAGGTTGCTGACAAGGCCTGCCCTGGCTGGCTACTTGACACGATCACCTACCTCGGTATTCTCACCAGAGTGAAAGTCCTGTCGTACCCATTCTTAGTACCGTAGGTCGGGGTCACCTTAGCTACTAAGGTACAAAGATACACAAATCACTGCTTGCATCCATCCAAGTATACAGTGTGTAATTTCCTCAGCGCAGCCTTGAGCTCGGAGCCTCCCCCACTTCAGTATCGCTTGAGAGATCCAGCTTCTTTCTACTGGACAACCCCATGTCATAAGTGGTCGATCCATTGGTTGCCCAGCAAAGCTCCCACTGGTTCTGGCTCGTGACGGAAACCGAAGTGCACTTCAATGCATAGTGATAATCGTCGCTTCTGCTGTGACAGTGCTGCATGGTAGGCGACAGGAAGAGATTCATCAGCACCTGCAAAGATCCGGTTCCTCAATTGAACAATATGCTAAACCCCGTCCTCAAACGAGCGAATCCTTTCCAGGAACCAAGTCAACGCCAGACCAGACCAGGACCACGGTGAGGTGGAGTAATGGTGCCATCTGTGGGTATCCATGGGAGATGGGCATGGTATGGTTTCTAAAAGTTGTTGGAGCGAACGTGCAGGCATTGACAAGCCCGTCTCATCAGCTACCTGCTCTTATTCCAGTCGTTCGTTACATCGCCATGTTCTATGGCCGGTTGCAGAACAACTTGATTAGCTTTGGAAGCCAGTGGAGCTTTGTTGTTCGTCCCAATCGATCCAGACAAGACCCGGCCTTCTGGGGTATAGCGCCTTGCCCAGCAGCGGGATGATCATGAAGGCCAAAGTGCAGACGATCGAATGAATCAGGAAGAATATCAGTGTGAGACTATGAATAGTGGTAGAAGCTAGGTACGATATTGATGACGATTTCAACGTTTTTATGATTAGAAAAGCCAATCAGCCACGCCCGAGAAATTACTTTTTGATGGTTCGTGTCCAGAGGATATCAAATAGTAAGTTATCAGTCATATATTGACAATTGAAGTATCGAAAGAATGGTACCGCACGCGAAAATGGCTGGTTCTGGCATGAGGAGTCTAGGGAGTCAACTTCAGCAGCCATACGTACTCCGTACTGTACGGAGAATCAACCAATGTACGGGCAGCGAAACATGTCCAAATAGGGGCCATCGTTATGAACTGTGGAGTTGTTGCAGCTCTTCGATGCAGGGCACCACGGCTAAAAAGGCTAGCTGGTAGTGGAGGCTTGAGAGAGATGACTAGTTGCATGATACTGATGAAGCTCTGTTCTGCAGTTGAAACACCCTTCATACAGAACTTAGACCCAGTCTCGATGTTTGTTGTTTGAGCTTGATAAAGCCGTAGAGCCGTAGAGCCGTAGAGTTACAGTCTTGATCATTTCGGCTCCGATCCGAGTTTCATTCAACCTGTAGTGCCCATTATAGGCCAGTGAACTTGATCCGAAACGTCAGGTCAGATCAGGTTCTGATACCCTTTGAGGTGTGGTATAAGTGCCCTGAGCTTAATACAACGTTAAAACGGCAAATATTCGTCTGTGGCCGTGTTCATGAGTGACTTCAGTATCTTGTGTGATGTGATGTTGCGATTGGCCAACAGTTGCTGTTACAGCTTGAGTTACGGGTTGACGCAAGAGTTAAAGTGCTGGGGCTCCATGCCACGATGGTACCTTGCATCATGATCCATTTGTTTTCGTGTTCAGGGCATCTGCAGATATCGTCAACAAACACTCTCAAAAGTTAATTACAGTGGAAGTTTCAGGCTTGGCTGTCACTTCTCACTTATATACTGTTATGATATCTATTAAACAATGCTTCTCACGACATCATCATCACCATCATCAACAAGATTAACTTATCTTTCCGCTCCTCAGCATGAGACAATATCGGCTTATTGCATCGAGGTGGCGTATGTCCCGCCTCCCGCAGTCAATCGGCATTATCTTGGTATTATCGCCACCTCCAATAGTGCCGTGTCCTACTGTACCCATCTTCTCCGCATTGCTGCTCCTTTTGTGCCCTCAACTCAGGCTACCCAACGTTTCATTCGTTTGAAGCATCTTCACTGAGAATTGTCACTATCGCTCCACATGGGCCACTGAATGTCAAATGATACTGCTAGTCTGCTAAGCTCCTTGTCTCCTGACCAGGGTCTTCCTAGTTGATGGGTTGTTGCAGACACTACTAAAGGGGGATCGCCCGAGAAGCGCCAGGGTCCTTCAATCACTAGAGTCTAGCAGCGCTTTTCGGCACAGAAACCATCTAGAAGAGGAACCTCCATAATTCTCTTCTGTGATGCCTGTGCTGTCATCCCTGTTTGATTGCTTTTTTCTTCCTCCTCTCCCACATGGGGGCGCTTCCGATCACGAACTGTAGTCTTGATTCAGACTCTCCGGTCTGAGCTATCGAGCTACGAATTCGATCTGTGCAAACTCACTTAGTATGGACCGTGGCCCTTAGCATACTACTATTATGAACCTATGGTAATATCCACACTGTAACTCGCGAGCAGCTTGTGCGGCTGGCGGCAGGAACATGCTTCACTAGCACCGTACTACGCACTTTATTCGCGACCCAGCTTACATCCTGCATCCTTGTGTCTCATCGGAGTTAACGAATCTTTATCCTCTCAACGGTCGAAGCATGCCGTGTCTATTAAACACTCAAAATCGTGGTTCTGTCATCAGATCCACAGCTAGTGAGAGGAAGTGCCAGCTTCTGGGTGTCGCTGCGACATTCCGTCGATCATCAAGGAGCCGCCCGAGGCAGGGGAGTTGGCATGATGGACCGTCCGGTATCGATGGTATCAACCAAACGACTAAAGACACTCAGACCTGTTGGTGTTCGTGTCTTTCTTCACCGAAACTGACAGTTTGTCCATCATGATCGACAAAGTCCGAGCAAACAATCTGGGAATAGTTACAAAGTCCGTTTCTGGTGTCTCCTGCCCGGTTAAGCATTCCCGTATTACACTGTCCCCCAAGCCCCCCTGTGAAGAGGCTTGTAAGTAATATCATCGCGACTGACTCAAGTCCAGCGGACTTGGTGAGAGAACTACTAGTGATTATGGAGTAGAGGTGACCGTAATCTAATCAACACCATACGTAATCTTCTTAGGAAAATGGACACCGAGAGTTGAGGATCCTCAAGAGCCTCTCTAGTGGAGGCAAGAAAGCTCAGGTCCTCAATTCGAAGCGATAAAAAGGACTAGGTCAATTCAGCATAAGTTTAGGATGCCATTTGCTGAATTTATTTTGACACCCTATATCCAGGTCTGGAGTTTTCTTGCTTCCCAAGGCCTCGGCCACACCTCAACGGTAATTGGCCCTTTATAGTAATTGGCAGTTTGGTTTAGTGGACGTCATGCCCAAAGGCGATTCCGTGTTGGCCCACACGTTTCTTTGGTGGTTGGCTGGCGATCATGTTGGTGATCAGACCTCTCCAAGTACCTGGGGTTTCTGACCACCTAGGCTCCAGAATCAAGATGTTTGTCAACTGATAGTAGAAAGAGTTATCCAGATTCCACCTTCCAAACTTTAATATCTGCCCACTCGCTTTTCTGGAATTGTTTCAAGATTGTTTGTTCTTTGGGGAGTGATCGGTCCATTAAATCTATTCGCTAAGATCCAGGTCGCAGATCTCCAACCTCTTATTGAATAATTGGTTATCCTTGCTCTGAGCTTCCGAGTTGCAGAAATTTGGTGCAGGGAGCACAGCACACGAACGATAGGATCATCATCACCTTATCTACGATATATACAGAATACACAGGCGCTCGACTGCGTCCGTTCTGATCGAGCCGTCACAACTTTCCACGGCCATGCGGAAATCGCTGGCTGGAAATACTGTGTATCGAACCCATCCTTGCTAGCTGAAGAAGCTCTCGGACCCCAAATTTCGCGTGGGCTCTTGATAAAATAAAGCAATTTAAACAACACCGAGACCACTCAAACTTTCAAGCTCCAGCACAATATTCATTTAGCGAAGTGGAGTTTGTCAAGTTTCTAGGGAGTAAATGGGACCATTTTCTCAAACAGGGTGGCCACATGGCAGGCTTGTTCCACGTTTGATCTACATACTACTGATGCTCATGATACGCAAATCATCTCCACTACAACCTCTGAATGGCATCATCACCTTGTAACCAACCAAGGCTGGGAACAATATTACACATCCTTTTCTTTGCTTTTCGATGTAACATATGATTTTCGGTTGCTAACTTCAGTATCTTGGACTGGTTTTCAGTGTTGTACGCTCAGCACATTCACACAAAGGCAGTGGCTACCTCCTCAACAGAGACACTCTCACAGCAAGAGTTGCGAAGCTCTGCAACAATCCACTTGCTCCTTTTTTCCTCAAACCTCACTTACTACCAGTTGATTGTTGAGAGATTTGCATCAGACTCTGCTCTGGAACTTTTGGTAGGACGAGACCAGGCATGGCCAGGACAAGTCCACGGAACAGGTAATCCATTCGAGACTACATACCAAAAGAGCTGGTTTGTTAAGTGACAAACTCGACCATAGCCTGATCAACTCGAATTAAACGACTCAATTGACGGTTAAAGCCAGTCAGATTCTTAGCCAAATCTGAAACGGAGATTCAGCAATCTGATGTGCGGATGGAACGCCCCTGGGTCAGCCTCTGCAGCGTCTGACGAGTTCTCACCCAGATGATAAATGACGGTCCTCAGTATGCGATAGCAAAGGGGACATGCTCTCTCTCTCTAGGACAGTGAAGCCTGTACCAACAAGAACGGCTGAGGTGGTTGAGTTATCCACGATATGGCAAGTAGACCCTATTAGAGTCAGACAAAGATGAGGCGACGACCACCCGACCACCCAAGCAAGCCACACCACCGCTTCCGAGCAAATTTCAAGCAAAGCTCTGGATAGGTACTTCCACGATTTGCTGATGATACCCTTGGGTCGGCTTTTGGGCCATTTAATGATCGATGGCTTGCGAGTCAACATGATCCTGTCCAAGGTTGAGGTCTGTTCAACAACAACTCTCAACCAGATACCTGATAGAGGGCAGTGCCGGGCCAATGTAACTCTGTCAAACTTGAACTTGGCTTGAGTGTTCTTACAGCCATTAGGAATGGCAATCTTCGAGATCGAAAGTCTGTTTCCAGGCCAAAGCTTCTCAGGCCAACCAGAGACACATATTGAGAATGGAGGCGTATAAACCAAACCCCGTAACAGGAAATCAATTATTAGCGGGCTTCCGCTATCACCTATAGCCTCCCCAAACCCTCTGCAAGCTGTTTTTAAACTTTGGCCGTGTCAAACACCGTCCAATTGCCTTGTTCCGTTGCCTCGTATAAATAATAGACGCTTGTGATGAAGAAGAGAAGACATCATAGTAGAGAGTATTCTATCCCTCTGGTTTATGAAAAGCCCAGACCCCATATGATTGGCGGGTTGTTTTTTTAATACTGAACACTGGAAGCAATTGCCCGGCCATTACGGAGTACATCAAGGCTCATATTCAGACGATGGATGAAGTCTATTTCCAAGTCAGGTATGAATTATTCACACTTCAGAAATTCGAGGCCGTAACCATCTCTCCTTACGGATACTCCGTACGGTTGTTCAACGTTGCGGTGGCGAAGCTGTTCTGAAACCTCTAGTGGCTGGATCAATAGATGCATGCGATAGTTGTAGGTAGCCCCAAGGTCTGGATCTCCATTGCCATTACTCCGTAAACAACCTACTCTCGGCCCGGGAGTATTCTGAAGAAGCCTCGCGTCTATCAAAATGGCAAAGTATAAGGAAGTGGCAAGGAAATAGTTGATAGGCGCTGGATATGGACGAATAGCTATGCCCGTCTTGGCACCATATCACCATAGCTTGGCGGCGCCACTAATTGACAAACACTTGCAGATCGCCAGCTCAACACCAGAGCCCAAGCTTCAGCTTTCTCACCGACAGAGCCCAGAACAACGGGAACGGTGAAAAAAGTACCTATCTTGGGTAGAAAAAACGGCAACGGTTGGAATTGGACTATTCAGACCTGAAAAAACAAAATGTCTATTCCTATGCATCGACTGGGCGGTCGCGGTACGTCATCACAAAGAAACATGGAAGTTGTTTGCGCCGGAATCGGCAACGCGACAATTCAAAGTGCGGTGCTTTGATATAAGATGCCAAACACTGACAGTTCAATCTGGTTAGCCTTTGCCCACGGCGATGACGATATCGAACAAGAGTACGACCGATTGAGAGACTTGGCGCGAGCCGAGGCTGAGAAGCGCAACGATTGCTTCGCGCGTGTACGTTGGATATAACTCATTTCGGTCGAAGGGCAATACAAGGTAGCTGACTTTGCTTGCAGTCGCGTCAGGCATATGAAGATGGCGATGGTGCTGGGGCAAAGGAGCTCTCCAATCAGGGTAAGGCACATGCTGCCCGTATGGATGATTACAACCAGCAAGCAGCCGATTTCATCTTCCGTGAGAACAACGCCTCTGGTCGTGTAGAGGCGGACTCGATCGATCTTCACGGTCTCTACGTCGAAGAGGCCGAGCGAATTCTGGAGGAGCGCATTCGTGCAGACCAGCGCAATGGACAGACACATCTCTATGCCATCGTTGGCAAGGGACACCACTCAGCTGGTGGTGTACAAAAGCTCAAGCCCAAGGTCGAGGAGCTGTGCCAAGAACTTGGTCTCCGGTACGAGACTGATGAGGACAACACTGGACGAATTATCATCAACCTCCAAGGTGGAGATCCTGTCCCTCCCTCGCACTCTGGTGGTCACGGTGGTCACCATGGTGGGCAGCAGCATCACCAACCTCAGCACCACCAGCAGGAACAGCAGAACGACGACGTCGGACAAGTGCTACCTTGGATTCTGAAGAAGTTGGAGAAGGCCTGTTGTGTAGTCATGTAAACCTTGGATATACTCTTCTGAGTTGCCATTTATGGAAAGCTTCTTTGGACTGCTTCTTTAACGCACTTATACCCTGATTTTGTGGGTTTGGAGAGATTGTGGCTTCCTAAAATGCTTATTTGTGATTCCTTTATCTTGTCAAGCATTCTGGAAGGCTAGGTGGTTTAGATGAAAGACATGCGGAACATTCACGTTGAGAATTGAATTGAATTGATGGAGATATTGAAAAGTCTTTATTTGCCCTCTAGACATAGGAAAGCTGTTTTGTATGTAGATCAAGGCTCCTTGTATACCCAAATGTATCTGAGAATCGAACGCTTTAACGTTTCGTTACAATATATTCAAAAAAAAAAAAAAAAAAAAAAAAAAAAATAAGAATAAAAACAAATAAATAAAAAAAAAATTTCTTCTCCACCGCTCTTCTTTGGCATCCCTTGCTTATGCTTCGGTCGAGTCCTTGATGTTAATCATCTCCTGGCTCTCTGTGGGCTTAGGAGCCTTACGGAGAGTGAATCCAACGGCCTCGCAGATGAATGCGACCATCATCTCCATAATTATACCAGCACCGAGATACATCCAAACATCCTGCTTGTGGCCGCCGAGGATGAGAGCGCAAGTGTAGGCAAGTCGGACAACGACAAAGGGCAGAGAAGCACCAACGGCGATAAGAAGTCGACGCTCGCCGTCAGCAATATAGGACTGCCTACGGAGAGCAAGGAAGAACTGGCCCAAAACCAAGACAAGTACAAGAATCATGAGGATGACTCCAATCTTGCACTCGGAGTTGTACTTGACACTAGGAGAGGAGCCATTGAGTTCGTAGTCCGAGTTGGCACCGCCAACTGAGATAAGGATAATGGCAGCAAGCATCAAAATTTTGATCGCATGCTGGTAGATCGGTAGAACGCCGCCGCCGCCCTGCCGCGTGATAGAATCGAAGCAACGACTAAGCAGGCCGAGAAGGATAAGGATCAAGGGGCCGAGACCGAGGCCGTTCAGTGTAAGCCAGCCTACGTAGAGGCTTGTGTTGCTTGGGTCATTGATGGTTGCAAGGAGCATGGAAGAGCCGATTAGACGGGCAAGTGATAGGATGCAGATGTAGAGCCAGCCAGCAGTGCGTCCAAAGCCATGAGCCTTGCAGAGAAAGAGGGCACCGATGAGGATGAAGGTATAGATGACAATCTCAGCGATGGCAATGTCATCGTGAGCGTCCATAGGTCGAGCCATTGTAGTTGAAATTGCTGTGGTAAGTGGGTGATCAAAAAGTCAGTTGGGTTTCAAGATGGTCCTTGGAGAATGGTTGGCTTGTAAATGAGTTAATGGTTGGGGAAGAGTATGGAGTGAAGAAGTGATGATTGTATTGTCGATCTGATATATTGAATATTTCTCTCAACTCGAGAGATGCAAGCATACTTATACATTTCACCGTCGACGCGCATTCCCAACTTGAATATAGGAGATGCTGTATAGTCGGCACAACGGCAACATCATAGCCTCAGTTTATCCCCACCAGTTATTGGCACCTCGAGACACTTGCCCAAACGAGACAACGTCCTTTGCCAGATATGCATGAGAAACAGAGACTTAACCATAAACCTTGCCGCCGCGTGGCATCAGGAGCCATGGCCCGGCGTCATCCCCGAGATACAGGGTCGCATGCAAAATGAGAGTGCGATATGCCGTCAAGGCTGAGTTCATTCATCGAATCGTATGCCCAGTTTGGTTTAGCTCGAGATCTGCTCAAATGGGACTGCAAGGTTCTGATTTGTGGCTGTAACGAACCTAACCTTGTAGGGCTGTCTATTCGAGTGCCGTGATCCGTGTGAACGACCAAAGCGAGAGCGAACATGTTGGCCAGTAACGCTTCTTCTGCATGTAAGATCATGACCTGTGCCTGTAAGGAAAAGTTGTTCGTTGAATAGAATTTTGAGTTCCCTTTTCAGGAAGTTCTTGAAACTGCAAGTATCGACATCTGCCTGAGTTACCTCAGTTACTTCGGCTTTGCCGCCTCGAATTACTCTCCCGCTGAAAAGAGCAATTATGAAACAGAATCTCTTTGAGTATCGGACTTTAGCTGATAACGAATTACATTATACGAGGCTGTGGTTTGACTCACTCAAGCTTTGTTCTGTTGATCAATCAAGGGTCTTGCAAGCACTAAGCTAAAGTGACCCCCCCACACAAAGTGAACCCTCCAAATGACGTCGAGCCTTTCTAAAATTCTCCAATCGACAACTTCCTCCACTGACGAGACCTATACCAACTTCGACAGCGCCGAAGGAGGTCTCATGTACACATACTACTATTTCCAAGCGTAGTTGTCGATCTAGGAAGTTTGAATCACTTCCTCTCACCAGACGATGCCTGTACGTTCCCCCACCTTGTGATAACTTACACGACCCCTCAGCTAAGTCATCGCACAGCTCATCATTGTCTCCGGACTCCCTACCTCGGGCAAGTCGACACGATCACAGCAACTTTACGATTACCTCTCCAAGCGTATCGCCGATTCAAAATATCGCCTACACCTCATCTCTGACGACTCTCTTTCTATCTCGCGTTCCGTTTACGATCTTTCGAGTCTCCCCGCACATACCAGGTCTGCGAACGCCTCAGAAAAGGATGCTCGTGCTACAATCTATGGCGCCGTGAAGCGCGTACTTAGCGACAAGGACATTGTGATTCTTGATGGCTTAAATTACATCAAGGGTTGGCGATACCAACTACACTGCGAATCTAAAGCTGTGCGGACACCGAGCTGTATACTGCAGATTGGATGTTCAGTGGATAAGGCACGGGAGATTAATGGGGCCAGATTAAAGAAGAGAGAGGCTGAGACATCCAAGGCTGCGGATAAAGAAGAGGCAACCCCTTCAGCTACAACTTCCGGTGATACGATCGTGGGATCTACAGAGCCATACGAGCCCAGCAATTGGGACAACTTGGTCTTTCGATACGAAGAACCCAACCCCATGACAAGATGGGACAGTCCTCTCTTCACGCTTATCTGGGAGGATGATGAAGCCCAAACCAGCAAGGTCTTCTCCGACCTCTGGGACGCAATCGCCGGTGAAGCCCGCAAGGTTGTGCGCCCGAATCAAGCAACAATACAGCGCGGCCGTGAGGAAAGTGGTGATTACTTGTATCTCCTGGATCGCGAGACATCGGACGTTGTGAAGCGCATAGTCGAAGCGCAGCGAGAGGGCGACGACGTTGACGAGGTACGGATACCTTCTGGCTCTGTAGAACTGGCAATACATTTACCCGCGGGTAAGAAGGTTGGCCTCCCACAATTACAAAGGCTAAGAAGGGCGTTCATGGGTTTGAATAGAGGAGGTATTGGATTGGAGGCTGTGGGCGATATGAAGTCTTCACGGCTGAGAGACACCTTTGTGACGTATCTCAATGATGCTTTTGAGAAGGAAGGATGAGTAGCGGTTCTTCTCTATGAAGGTTGTGACCTCATTGTAAAAGCTCTCGGTGCAGCTCAATGAGATGGCTTTGATGTGACTAGAGAGTCTTGACACCTGCTTACATGATCACACGATGAGTGTTCTCACATGCCCGGGAAGTTCAGAAATTTTCATTGAGATGAATCACCGGGCAGGATGTACCTGCGATGGGAAAAGAAGTCAGTATGGCACATTCATACAAATGTGCTCGCCCGTGATGTACAATCATGAGTTGAACATACCAACAGAGCTTATGATTGGTTGTGGGTTCTCTCGAGGGTAGTCCTTAGATCAAATGCCATGGACAACAATGACCTGTGTCATAAATGGCATGAGTTGAAGAAGATATTCCTTGTTTTCTTCTTCGTTTTCTCATTTCAACTTGAAGGTATACCAATTTGTTTCCCCTGTATATGCACACGTTATAGGTAACCCAGGAGAGGCCAATAATTTCTAGGATATATATCCAAAGCAATAAAAACAACTCGAATAAGTTTAGGATAGACTTAACAAGGTTATAGCACTTCATAGGTCTAAAGACTAGTTATTTCTGGCACCGTCATCAAATCTCAAAAGTTTTTTTGCTCCTTGACGGTAACATTAGACAGTGTAGTCTGGGCTCGGATGAGGAATAATCGCAGCTAGTACCTCAAGGCCAAGAGGATGTGCTTCGAATACGCCCTAGATGCCCCGAGTCATAACACGGCCCAAGTTGACACCATTCCTCCACCTTGCCGGCAAGTAAGTTCAATGACACGGATCGTTCCATCATCATGTTTGTCAGCAGTGTGTAGTGGGTTACCAGGTGATTCGAGATTCAAAATGACGAAGAGGCGAGAAGATTTGTAAGATAATTCAAAAATCATAATGGGCAAAATAGCATCAGTGTTAGAAAATGAGTCAAAAGTTGATCCATAAGTACTAATCATCAGTATTGTCATCTGAGACGCTGGATGTCGAGGTAGGCAACTGGGGCCGCGTAACAAATGGAAGCCTTTGATCCACCATGAACGCCATATGCCGCTGTACCATTTGAGACAGTGTAGACCAAGCTACCAATGCAAGAGCCAGGTACTGTCCACGGTTCCTGCCTGGCATGGCAAAATCATGAGCGAATATGTGTAAGGTAATCTACGCAGTATGTTTAAAATCATTATAGAGAAGATTACCTAGAGTACCTATAGGTAAATTGGCAACCAAAACATAGCTTGTTACAGTACAATGGAAGCTTCTGCTGGCTTCCACCGGTTTTGCTTTCCATTGTAGTCGTCACTCTCTGTTTGCCTGTTGCTACCGCCTTGCGCCCGCCTCTGCTTCATCATACTAGTGCCAGCCTAGAGCCCCACCATCAAGCCGGCGGCTGAGCTAAGCTACTTCCACCCTTGCAACATCATTGTTCCGTCCCGACTCAGGGCATCCGGTGATATCATTGGCCCACAGCTGTGGCGGTCGGCCAGTGAATCGCTGTCAAACAGTTCCGATGAGAGGGAAGGTGCCCTGTGGCCTTTGAGAACAGCTTGAACCTTCGTTACCTTACCTCCGACCTCACCTCTGCTTTAACTCTTGCATCTCTCAAACTTCAAAACAAACCTTCTCTCTACACCCCCCCACGAATTCTCCTGTTCCGCAATTTCTATTTAAACACACATCACACACACAAGAGCCAGGACTTGACTTTTTCCCCCTTCATCTTGCAACATCCACAGCTCCCCCTCCTTTCGTCATCACAGAGCCATCATCAGCTTCGCCTGAAGCATCCAGATCACCATCATGGCTCCCCAGCCTGACGAGCACCACCCTCACAAGAAGGTCAACTTGACGTATGTGAAAACCTACATCGGGACCTATCCCGATCACTGTTATTTTGGCAAGCGGAATAACTGACAAGATTACAGCGACCCTTCCGGCGCCGAGGTCAAGAACGTTCGTGACATCCCATCTGATGAGATTCCCCAACATGTCGCTAACCACTGTGCAGGAGGATGATGTCGCGACCGCGATTCTCAAGAAGAAAAAGAAGCCCAACCAGTTGATGTAGGTGCTTTGCGCTGTTCAATTCGCATACAATTACTGACATCACCAAGGGTCACCGATGCTGTCAACGATGACAACAGCATTATCGCCCTCTCCGAGGCCACTATGGACCAGCTCCAGCTTTTCCGAGGTGATACCGTTCTGGTTCGCGGCAAGAAGAGAAAGGACACCGTCCTCATTGTTCTTGCCGACGAGGAACTCGATGATGGCAGTGCTCGCATCAACCGAGTCGTTCGTCACAATTTGAGAGTCAAGCACGGTGATATGATCACTATCCACCCTTGCCCGGATATCAAATACGTCAGTAACTGCTGAATATAAACATGAACTAGCTTTTAACATTTCTGCAGGCCAAGCGAATTGCTGTTCTCCCCATCGCTGATACCGTCGAGGGTATCACAGGTTCCCTGTTCGACGTTTTCCTCGCCCCCTACTTCCGAGAAGCTTACCGACCTGTTCGCCAAGGAGATTTGTTTATCGTCCGCGGTGGTATGAGACAAGTAGAATTCAAGGTTGTCGAGGTCGATCCTCCAGAGTATGGTATCGTCGCACAAGATACTGTTATTCATTGCGAAGGTGAGCCGATTCAGCGAGACGAGGAAGAGAACAACCTCAACGAGGTTGGTTATGATGACATTGGTGGATGCCGCAAGCAAATGGCCCAGATCCGAGAGATGGTTGAGCTTCCTCTCCGACATCCCCAGCTTTTCAAGTCTATTGGTATCAAGCCTCCCCGAGGTGTTCTTCTCTATGGCCCCCCCGGTACCGGTAAGACTCTAATGGCTCGAGCTGTTGCCAACGAGACTGGTGCTTTCTTCTTCCTCATCAACGGTCCTGAGATCATGTCCAAGATGGCTGGTGAATCCGAGTCAAACCTCCGAAAGGCTTTCGAGGAGGCTGAGAAGAACTCCCCTGCCATCATCTTCATCGATGAAATTGACTCTATCGCCCCGAAGCGTGAGAAGACCAATGGTGAGGTCGAGCGACGAGTCGTCTCTCAGCTCCTTACCCTCATGGACGGTATGAAGGCCCGCTCCAACGTCGTCGTGATGGCTGCTACCAACCGTCCCAACTCTATTGATCCCGCCCTTCGACGATTCGGCCGTTTCGATCGGGAGGTCGACATTGGTATCCCTGATCCCACTGGCCGTCTTGAGATTCTTCAAATTCACACCAAGAATATGAAGCTCGGCGATGACGTCGACCTGGAGCAGATTGCCTCCGAGACACACGGCTACGTCGGTTCCGATGTTGCTGCCCTCTGCTCCGAGGCCGCTATGCAGCAGATTCGTGAGAAGATGGATCTCATCGATCTCGACGAGGACACAATCGATGCCGAGGTTCTGGACTCTCTCGGTGTCACCATGGAGAACTTCCGTTTCGCCCTTGGTGTGTCCAACCCCTCCGCTCTCCGCGAGGTCGCCGTCGTTGAAGTTCCCAACGTTCGCTGGGAGGACATTGGTGGTCTCGAGGAGGTCAAGCAGGATCTCAAGGAGAACGTTCAGTACCCTGTCGATCACCCCGAGAAGTACCTCAAGTTCGGTATGTCTCCTTCTCGAGGTGTGCTGTTCTTTGGTCCTCCTGGTACTGGTAAAACTATGTTGGCCAAGGCCGTTGCCAACGAGTGTGCCGCCAACTTCATCTCCGTCAAGGGACCTGAGCTTCTCAGCATGTGGTTTGGTGAGTCTGAGAGCAACATCCGAGACATCTTCGACAAGGCTCGTGCTGCCGCTCCTTGTGTTGTCTTCCTTGACGAACTTGACTCCATTGCCAAGGCTCGTGGTGGATCCATGGGCGATGCTGGCGGTGCTTCTGACCGTGTCGTCAACCAGCTCCTGACTGAGATGGATGGTATGACTTCCAAGAAGAATGTCTTTGTTATTGGTGCCACCAACCGACCCGAACAGCTCGACCCTGCTCTGTGCCGACCTGGTCGTCTCGACTCGCTCATCTACGTACCTCTGCCCGATGAGCCCGGTCGTCTTAGCATTATCAAGGCCCAACTCCGCAAGACCCCTATCGCCTCCGATATCGACTTCGGCTATATTGCCTCCAAGACGCATGGTTTCTCTGGTGCCGATATCGGTTTCATCACACAGCGTGCTGTCAAGATCGCTATCAAGGAGTCTATCGCTGCCGATATCGAGCGCCAGAAGGCTCGCGAGGCTGCTGGTGACGAGATGGACACAGATGAGGATGCTGAGGATCCCGTGCCCGAGTTGACCAAGGCCCACTTCGAAGAAGCCATGCAGATGGCTCGCCGGTCAGTATCTGACGTCGAGATCCGCCGGTACGAGGCGTTTGCCCAACAGATGAAGAACGCTGGCCCCGGTGCCTTCTTCAAGTTCCCCGAGGCCGGCGCCGAGGCTGCTGGTGCTGACGGCGGTAACTCATTTGGCGATGCTGGCAACGATGATGATCTCTACGACTGAGGACGACAACGACTGGATGAACATGAGTCCTTTGTATTCTAATAATTTCACTCGCACATCTCTACATTGGCTCGTAGGCTGCTGGTGAGCAATCTACTCATGCGTTCTATGCGGCTGATATTGGAATGGGAGTTGGTAGAATGGTAGAGGAAAGAAGAACGGCAACCTGATACTGGCATTTCTGATGAGCCAGAAGGATATGAACGTAGTCACTGCGTGACTCGAGACAGATTTGCGTCAAGATAGATGATGAAATTGATTCCCTTAGCTTTGTATCAAGTCTGAAAGTGACTGTTTCCTGTGTGTACTGAATTGGTTGTAATGCATTAGCAGGCGCTATAAATCCGTGGTGAGATGGGCGCTTCCTGCTTGGCGCCTACAGTGTTTACTACCTTTGATATAAGGCTATTGAACAGTCGTCCTAAATGAAGCTGAGAGCTCCATCAGTCTGCAGCTGGAAACGAACATTGTCACCTTCAGGTTGGAGATATTCATAAAGTACATCAGCCTTGTGGCGCCAAGAGGGGCAGACATTACTGTTTCACCGTAGCAAAATCGTCAGAGATCGTCATCAAGTTAATGTCTATTCATTTGTGTCATACGTAGTTATCGTCTCGTGTCCATGTTCTAGGGGGCCTGTCTCCCTTCTAACACCCGTGCGAGTATGTTTGTTGGGTATTATAACATAAGTTAGTTTGCTATTCAAAAGAGGCCCTGGTTAAGCTATTCTTTTGGGCGATCTGACTTGTCCGGTTTTGCGTATGTAAGACTTTGCTGGTGTATGGTGGTGAGCACCCGAGTCATCGAACCCTCGTTGGGCTTCTCGCATTGTTTGGATATTGTGTTCGGTTTTGTTGTAATTCAGAATACCGGGCATATTTTCTGATGCGACGAGATTTATTTTATCACCTCTTGACTTGGCTTTTTATAATGTTTCAATGTGTAACCGCATCTTAAGCGGTTCCTTCGTCCTCGATGTCGCAAACAGCTTCTAGGCTCTCCCTGGTGACGCGAAGAGCCTCCTCGATTACCGGCTCCGGCACAGCAAGACTAGGCTTAGCACCAGCCGCACCATTAGTCTTTGTGGCATCGCCGTTTGTTGCAGGCTTAGCGCTCGTTCCGTTCGAGCTCGATGATATGGGGTTGAGGGCGGAATCGTGGCGGACATCTTCGAGCACGCGACTCAATAGGGCGGGAAAGGTTGTGACTTCGCCAGAGCGCAGCAGAGCGAGTGCATGCGATTGGATAGCCGTGGGCCAGTTCGTAGAATGAGAGTTTAGCGCGTGGAGAAGAGCATCTTGTATTCTTGGATAGTGTGTCAGTAGGTTGTCATGACAGAAACTGGCGAGGGAGGGGAGCGTACTTTGAGACGTGACCGTCGCGCAGAAGTACTGTGTTGATTTGTGAGCGTAAGTCTGGATCCAGAGTCGCCTGTGTGTGGTTTGCGGCGCTGGAGGGCACCTTGACGGGGGTAGAGGGTGCGTTGTTGGACATGATGGCGATGCAGGTGGAGGATAATCAAGATTGGTCCCGCTGAGGGAGACCGTAGGCGCGAGACGACGGAAAGTGTTGATCTGAGGGGACTCTTGGCCAATCGAAATAGTTTCCCTTTCGAAACTGAGCCAAATATCGTGTATAAAACACAGCGAGAGCCTTTGATCGGTCGCTCCGAAGCTCGAATGTTGCCCGCTGGGTGAGGAGTATCGCTTCGTTTATCTCCAAGATAGCAATTGAACTATAACAGCATGATTAGCGGCATTGTCCGATTTGAGAAAAGGTAAAAAATGGAGCTCTTACCCACCCACAATGTATCGATAGAGGTCAACTCAATGATACAGAAGATACAGGTTGATCATCAGAATGCAGTAGCAAGGCTGAGGCTGGGGATAAAAGCTTCGGGGCGCGCAAGGCTGAAGTGCCCTTGTGTTTGATTGGGCGAAAGACTCCACTCTGGTTGTGGCGGTGCTCCCCAGAGAAACTTATTGTCCTCTTATCGACCAATCCGAATAAGAATCAACTATATCATATAGAGCAAGCACTTACACGCACACTCTGGACGACAACGAGATCAACATTCAGTTAGTTATCTCACTTAGTTAAATAGAAGTTTCCGTAGAGCATAATGGGACTGGATTCTCTAAATCCATTGTCACTTCTTGCTGTACAGAGTACGTTTCAGTGAGTATTTCTTTTTCTGTCCCTGGTCAAGATCTCTTCGCTTGCTGAGTGGCTTGTTTACGAGTTTGACCACTAACGTTAGTTCATTGATTTACACCAAGCACTAGATATCGCAAAGGAAATTTCGTCAATCTTATCAAACTCATATTCTCGGCTCCGTCTGGTCTAAAAGACATTGGGATCTGTTGGCACTCCTTGATACACGATGTTTGGTGATGTCTCACAGTGGACCTGAGATTTCCATTAACCCAACAAATTCAGTCATATCTGGATGCTGCTGTCAATGACCATTAAAAGTACTATTCCTGCCGAAGACAAGATAACGGGCTTAAGATACAGGCTCCATCATATTTGTTCGCCAGCTCGAATAGCGTTAGCTATGATGAAGATATGGTTAGGCGAAACTTAAGTCTTATGATAACTTCATGCAATAACCTGACTTATTAAACCATAAAAAAGTCAGGCCAACGAAAAGAGCACGAAGAATGTATGGACCACATCATTATAGGCCAAATGAATCTTGATGCTATGGGAAAATTGCCTTATTCAGATGTGAGCGCTTAATCATTTTCTGGAGGCTGGTATACGGCAGTTTTGAAAGTGATAAAGAGAATAATTCTCCGACTTATATCACACTGCATGTCAGAGATTCTGTAAATTAATTGAGTAGAAAGGATTGACCCTTGTCTCAAAATCTCCCGCTTAGCTCAACATCAACTATCTACTATTAACGATTCCAAGGAGTTCGATGGGTTTAAAATAGGTGATCCGTTCTCACATACCAGGCCAATGTCAGCTTCAAGGACAATAGACCATCTCTAACAATAGACAGAAACGCATGCCATGAATGAACACGGGCTTGTTTTGGAATTTGGTTGAGGTAATTTGGGTGGATATATCGCGAGATATGGCAACACTGTATCTCTTGGGTATACCACGAAAAGAGACGGCCGACAGTCCTACATCATTCCTCAATGCACAGAATGGCCTGTAGGATGTGTCCGAGTTGAGCTCACCATGACCCCTGACGCCATTTATTCCACGTCAATAATGTTTGTAGAGTTGAGTCAGACCTGAGAAGCATAACTCGTATCACCCTGACAAGATTCCCGCCATTGGGCTTGCTTTGCAATTCTAGGGTGCCTCACGAGTCACAACCAAGCCAATGGTCTGGCCGCTCGCTTCCATAAATTGATCACGACATCGGGGCAAAGAAAAGTTATTCGCCGTGGCTAATCTAGGATGCCGACGGCACCGGACATATTGACCATCCTTAAGAATGTCATCAACATGGATGTGAGGCGGTCTACTTACCCTGCATCCTCAAATGTTGTTTCACTTGCAAGTCATTGGAAGACAGACAACAAACAGATGTTCGCCTGACGGGGGGGGGAGAGTTCCCCGTTCCGTTCCGTGTACTAGGCATAACTTTCCGCCTTAAGAGGATGCAACCACCCTCATCCATAACCAACAAGGACAATGCGGGTGTCATCCGGGAACATCCACTATTGAGTTGAGGAATTCGGGGCGTACCATGGCCCATGGGTAGCACAATGTGGCTATCGCGCTGATATTTGTGCCCATGACGACAAACAAACATACATTGTTATGCCATGGTCGATGTTGATGGTGTTGAGCCGTGTCGTCGCTAGTGATTTACCTTGGGTTATTCAATGCGTTCCGACGGGTACTTTACCCCAGGCATCCACTGCACAGACTGGCGGTACCCGAATCATCCATCCATGTCAATTATCTCACCAGAAATCCCACTTTCAACTGGACTTAGACCGACTTACGGCCCGACCCGTTGGTATACCTGGTACTGACAGTTTCCAAGTGTCGGAGCTGTAGGCATTGTACTCTTCACACCGACACATTACCCGTCTCGTCTTGCTTGTTGGCTTGCCACGCCACAATCAAAGGAATTGAGCTTCCTGTAGCTGTCTAGTATAATTATCCGGAAGCTTCGCTCCCCGGCGCTGCACGGCTCTGTCCTAAGCCATCACATGAGCCCTTGCTGCCGCGAGATGAGATAACTTGGGGAAGTCAACCGAATGTTCTTGGCTGGCTGGGGGGCATTTGCTTGTTTGTTCGGTAGCTCGCCAACCCCGGTAGCCACCCATTGCGGTCATAGTTATAGGCGGTGAACAGCACCCAAGAAGCAACAAAAAGGCCCTTACGGCGAACCCTATCGCATCGACCCATCACAGTTGCAGCTGAGAGCAGGGAGAGCTCCTGGACTCTTGGACTCTTGTTATTCCACGTCAGACGGGACCCAACTTACAGCTGTTCAGGGGTTTGTTCCTTCTCTTAGTGATTTTAAGATAAGAAACCCATGTGAAGCCTGCTGGCTATCTGGAGGTTCCAAGGACTTGAATATAATCTGCGAAGTTATGAGTATCTTTCCCTGACCATAATTTGCGGAATGAGGCCAAAAGTGTAATAGATATGTTTGACATACGCTTGATGTGAACCACTGACTCGTGAAAGCAGCAGGCGAGCAGGATCGCAAATGTTGTCCATCTCCACCATATTGGATGACCATCTAAGTGAAACGAAGTTGTCTGTTGCTTTCAGTGCATGAAACAAATGCTTCTGATAGGACAGAGCGTCACATCTGAAACGAAGGCACTCATAGCAAGTAAGGTAACCTAACCGTCCTGCATATTCAGAGTAGAGATTCCGAGCTGCATATTTCGGTCTTTGCCCAAGTGGTTGCAGGATGTCGACTAAAGATCTCCTTGTTTTCCAAGGCGAGGAAAGAGAGAAACAGCCCACTTGAGCAGTCAAGCATAATAGTACTTGACAAGCCTAGGTAGCATGCCGGTTTTCATATTTTGTCATAGTGTTACCGTTTCTTATCTTTCACAAATCTCAGACACTCAGACACCGTTCACAACTTGTCTCGGACCACTTCTGTGAGATATAACCGGCTTCGTTCAGCCGATAAAAGCCCCGGCAAGTCCCGTAATGCCATCGCATTACTTCCTGTTGCAAGGATTTGAGTATGGTCTCGGCTCGCGGTGAAGCTGGTTGGACCCATTGGAGCGGAAACCTGCAAGCTTGTTTGTATCACAATGCAACCGTTATCGAAACTCGGGATGAACCCCATTTGCTGGAATAAACTTCCCGTTAGTCGACAGACTTGTCGGTGAGCCATGTCTTGGAATAGCTATCTAACTGAGGTGACAGCATGAGGCATGTATGCACAAGGATGCACGTCGTCGACCCGAGGTGCCTAAACTCGCTGACAGGGTGGTGATTAGTTGGGCTAAGTCTCCCTCGCGATTGAGGCTGAAGTATCGGATTGGAGATCTTGTCGTTTGATGTGGGGGAGGATCATCAAGGCTTGAGGCGAAGAATGAGCCGGAGCCAAAAGAGTAGTGGGCCATCTCCAGGATCTCTTCGTGGTTGACCGGTGAAGTGAAGTACCGCACACAAAGTCAACGTCCCACACCGCGCATCCAACCATCATATTGCTTTGCAGCCACGCACATGTTTCCCCAGAAAACCAGAACAGGCAGCTGAAGCGTATTCAGCTGCATATTATACGTGCAGTGACCTTGAGGAGCCACGAGGGCTTAGTCAGAAGTATTACAAGCCATGAGGGACAGCACTTGATCGAACAGCGAGTGACACTGAATGCAATTTATGCATTCCCTCGATATGAGATAACATTAGACAGCGGGGGTTGTATCCTGATATTTGGAGAAGAACCAATGACTCGCCAAAAGCACTCAAGACGCAACATCGAATGGCGGTCATTTCAGTCGTATGTATCGTCCCGTATGCGTAGCTCCTTGCGGGCCTATGAAACACAAACCTATGGGCGGATGTAGTTGCTTGGCGAGGCCGAGACCCAATAGAACGGAGTTTGCATGAAGGATGTCTCTGGAACTGATTTCATTGAACAGAGTATTGAGGCCTGTATTCATGTGAAATTTACGAGTGCCAGAACAGGAAAGTTAACTCCGATACCACGGGTCGTGGAGGCGAATCGACATAATGATCAAAGGACTACCGGCCTAACCATAACCTGTCCAAGGTTGCTGAGTAGCACTGTGTATCTAAACGAGTCTGGAGATAGGCATGCCAGGACCCAATCGCAAACGCAATGCCTGCCGAATACTGCCAGGCACTTCGCAATGACAGATCATTTCTCCTACCGAGGTGAAAATGCACCGAGTTGCTGGCGGTTTTGAGTTTCGAAAAAGCAATAAGGCAGTATAAGCTAGGAGAGAGTGTCTATGGACAAGATATTGGCAAGGGTCTTTTGGGGCAGGGTTATCTGTGTATAGGCTTGTGGTTAACCTAACCTGAAATAATGAGTGCAAGGTGAGTAAGGTACTCCGTAAGTCAGCGACCAATACGAGGAGTGAATCTGCGCTCTTGAAGCAATAAGCAAAGAAAGGTATGCCACGCGTACACAATATAGAGGAAACAATATAAACGAGAGAAGACAAGAGCCTTCGAGGCTACTCATGCCGGACAGTGGAGTTTTTGTAGGACTCAAGGCTAGAGCTGAACGAATGATGCATCACCACTTGGGGACTGAATAGAAGACGATATGATAGGTATGCCTGGACGAGTATAAACCGCTCTTCTTACCTAGGCCCTTTGCTCGCGAGAGATAGCAAACTAGACAAGTGTGTAGCTAGTGATAGGCGCAAAAGATCATGGATCAGGCATGTTGAGCCAGCAGTGGAAGTTGTAAGAGGTGAGCTGTCATACAAGCAATTCTCCATGAAGCCGGCAAGGTATGAGGTTGTGGAGGGAAGCTGAAGGATGCTGTCCGGAGTGGAGGCAGGAGGTACCGAGATAGGTGTCCCCGTTCAATCTGCCGGACTATACCTAAGGGAAGGTAAGTACCTACCTAGGCAAGGCAAAGCATTGATTGAACGTCAGGTACCTATGCGGCAGGCAATGGCCACCGGCCCCGTCCTTCCATGTTTGCTGACTCTGCCTTGCTGATGCTATCAGGTTTTGACAATGTTGACAAGGAAGGTACAGTGCAGCGCAGTACAATAAAGGAAGGGAGGAAGGAAGGCACGGCAGAAATAGAAACGGCAACAGTTGGCCTCAAAGACTCTGAGAGTTGCAGCCGGCGGCTGGCAACATCTCATAATGTAGGCGAACGGGACGTTCATATCGAATCGTATCGAGTCTCGATATCTTTCTGGTGGGAGGTGGTGAGTTAAGAAGGCGCCGTTAGAAAGGATATCCTTGAAATCAATATATGCATCCGAGTCAATTAGGCACTCGCTGATTATGCTCGCCTTGTTTTGAGGTAGTATTCATTCCTAGGTAGTATGTATACAACCTACTATGCAAGAGCTCATCCTAGCAACCTTCAAGTTTCACTTCGGGGCACACATACATACGCATGCTCACCTACCTACTAAGCTATGCATACATAATACGTACATTATGTATGGCATCCCGTAGCTCATATCTCACATCATTCGGTATCACCTCGTATTACCTGCCTTGATCGACTTGGCCTGAAAGGCCTGAATGGCCTCACTTCTCGCTTCCCCAGAAAGCCCATGAGGTAACACGTACCTGGGTGCCCATGCCAAGCAATATATTCTCGGGGTGATTCTCTTACAAGATGGAAAAGAAGAGGGCCTGGATTTGTCAGATCTCGACCTAGCCCAAGCCCCTTCGACTAGATGCAGTCGTCTGCAGATGTGACACCACCACTGCCCACTGCCCACTACCTTACAGCCACAACGACAGAGATGTACCTACCGCCAACACCACCTTGATTAAGCTACAGGACCCGAAGAAAAGGGTGAGGCTTGAATTGGCCGGAGTGAGGCGAATACACATTTGACTCTTTTAGAAGGTTGATTCTCATTCAGAAGCTGTATTGGAGTGTTTGTCCCTTAGGAGGTCAGGGGAGGTGTCCTCACTTACACCGAGAAGAGCGGTATCAATTGTGGAGGTGGGGTCATTATCACACTTACTCAGATATTTTCATGATCTTTGGCTCTGGCGAACACAGAATTGGGTGTCAATCCATACCATTTTCCATGTTTAGAACACCTAACATTACTGACCGGTTGGCAATGGAGGGTTGCTTCAATTTGGCTCGGCTTTGAATTTATTCCAAGCTGGGCTCATGTGCAAGCTGCCATGCCATTACCATGGCTCACTAAAATCAACACTAGGATCGTGACGGAGCGGCTCTTTGGGCCTTGGTGCTTGGGTACCAGTCGTAATCAGTAAGGACGGAGGGGCGACCATCCGCTTGTCCTCTTAGTCTGACCGGGTCACGCAGTCTTCAACCAGTCATTCCCATTTCATGTTGTGGCTCGCGGGACCGTGACCTGGGCCCAATACCGCAACAGCAAGTACAACAGGTGATGCAGATTTAGCATTCCACATTTACATCCCGCTATCTTCTTGCCTGGCCTGTCTTTCTTTTCTCCTTTGCTTTCTCTTTATCCATCAGCTCATTTCTGCACCTTTACGAATTGCTACCCATAAGTTACCTGAGTTGAATTGAGCTTCCGTACCGGAACCAGTAAAGGTCCCGCTTTGACGGCGGCGCCGGTGATGGTGGTGATCCATAAAATGAATGCTAGGGGGACTTGACCCTTGAGAGGATTGGCGGAATAGGTGCAGTACAGATTACAGATGGCTGTTGGACAAGAGGCACAGACAGGTGTCTACCCAACTCTTCCACCTCATCAAGAACGCACTATTTTGTCCAAGACAAAGGGTCTGGAGTTTTGGTGACCAAAGACTGGGATCGTACTGCAACCCAGGTCTCACATGCTGACTGTTCTCGTGGCTCCCATGCTCAGTCAAGATGAACTGACCTGTCAACGGCTTAGACACCCATGCTTGGCTGGCGGCCAGATGCCGGGGTTTTGTATCAATCGGATAACTTGACGCGATACTATTCAAGTCGATGTTGTAGAGACCACAGGCGTGTCTTGATGACTGGCATGAGCTGTGCACGACAACACTTTGATTTAAACAACGGGCCCAATTGCCTGCAGATACTTATGCAGTAGAGCAGGCGGTGAAAGAGGAAAAGATGCTAATCATCTCACGATGAAGTTGAGGTAGCGCTGTAGCTATGGACGGTGGAAAAACACGTCCGAAAATTTCTGCTTCTTCACCAAGAGTGTTCCAGCCAAAAGGCACTTGCAGATCTCATTTGGGACTGATGAAGATCAAATCACAGCTCCATTCTAGCGCGGACCGCGATCCAATGTAGTCATATTGGATACCGGACATTACAAGCCCTCATGGTGGATAGAATAGATTGATCAATGGAATCCTTTTCTTTGTAGCCAAGCGGTATACAATGCTGGAAATTAGCTCGGGCTGGTTCTTCGGTATTAGTAGATGTTGGGGTTATCGCTGTTCATTTGCCGAGGTACGGAGTAGTATAAACACATGAAAAGTCACTACAGACAATGCTATCCAAGTCCGGCAGAGACAATAGAAGCAATGCTTGTACAATAAAAACAACCATGGACTGACTTGTAAGTTGTGACGCATTACGACAGGTACAGGTCACCGGCAGTTGTATGAAAGAGGGTCAGGCTAACAGGCCTCAGGACAACAATAGCAGCCTCTGTGGAGTCAGCACATAGTCAAAGTGGAGGAGAGTCAAGCATCATGAGTCTTTCGTGGTGACACCTGGGCACAAATGGTGGGGAGAGAAACAGAAAGACTCGAGACGCCATCGAGAAGGTATGGAGAGACACGGATGACCCTTGCAAACAAAGGCAAAACCCTCAGTGAATCAGCACATCCGCTATTGGATGTCAGCAAAAATTAAACTGATCAGTTAATTGACCATTTTAGCCGCCCACTCATCTTTGTCAGTTTTCCAGAATCAGACTGTGCATCGCCAATCTTAGCTTGCACTCTTCCCTGACCTGAATCTCACCTTATCACTCACCTTGCGAATCCGACATCTGACAGAAGCACGGAATTTGACAGTCCCACTGCAGTCTGCAGTCTGCAGCCAACGCTTTCCCACCAACGCAACAACGATCGATTCGGAGAGTAGAGAGGGGACTAACAGCTAGGTAATGTTAATACCAGCGTTTGTTGTAATACAGAGCCAACAATGTGGCCTTTTGGGCATATGCTTGTTCTGTGTAAGCTGGTACACTTACTGTGCTTATTATATCGCAAATACCTGAGAACCTGTTTCACCGCGCATCGCTCGCTACATGATATCGTATCGCATCGCTGTTCAGCGCCGCCCCGCGCCTTGACACTAACCAACAGACTCCTGATGTGTTCTAGGACTTCTCTGTGCAACGGAACGCATTCTCAATGGCAGATGGCGCAGCCAAAGTTCATTCGTCAATTGCAGCTCAGTTTTCTCTTTCCTCTCCTCAGGGGACCTGCGTCAACTCGCATACCTACATGCAGGAAACTACTGTAGCTGGCGCAATAAGGGAAAGATCAAAGACCATCATCTGCAGCCTAAAGTTTGTGACACGACACGACAACACAGCACAACCTTGCCCGCCGGTGAAGGAGGGTTCAACTTTTCTTTTTATGGCGGGAGAGCAGCCCACCCCTCCTCTTCGACCCCGGCTTTCCAGCGATTCTTGTCTCGGGAATAAGAACACCATCATGATTTCTGAAGCCAAGACTCAACAGCGATGATCTGCCCGGCCAGATCTCTCCGCTCCTTTCCTCCGTTGCTGGCCGAGAAAGGTCCTCCTGACTCGGCCTCCCATATGACTTGACTCAAATGACGACGGCGGAGTAGAGGCGGTGCTGTGGAAGTGGAAAGGGGGTAGGCAGGGCAGAGTAAACTACGTCAGGAGCTCAGATCTAGGTACACACATCTACAGTACACCTAGACAAGCTAGACAAGGTGAAGGCTGGGATCTGGCGGTCGGGATCGAAGTTGGTGGAGGGGAGACTGCTGGGCACGGAATGGAGTAAAGACTTGGCCAGTCACTTTCCAGTATAGACAACTGAGACACATAAAGATTGTACTCGATAGATCATATTGTAGAAGAAACTTCAATGAACTGAACTCAATGAAGGGATTGCTAGGGTCATAGTCATGACGCCAAGGCAAGCCTCTTGATACCGTACCCGCAGCCTACGAGCCTTGCCAGGCACAATACGTGATCTTCATTCGACCTGCGTGGAGAGGTCTCCAACAGCTTCGTCTTTGGAACGACAGCTAGAGGAGGCAAGAAAACTCGGGTCCTTGATCCCAAGTAATAAAAATAATTAGGCAAGTTTAGTATAAGTTTAGGGCGTCTTTTGCTGAGTTTATTTTGACACTTTAGATCAAGGTCTGATGTTTTCTTTCTGCCTGAGGGGCAGTAATCGAAATTGCAGGTTGTGTTGGAGGTATGGTACAGTACGGGGTACATGTTCCTGTGCAACCATTACATTGAGCTAAGGCACGGAACATGGAAGTCATGGCCCTCACTTACATCATCACTATCGCCATCATCTTAGCCACCGTGACCACTTACACGGCCTCACGATTCACACCAAATGTTCCAGATGCGATTGCTGAGGAGACAGGTATGGATTTCATGAATCAATCGGAAGCAGGCATCAGGTTACTGGGAGGAGAAATTCATGATAATTGACACAAAGACAGACATACACACCGCTTACAAACCGATTAGACGACTAGCTATGCAAGTCCTCTGTATTCCTAGTTTGCTTTCACAAATCAACATAGCCCGTCCCATGCGGATTCGTTTCCTTGGTTTATCATTGGGCTGCATAACCATTTCGCTACGCGCCAAAAAGCAACAATTGAGTCCATGATACAACAGCGTAAAGCGGACGACTACTGTAGTCTACCGAGGCGCACAAACCAACACCATCAGTCGCTGGGCGGCTTTCCGTCCGGTCAGTGCAACAGATTATCGAAACTTTACACGGGGACAGGGAGGTTTGAGACGGGATGGATTGGTTGGACTGGATTGAATGGGACTGGTGTTGACTTTGCTTACACACAGTCTAAATTGGGACATCTTCAAGGCTGAGATGGTGCGCTATCATGATACCCCTTAAACCAATAGGGGAAGTCAAATCGAAATAGAGTGTTTTGGCTGAACATCTTGACTATTTTTGTATATCTGATCACTTTGCTTGGCCATTCAGTTCGTGATTCGCAGAACAGGCGTACTAACAACACAAAATATCCAGCAATGGATCTTGATGATAAAATCCAATTTCCCTATCATTGCTTGACTTCTATTCTTATTGATTAACCTTGACCTGCCATCTGGGGGAACCTGGCCGTTGGTCAAACAATCCCCGATCTCACCTGAAGCGGAACCATACTAGACAAGGTGTACGTGAAGTGAAGGTTGTATTGGACCCGTTTCCCTAAAAAGAACAGAGAATGATATCCATCCCTTGCAGTTGTACGATACCCGTCAATGGACGACAAGCTTTATTTGCTGTTAGCTGTGCTTTTCACGCAATCATCAACAGGCACATGTCGTGTCATTCGAAGCCGAGCTTCATGATTGACCCACGCAAAACAACAACTTAGCCAGTCGGTGGATGTGTTTTGCAGTATAATGTATAATAATAGACAGATATCGATTCTTGAAACGCCCGAGTCGGGTCCTAACGACGCCGTCTCTCCATAATGTTGAGTTTGTCATTCGTTTGAACCCCTACTGCTCCCGCGGCACCAGCGTCATAAGCTATCAGGTCAGGTCAGTCAATGCCCAAAGCGCCGAGTCTGCGGATCACCTATCTATCGTCTTTACCATTCTTTCATCGTGATTCAAGCTCTTGGCATAGAACAATACACAAACCCTGTCAGGTAAAAGAGACAGGCATTGAACTCGAGTTTCCGTCGTTCAGATAAACCCAGTAGAAGACCCATCAAATTCCTGGTAGACAACGGATCCAAAGACAAGAACCGCCCCAGAAAGGACCCAAAGAGGACCCTCTTCCCAAGATTCTCTCCACCAAAAGGGACGCTCCACCCTACCCTAGCTGCTTCTGGGTAGTTGAAGGCGTGGGTGCGTGTGTGTGGGAGCGTGCCCAATCGAGAGAGGCGTGTGCTAGAGGCCAGAGGCGTGTTGCCGGACCACAGAGTGTCCCAGGCCTGAGGCGTGTACCCACCTCTAGGAGAACGCCGGGAGGCTCAGAGAGCCTAGAAGAGAGGCGGTTGAGCAAAGGTTGATAGCGAGAGGGAAGCATGAGAACAGGAATAAGAGGAGAAAGATGGACCAGGAGGCCTACTGAGGCGACTTTGCTTGCAGTCATCGAATATGGTTTTAGCTGCTTCTTCTATAGCAAAACCGCTCTCCGTTTCCATTCCCAAGGTCGAGAGTTAGTGGAAGCCAGCAGTTCAGTAACAAGTGAGTTATCGATCGAGCCACAAACGATCTAGCAACGCCCACCGGCGGCGCCCGCGCAATCCAATCTCGAAAACAATATTCAACTAGACATACAATACAGCCCATAACAGAAGCTGTCACAGTAACGAGGGGTTTATTTAATTTCTTCAAACAACTTGTTATCGTAGTGTTGCTTGAGTAAATATAACTTAACAGGGAATCTCCCAGTCTCGACACTATACATCATATAAAACAAGAATATACGGACTCTCGCTATTAGTTCCCAACTCTGATTAGAGTAGAGAGACCCTTGGACCCTTTGAATAACGACAGCGAATTCGAATTCAAGCTGGTTCACTGTACAGTGCAAGTGTTTGACTTAATAGGCACGTACCTGTTCTTCTCTATTCTTTTTGCGTACCTAGGTACCTACTTAGGTACGGAGTACGGCACCTCTCAATCTCAATCATTTATTCGATGGGCCAAGAAGAGAGCATCCCGACGGGAGGGCAATCTTCGGGGTGGCTTTCGCCACTTACCCAAGTCAGCTGCCCCACCATAAGGGCCCCAAACATTGAAGCAAAAGGCCTAAATACGCACTGCTTTTGGCACCTGGTCTTCACTGCTTTCCACTGGCTGCTTTTCCATGTTGCTGAAAGCTGGGCTGGTGCTGGGGCCTGATAGAGGGGCAATTCACGACCGATGTCGTAGTTAGCTGGAGGGAAGGGCTTAGGTGTGCTGAATAGGGTATCTATCATCCATCCCAACTGAGCTGAGCTGATGTGATGGTGTCGCCCTGTGCTCACTACATCCACGCACTCACTCACTCGTACCTGCTAACTATTCTATCATCCAATACTGGCCAAAGCATTGCTTGCTTCAGATTTGAGGTGTTGTTAGCTGTGCTGTAGTAGAGTGCACACCCTGCGGAAACCGGGGCACTCCAACACCCATTTCCATCCATCACCGGTTGCTTGCTTGTCCTGGACTGGCACTGCGAGCGAATGGATGCTCGTCGGAGCTGCGCTTGCCCAAAATCTGCATAGGTGGGCACCTGCCCTGCTGCACCTGGCACCTGGCGTCCGGCATCCTGCCCCCCGGCACCTTGCACCTCCTCCCCTGCACCCTGCACTTGCATTTGCGCTTGCACTTGCACCTGCACTGGTAGTGGCACCTGCTTGAGTCGTAGGTTCGGCTCAGCAAAGCAAGCAGGACAAGGACAAGACTTAGACCGCACTCGTCTTTCGAGTCTCAAGTCTTTCTTTTAACCCTTCAACATCTTCAACTCGTGCCTCTTCCACAGTCTCCCCGCCACTCACTCGTTTTTCGGCCCCTCTGTCCCGTCAATTGCCACGGGCAGGGCGATGCTTTGTCCGCGGTGAAGGCCTTTTCCCTTCCTCTATCGACGTCGTCCTATTTCTCGGATTCAATAGTTCACATATGGGCTTGCCGCTCTTTGACACCGACCGACGCTCACAACTATTCTAGTCCGCAATCATGGCTGCTACCGACGACACCGCGACCATTTCCCTCCGCGGTGCAGGCCGTGATGACCTACCTCTAGCCGATTGTATCTTGCGCAAAACGCAATACCTCTACGCCCTCATCCTACTTACAGCATTCATATCTTGCGCCGCTTGGTACAGCGTCGTGAACTCCAAGAAACAAGAAGACCTGGTCCAGCCTACAGTCAAAGGACCCGGAGGCAAGCCATTACCCATAACCAAGAGGAAGCGAGCCCGAGGCGATGGTGACCGCAAGATCGGCCCAGGTTTTGGCCGTACCGCAAAGAATATTTTTCGTTACCTCGCCTTTGTTGTCTTCATGACCTATGTGGGCAGCGCTGGATTCATGTTTTATCATGCTTTCTGGTACGAAGACCCTTACCAATGGTCCAACGAGGGGTTGCCATGGGCTGGTGAATGGAGTGTTGTATGTGAATACCTACCCCTTTAACTGTCCCCAGAGAGTCATCGTAACTGCAACTGACACTTTTTCGCATAGGTCCATGTTACCGGATCTCTTTTCTTCTACCTTTATATCCTCATCTCGCTTTTCGATTGGCGCAAGGGTCCCAATATTGTTCACTTCATTATCTGGATCTTGGGCTTCATTGGCGAGGTTATCATGGTCTCTACAACTGCAGTTGCGGCTGCTGGTTGCCACTTCTTCCGCTCTGTTAAAAACAGCGGCTCAGACAAGGAAGGAAACTGTGTAGATTACTGGACCAAGATCGATCTCGTCCTCTATTTCGTTCGAATACTCCATCTACTTGCTTTGATCGGAGTCTTTAGCTTGGCGTGGATTCGCAAAGCTCGCGACACTGACGAGAAGAAAGTCGAGGAAGCTAACCCAGCCGAGTCAACACCACTACTGAACGGAAACCGCCGGTCCTATGATACTAACGGTCAAGCGGTCAATGGCCAGATTCCCAATGGTCGTGATACCAATGGTCGCCGTGGGCGCGGTAGAACGATGTCGAACGCACACAAGACGCCAAATTTCCCTAAAAAGGAAGAACCTGCTGCCTTTTATCGACCCGAGAAGCTACCACACAAGACATGGTGGGAGTATCTTAAGGGTTACTCACTTTTTTTCCCTTACCTCTGGCCTAAGGACTCTGTCAGACTTCAGATCAATGTTCTCATCTGCTTCATCTTGGTTATGCTACAGCGTTTGGTCAACGTAGCTGTTCCGATGGCAGTCAAACAAGTGGTAAATGATCTTGAGGATGTGATCAAAGATGTTAAAGATGGCGAACGCCTTTCAATGGACAACTTCCCACTGAAAGACTTTTTGATTCTGGGAATCTTGTGGATACTTCAAGGCCAATCGGGACTTCTGGGATCGTTGAGATCAATTCTTTGGATTCCCGTCTCGCAATATTCGTATAGGGGACTAACGACAGCGGCTTTCAACCACGTCCACTCTCTAAGTCTCGATTTCCACCTCTCTAAGCGCACTGGAGAGGTCCTATCAGCACTCAACAAAGGCTCTTCTATTAACCAATTTCTTGAGCAAGTGACCTTCCAGGTTTTCCCCATGCTTTTCGATCTTTTCCTTGCAATCTCGGTTTTCTACTATTATTACGGCCCACTGTATGCTGAGATCAACCTGGTTGATACTTGTTGGTATCTCTACATGACCATCAAGATGGCTTCCACTCGAGCGGATCAGCGTCGTGAAATGACCAACGCCGACCGCGAAGAGGAAGCAGTAAAGAACGACTCAATCTCTAGTTACGAAACAGTCAAATACTTCAACGCCGAAGACTTCGAGTCCAGACGGTACCAAGGCAAGGTTGCAGTGTTCCAAAATGCCGAGGCAAAGGTTCAGATGGGCATGATGATGATGAACATTTGCCAAACCGTTGTTTTCAACCTCGGTAGGATCATCGCTGCCTTGGTCTGTGGCTGGCAAGTCGCCATGGGCATGGATCGTCGCACCACTGGTGACTGGTTCATGGTAGTCTCATACTTGACACAACTACAGGGTCCCCTGAACTTTTTTGGCACTTTTTACCGGACTGTACAACAGGCGATGATTTCAGGCGAGAGATTACTTGAGCTTTTCAAGATCCAGCCAACTGTAGTCGATACACCCCATGCTGTTCCTCTGGGTAAGGACTTCCGAGGCCATGTGCGTTGGAACAACGTTAGCTTCTCCTATGACCGACGAAAACCCGCGCTACGCAACATTTCCTTCGAATGTCAGCCTGGCACCACAACAGCGTTTGTGGGCGAGTCAGGTGGAGGCAAGTCTACCTTGTTTCGCCACATGTTTCGTTACTACGACTGCGATGAGGGATCGATCGAGTTGGACGGGAAGAATGTCAAGGATCTGACAATCAACTCAGTCAGAGAGAAGATTGGTGTCGTTCCCCAGGACACAACGCTTTTCAATGAGACCTTGATGTACAACCTTAAGTATGCAAGACCCTCCGCGACAGACGAAGAGGTTTACGAAGCATGCCGTGCTGCTAGTATTCATGATCGCATCCTATCATTTCCAGATCAGTACAGCACGCAAGTCGGCGAGCGAGGTCTCCGTTTGAGCGGTGGCGAAAAGCAGCGAGTCGCCATCGCGCGAACAATTCTCAAGGACCCTCGTATCATCATGCTAGACGAGGCCACATCAGCACTAGACTCCCATACTGAGCAGGAGATTCAAGACAACGTGTGGAACATTGGGCAGGGCCGAACTTTGCTCATTATTGCGTATGTTACCGCTCCAAACCCTGCACAGCCATCTTTCTAACATCAATCCAGACACCGACTATCTACGATCACACACGCCGATCAAATCATTGTTCTCAACTCTGGAACAATTGTTGAGAAAGGAACTCATGAAGAACTCCTGGCCGCTAAGGGGCGATATGCCTCTATGTGGGAGAAGCAAATTCGAGCCGAGCGAGCTCTCAACGTGGCTCGTGAAGCTCAACTGAAAGCTGCCAGGGCCCTTCGTAAGGCTAAAATGGGACCAAAAAGGAACTCAGACGGTGCTATTGACAGCTACAACGGTCTGGGATCCTCAGGAAGCATATCCGGCTCAGGTTCACAAGGCCATGAGGATGATACACACACATCCTCTTCGTCATGCTCAGACGCAGAGTCGAGTCACAGTGAGGAGCACTCGATGGAACGAAAGCAAGCTGCTACTTGACGTTTCAGCACTCAGTGTTTCACCAATACACACGACCTTACTGTCAAACATCGTGACTTTTTCACCATCGAGGATTAACACTAGCCTCTAACTCAATTCTCATCACAACTATTCCACGCTATCATTTTATCTACTTGGCTTACGAATCACCATCTCCGCCTACGACGTTTCACCCATAGGTTCGGTGTTGAGGCGTTTTGCTTCTAGTGTTTAATGCATCGGATCATCGGAATCCGACTAATCATCTCGAAACAGCTTGCACCAAGGCACTCGAGTGAATATTTTCAACCTTATCATCAAGGCAATAGGAAAGGGGGGTAATGCAGTCAAACGTTTGCGTTGCAATGTGCTATATATAGCATAGTAATTGTCATGGCAGGGTACATATGCAGGCGTTTACGGATATCACGATTTGCTTTTGAAATGGGAGGTGGCTTGGGCCGAATATAAGGGGCATATGGGTTGATCGGAATTTCTCTTATCTACGACGACCGGCTCGACGCTCTCGACACAGCATACGACATTGCACCCATGACGTCTCCAGAAGAGGATGCAAATGAGTGATTAAGGGACGCGAGGTCTTTATACAGGAGACTTGTAGGTCTTTTAGACAAACAGACCGCTCATGCGGGGGGAAATAGTTGTAAATCGACTGGCTCTTTCAGGAATGGGGCGGCGGGCGAACGGTTGCTACTTAGGACGAGGAGAAAATAAAGGCCTCTTGCTACCTTACAGTCGATGGTCTAAAATCTCTGGAAGAGGAGGCAGGGACGCTGTTCGACAGAAGACAACAAGCCGAGTCATGTCCATTTCGGGGCCCAACAAAATATGTAATGCAGGGTATTTTACCTGAGTTAAGCATATTAAAGTATGGACTAGCATAGCATAGCATAGCATAGCAGGCGAGTAATCGAATGAAGTCTTTCTGTTCTAACTCCTAGTCTGTGATTCGCTTTGGTATTTCCACATGCCATTACCGCCCGTTACCACGACGTGTTTCAACGCGTTTCGAGCGTGCAAATATTTGAAGAGATGTGTTGTTGTGTTTTACGGACCGTACTCCATTCCGTTTCATTGAGGCTGTGCTCGGTAGAGTTGACCCCACTTGATCCGGACCCGCGACCCCGGATGCCGGGATCCACGGCGAGGGGGGGGCCCAACAAGCGCCTCACCGAAGTAGCATCGACCCCTGAAAGGAAATACATTTTGACGCCATTAGGAAATGGTATGGGGCATCCGAGACTCGGTTACTGCAAGTCGTTGCTTGTCTTCTGTATGTCTGCGGCGTACGGCTAACTCCCGGAGGCTAACCTCCGCGAATCTCATACCTATGTCGCACATTCTTCATCCTATGATGATAAGCTGCGCCGCCTGATTACTTGATTCTGAGCGTACGGCGTGCGTAGAGTGCCTATTCACATAGAGTTGTATCAATGTCGCAGTGCATACAAGCCCTGTCCCGAGTGGATGTGTACACTTTAAACTGCCATTCTTCCCGCTGGACAAGGGGGTATACCCATGCATGCATGCATTGTGCAGATATTCTCTTTCAGACTCTTGAATCTCGCTACCACGCTAAGAAATTCAAGTGGACTGACTGCGACATAATAGAGTTGCCCACGACTTAGACGGGCGAATGATAGGTACACGTTTTATTTCTGACTATCTCCCATGCATGACCTTTCTCACCGTACAGAGGAGATATTGGAGCTCGCTCGTATCGGCTTACGCGTGCGCCTCCAGCGTGATGCGGTGTTTTTAAGGGTTTGGGAGACTATCCATAAGAGGCAAAATTGGGGGTTGTATCCCCACCTCATAGAGTGCATAATAAGTGAGATCTGTATACATATCCTCCAACACGAGAGGCGAGTTAGTAATCGGGCCTCCGGATTATGAAAAGTTGACGCGTGTTGAGGCTTCTAGCTGAAAGACGTAGGCTACTCACTACAGACGAACACGAAAATAGCTGAATGGGACTAGGAGTATGAATAGCACGCGGGTCGGGGAGTAGGGGTAGCGAGCGTCAAGGTGGTAGTATTATTAAGTGTGTCCGTATAGATAGTGGCAAGTGTGATTGTACAAGAAGATATAGGTGCTTGAATACATGGTCCGAGGGAGATGGTGTACTGCCCAGGTGCATGCGGTAGGGTGATTTGAGGCCAGCGAGAGAGTTGCACATATAAGTGAGGAACCCTCCTTTTCCAAAATGGCTTGACGAGTTCGTCGAAAGCCATTTCGACTACCTCATTTGAAAGAAGCGCTCTCTTGGCTCCTAATGTTCACACGACAAGCCAACATATGCATGTGTGCACGATTCGTACACGCATGTGAATGCATGGCTGTATGTTGTCCAACTCGGCAACCTACCACCACAACACAGCAGATAATTAGTCCGTTTAGTTCGGACTCCCTCGGAACGCCGGCATGTTTGATACAAAAGCGACAGTGAGGTCCAACCACTCCCAGTTGAACTCCATTACCATCCATTTCCCATCCTGCTGCCTCCGTGGTCTCAAAAGAAAAGTGAGAAATATAACTATGCGCCCGTTTCGTGGCATCCCTCGATGTGGTCATTAGATGATGTTGATCCATTAATTCGTCTCACCCGCCTCTCTTCGTTTTTCCGATACTCTCCCGGAAACAAAGTAGGTCGTAGTCCTTTACTCTAAAGGCTTCCTTCTGTTAGTTTCAGATGCCGACCTGAGGTGCGAATTCAACTAGTTCTTCGCATCTTCGGGGATCTTGCTGATGGCATGACCATTGGTATGTCCGTTGGCGAAGCCATTTGCCTTGCCGTTGGTCTTGAGGGCAGAGGCAGGCATCTCTTCCTCTTCTTCGATATCATCGTCTTCGTCCTCAGATCGGTCATCCTGGAGATCATTCTGGCTGACGAATCGCCAAGCAATTCTAGCAATGCAGAAGAGCCAGAACAAGTTCAAGGCCTGGAGGGACGAGAGGAGTGCGAAAGTGATGACCTGTGCGATACGGCACTTGTATTGCTGAGTCTCCCAGTTGAGCTCAAAGGGGCCAACGGTCTCGAATTCGGTGAGAAGAGACCAAATGATCTTCAAGTTGAGAAAGTGACGCAAATAGATCCAAGCAACCATGAAGACTCCGAAATAAGGTCCGACAAGGGGAGAATCAATGTAGTTGAGCGTCTTGGAGGTGGCGAGGAAGAAGTCGCTGATATCGTGGGTGACGTAGACTGCCAGACCAATGTAGGTGAAGTGGAATCGGTAACTCAGACCAATGAGTCCGAGGGTAACAACATGATGACCAACAAGCTCCTTGAAGTCCTTGCGAGGCTTCTCCATACCCAGGAGAAGCACAATGGCCTGCTGAGCCCAGTATGCGGCCTCGAACAGATAGTAGAACTTGACTGGTGCAAGATGAGTTCGGTGAGGGAAGCCCTCATACATGCCATGGGTATTGAAGTACCACACAGGAGTGTGGCTCATGACCCAGAGACCAGCGGGACCAAGGACGCCGAAGTAGAGAGCAGTGTAGACCTGCTCCATGAAACGGGCCTTCTTACCCCGGGTGAGGTTGTAGTAACGGGCCAGCGGTGACAGGAGCTCCTGCATGATGAATTCACGAGTGAAGGAGAGGACAATTGTGTAGAAAACAACAAAGGCGATATCCCAACGTCCCTTTCCGTACTGCGCAGGCTCGTTGAGATCATCTTGAGGAAGCTTGTACGACAAGAAGATGAAGTGGTGGATAGGGTTGGACTCGGTAGGGTTGATGGCATATCCAACGAGGAAGAAGACAAGGAGGACGGCAGGGAGGACGAAAGTATGTTTGATCATGGTTTGCTTCGCTCGACCGACGAGGCCACGAGCACGGCGTCGCTTCGAGAGGCGCTTACGGCCGTCGGACTGTTCCATTAACGCGTTAGTACACGGCAGCATGCACAGGCGGTTCTTGCCGATCAGAACAGAGCAGAGCAGGACGGGGAAAGTGACGTACGAGACCATTGGAGTGGTTATCTGAGGCCTCGAGACTGGCACGACTCGAAGCCAATGCCGGAGCACCGGTGTCACCTCTGATCTCGCCGCCCAAAAGACTACTCTTACGTCGCTTCCGGGCGTTGTTGATGGCGTCTTGGGTGGCTGTGGTATTGCTGACGTGGGAATTTGCTTGGTCTGCGGGACGACGCTGATGCAGCTGATCGTTTGCCGTGTTTAGCAACGGAAAAGGTTCTGAGCCTGACATGTCTCGTCTTTCGTGCTGTACTGCGAGCTCCCTCGGAAGAATAGTCCAGTTTCGAAATTGTAAATAGATGCCGAGAATTTCTGTGGCAGACTGTAGGCTAGTAGACGTTGCACCCCTATTTCGTTCGACGCCTTGAAGTGGAGTTTTCTTGTTGCAAAGAGTCCGCGTATAGGTCAAGTTCGGTCTAGGAGCGACGGAAGTCGCAAATAATGACAAGTCGTTGGAGAGAGAAAAAGGAACGTGTTTCTGGCTCAACCTGTATGGTTCTTCTCCCGTATTGCAATGGAACGAAGCGATAAAGACGAAAATGGGAAGCAGAAGAAGAGCGATGAAGGAGAGTCGCGGATTGTGCGGGATCGTCGCGTGCTGGAAAGTTGTATTAGAGGGAGATGCTAGTGGATGGTAGTGGAGGGGGAGACTTTAAGGTGGGTAAGCCGAGGCGGGAAGGGATCTGATCATTGGCCAGACTGGGAAATATGGGGGGCTTATTTGGCTTGCCTTCCATCTCCATCTCCATCCCGTCCATCATCTCAACGCTGAAGCACTGTAAGTCAGTACCAACCATGCTTCTGTTTAATGTTCTGTTGTGCAGATGCCACTGGGATAGTTGCATATTTTATATAAAATACACATGAAACTCATGTTTAAGCTTATTGGGATAGAGTTTAACGGACCTGTTTTCCCCGGATTTTCGTATATTTCTTCCTGTCGCACATGGCTTCAGGTTCTTCCTCAGCCCCTCTAGAAGCAGTCAACTTCCCACAATATGGAGAACAAGTAGGCCTCCTGGCTCCGCCAGCTCCAAAATTAAGATTATCCAAGGGTCTCAGAGGATCCCATTACCTGCAGAGCTGACTTTTATCTGGCGCTCGGTGACCCGCGGAGTCCATTGTTGTTCTATCTAGGCACTAACCTTGGGAACAGATACCTACAGAGTAGGTAATTATCATTCCTTGGCTGGATAATCTTGTGATATCGATTTTTACCATGATTTGTCTGGTGCATCGTCATAATGGCTGTGGAGCCATACAAACTCTAAAAATTCAATCCCAATGGAAGTTTTTCTTAATCTCCGCCCGTGCCAGGCATAGCATTGGATCCAATGTAAACAGGTGAAGGAACGTGCGATAGTGCAATCATCCCCCAGACCCCTATCGCTATCATCATCCCATCTGCCACGATTCAGGTCTTCTCCTCTCCCGAGCTTGCCGAGAATTGATGTCTGTTTTTCGCTTTGGCACGGGATTGTCTCATGTCCATTCTCATTTGCAGACGCTGCAGCTGACATGCATCACTACGTCATGCCGAACGTTATTTTCTACTTCAACCGTCAGCAAATGTAACCTCCAACCAAACATTTTCTTCTCAACAGCCTTCGCTTACGATAGGCATCAAATGGTTGAAGCGCCAGAGTTCGTGTTTCTGGTGATTGTTGAAGAATATGCCCCTATGGTTGCACAACGGCTGATTCCATCGTGTTGTTCGAACATAGTATATTTACCACAGTAGCTAACACACGCCATATTCGGCATGTCCTTTCCAGGCGGAGAGGCCATTCTGACTATGAGTATCCATGTGTACTTCCAGTAGAGCCTCTTGATTCTAGGTACCCCATCCAGTATCCAGTATCGCAGTTGCCTTCTGTCAAGGCCGACCCATCTAGTATATATAGGGTCTAATCTTAAGCATGGAGCCTATGTCTGCCCTCTCCCATCCCATGGATATACTCGCGAAACTCTATTACACTCATTCCCGGGGTATCATTCGTATAAATCATCCAGATGCTCATCAAAACAGAGAGCAGAAAACAACGCCTCGCTAAGTGCACAGCTATCAACACAAAAAGGTTCTCAACTCGTCCGGTGGAGACCCGATGAGTCCGAATCTTGCCTCCGATGATCCAATGATGACCTGCCCGACAGTGATCCATCGTCAGAATCATCATAGTAATCTTCGTCGGGAGTCATTCTCGGCCGCACACCCCGCCATAGGGGTGGGTTGTTCGGTGGGATCGGCCCATCGCCTTGGCTGCCTGAGACCGTGCTTCGACTCCTGTCTAGGTGTGTTATTTCTCCTATTGCATCTTGCGATGTGTTGCCAGGACTGTTCGTGCTCCTGTTTTGGGACGTAAAAGGTTCCCAACCTGGCGAGCCCTGCTCTGCTGTGTTGAGCTCTTCTTCTTCGAGCACCTGCTGCAGTGCTGCTCCTCTTCGCGGAGGTGCCGGAATAACCATTACAGGAAGGCTCTCGGTATTGGGAGCTGTGCGCATGCGGTCGCGTAATTTCTCTGCTTGATTGGCCGCAAAATCTTCTAGGCGAGCTCTCAGATCCCATCGGCTCGAACTGTTTGTCCTTCCTTCGCGCTCCGCGACTGGATTGTTACCTGATTGCTGGGCCATCTCCCTTGTCGCATCCTCACCCGAGTGAACAGACCTCGGGCTGGCAAGTGAGAGACTTCGCCAACCGCCATGAGCTGGCGAGTTTGTCGAGTTTGCTTCTAGATCGGCAGATTGTCGTGATGGCGATGACACGACGTGCCCATTTTGTACGGAAGCTGGAGCTTGATTTGAAGAACTAGATTCATCATGCATGTGCTGACTTGGTGGAGTGCTGCTCTGTTGACTCAGATCGACCACACTCGGTTGCGGGAGAGGGTCTGGTGTTCGCGATGTGGTTTCTGAGGGTGCTTGATATCTTACAGCATAAACCGTGCTGGCTGCGCTGGCGGTATCTGTTCGGCTAATAGGGGTCATAGCAGGCGCCGGGCGAGCTGGCCAGATGCTGGGCCCCAAACCTCTGCTTGTGCCTCTTTGTGCGGATTGTTCAGTAGTCTCGGCAAAAGCACCATTGCTCTGCCCTCGGTATCTGTTGGCAATGGAGGAAACAGTCGGCCAACCGTTGGCAGCAGACGAAGACATTTGTTGTCGATCGCCGTCGCCACTACTTCCTGAGCTGCCCCCTTTTCGGCTCTTACGATTGCGGAGCCATGGGAACTCGGATGCGTTGATTTCGAGTGTATCGTCTCCATCAAAGACTTCGCGTCCAAGTATGCCGTCCTTTTTCTCCTCTCGTTCTAGAGCCTCGATCCTTTCCACCCACTCCCAAACCACGACACTAGCAGCTGCGGCACCAACCCATCGCACGTAGTCTCCCCATCCAGTAAAATCAGGCTGAGAGATATCGAGAATGAAAAATACAACGGGAATTAGGATTGAAATAAGCGAGATGATGGCAACGAAGCTAATGTTCTTCATGAAAGGGTGGTAGAAAGAATAGCGCTTCTTCATTAGCGCATAGTAAACGACCCATGCTGCATACAAGAGCCCGAGGGAGAGTTGAAACAGATAGCTGAGAGCGGGCACGGGATGAACAAAGTTTTTAGGTCGCGCGGTGGTGTTGATGCCATTTTCCGAGTATTTAAAACTGGTGATGGCACTGAAGACAACATCAAGAGTGATGAGCGCGAACGCGACCCATTTGATAATGATCTTTTCTCGGTGCCGGGGAAAGAGTCGGATTAGAGTCTGGGCCTGAGCCAACCATAGAAAAGTATCAGAGACGAGCCGGATAACTTTGAGTTCCACGCTATTCATAACCTCGTCCTGCAGTTGATTCGCATTCTGGATCCCCCACATGTACTGACTTTTAGCAGCATGAAAGGTGTCAGCCGAGGCAATCGTTAGCGAGATGGCGACAGTCAAAGCTGCAACTTTCTGTAGCCATGGCCGGCCACCAATCGTGACACTGCTGGAAGAGCTGTGAGTGAAAGCGGATCGTCGGCCCAGGTAAACGATTCCTCCATCAAGAAATGACCGCGGTGTGACAAATAGCATAATAACGAGCATGTAAGCGGTAACGGTAGTCGCGGCAAGGGCGTAGCATATCGGAAAAGTAGAGGCGTAGAAGGGATCGCGGAAGTCGGAGAATTTGGGGCTGCTATCTGCTGGGTCATGCCGAGTGAGACTGCTCTCGTCGCCTGAAGCAGCAACCGTCACGGAGTACTCGGCTCGAGGCAAGAGATGGGGGGTCGGACATGGGACTTGATATACAGCCGGTTCGGTCAATGGTACAGGGACGCCGTCGAGTCCCAGTGTCATAACACCACTGTCGGGCAGGAGAGTCGTCGTGCACAACGAAGGCAGCGCTGTGATGGTCGCGGAGACCATGTCGAGGGCGGCAGCAGCAGCCATGATTGCGGCTGGCCGGTTATCCTATGAGGCAACGCGCAACAGTATGGCCAGCCGCGAGCGGCGAGGTTCGCAAGTTCAGTCGGGGCGAGGATGATGAATCGGGGGGGTCGCTTAAGCGGTCGCCATGAGAGGCACCGTTCGAAGAGTAAGCGACGCGGTAGTTTCGACCGGTGGCAGCTCGTGATTTCGGATATCTCAATCTGAACCTGAATTCGACGAGACGTGGTAATTATTGGAGATTATCGATTTAAGAAAAACGAGTGTGTTCAGGGCGCGATTTGGGAGAGAGATCGTGGGGAAAGGAACAGGAGGATTCAAACGCGGATTGATTGGATCCGGTCTCCAGTTCCTGGTAAGTAGTGTCCGGGGGCGTGATTGATTACGGCGGGCCCTTGACTGATAATGGAAGGAGGCGGAGCTCGAGAGTTCTGAATCTCACGGAGATGAGAAATATTGTGCAGGCGAAAGTAATTGAGAACGGCACGGGGAGGTCTGGAGTCCTGGTCGTTATACTGAACAAAGAGGCTGTGACGCTGGGCGCCGAGAAACCTTTGCCTTTTTCCCACTGTCGATTGCCGCGTGGATGGTATGCAGGAAGACCGGTCTTGGGGATCGGACAACGTTAGGTGGCGATCTCGAAGGGTCGAAGAAGCCTCAAAGATGCTAAGAAGCTAAGGAGAAAAGGTTGCAGAGAGGAATAAGCTCCTAGTCCGTTCGTCTCGCTTCGCCGCGTGGTTGAGAAATTATGTTTGATTGTTTGTGGAACAGTATGACAGAAGGAAAATACTGGGGAAACTGGTTTATTTTGAAGATTTTAGGGACAGTTCATTCCATGGATGAGGTGGGCTATGGGTGTTTCGTTTTCACGCGACGCACTGTATGAACTGGCTGCTAGGTGATGTCCATAACTGCAATCAGCTGTGTTTGGGCAATACGGATCTCGACTTTCTATATTCATAGCCCATGATGATTTAAAATAATTTAAAATAAATCTCAAGTAGCGCTTTTGTAGGTAATTGTCGCTTTCGTAGTGATGCTATTGCCAGTTCGCATTTCTATGGGCTCGGTCGTGTTCCACTG